>JAODKM010000039.1:5805809-5822733 GCA_026780845.1 Petrocephalus sullivani
GGGGACGGGGGGGCAGAGCGAGGGCGGAGGGGGGGGGGGGGGCGGGGCCGTGTGTGAAAGGCGCGGGAATGCGGAGGGATGGTCCTACTTAGTGGAAGAGAGGGGGGGAGAAATTACAACAAATCCACCTCTGGTTTAACCAGGACCAGAAAGAATGCTGGCAAGTATCGTACTCCCCTGCACAGCGGCTGTTAAATGGTTAAGGCACTGTGGCTATATCCATCACAGAGGCATGTGGCCCGATTTTCACCTCGTCACTCCGCACAGCATCACATGCAGGTTCTGAGGCCCGGCCACTAACAAGAACCAGCTGGAAGCGGGTTGCGGTGAGGGGAACAGCCAGGAGAACCAGGAGAACGTTCAAAATTCAGAGCTGGACCCCTCTGCATTTACTCAGCTGTACAAATACAAGAAACCACTGTGCTGGCATGAAAGGCAGATTATCAGCACCAGAGAAGCCATGGCCTGCCACAGTCACGGCACAGCGGGCAGAACCCTGTGGTTGAGGCCACCATCTCTAGCAAAGTTGACCTGATCACCACAACATTTTACCAAGGCTCACAGGCAGTGAACCCTTAAAAACCCTGCCTCCACCTTAGTCAACCAGCTCAGCCAACCAGCTGAAATCTGTGAACATCATCAGTGAAACTCTGTAAAATAGGGATTGATCACCATTCCTGTTATGATCTTCCATTGGGGGAAGGTGCCGTCTTCCATCACACATGTGGATGCCTGGTCTCACGCCACCCTGTACCAAGCGTCATGGTGTGAATCAGCCCACGGTGTCATCTTCAACTCTTAGACATGCTCAAGCTCCCTGTCACCATGCTTTCACCACCCACCCCCTGTTTCAACTGAATATTCCCTTTCCAATATTAACATCAATAAAGCAGGATGCACACTGCTCGCCTCCTGATTCCCCTAGAATCCCTTAATGTTTACACCGCGCCTGGCTCCCGCTTGCTGGCTCTGTAGAGGTGCTGTTAAGTCGCCGGCTCCGCGGTACAGCGCGATGCGCATAAAACACACAACGCATAAAAGCCTCATCCCACCGCCATAGATGATCAACACACTAAATGCGAAATAATAAAAAAAAATCCCACACAGTAAAAACGCAATTTGGCGCAAATGTGTCCCCAGGCAGCCTTTGAGATGGCTGGGTTGCAGAGGCCCTCTCCCATCAAGCGAGGGCGCCACCAATCCCCCCGTTGAGCTCACATCTACATTATCACAGCCTCTCCAGAACTTATGACGGAGAAAGCGGCAGTGAGAGAGAGAGTGGCAGAAAAAGTCAGGAACGCTGCCTAAGAGAGGAGCACTTTTCATGGGCCCTAAATAACATGAGGGCGAGTCTGTGGCCAAAACAGACACACGCAGATCATTCACATGGCCTGTGGTGGGTGCTGCACTGTGACACTCCAGCTGGGGGCAGCCCCTAGCCCCAGTGCTTGGTGCACTGCAAAGAGTCTTCTCCAGAACGTCAAGGAAGTTTCACTCCTCCCCAGCAGCCACCGCGCCACCCCAGTTCGGATCCTCGGAGCCACTCCTGCTTACCCTGCACAGAGTCCGTGATAGAGCTAATAGAGGTGCACCTTGGGCAAGGACAGATAAAGGCTGGCAGTGGGCATGGAAACCTGCCTGTGCACACACACGCAAACACACAGACTGTTACATTTGTTTCTAGTGGTACGACGTGTTTTGAGAGGCTGCCATGTGACCCACTGAGACACAGACCTACCCCCATTCCTGCCTAATCGGGATACCTCCCTTATTGTCATATGAGACTCGCAGCCAGGGGGCACTATCCCGCTCCATGTTCACAGCTAGAAGGACTGCGTAATGTTAATTGGGTGATGGTTCATTCCAGCTGTGCTATGTTGCTCTGTGGCTGACAGCCACCGTCTGCCATCTATGCTAACGTACTGCCCCCCTGCCCTGTATAAACCCAGCCAGCGCCCTGCTGCAAAACACATCATGCCCCTCCGGTCTGATGCACCCTGTCGTTCGGGACCCCTCTGTCAGACCGCATTTGGGAAGAGAGGGTCTGATTCATTATCAGCTACCCAGCCTCTACCGTCTCTCCTCCTTGCTGCTGTATATTTGATGAGCGACCCTCCTCCCCCAGCTCCTGCATGCCCCCCCACGGGGTGGGCCACTTTAATATTTCAGATCGACGAGCAACAACACCAGTGCGAGAAGGGAGGGGGCAGTTGCATGAGGCGTGAGGGGCAAGTGTCGTTTGCAGATGCGAGTTGAACCCGTGCACGGGTCAGTGAGCCTCCCCCTCGCTCCCCCCCCTTCCCCCCCGCATCCCACCACCAAGGCCCCGCAGGCTGGAACTACTGCCTGCCAAAGAAATCACTGCCATTACAGCACACGGGAGAAACTCAGAACCACTACAGCAAAGAACTGCAGGATTACTGCCTGAGCTGCCTGCAGCCTGCAGGAGAACTGAATACTGTCCACTGTGAGGAACACTGGGGAAGACTGACTACTGTCCATGCAGGAATACTGAAGAAGACTGACTACTGTCCACGGAAGAATACTGGAGAATACTGACTACTGTCCACGGAGAAAAACTGGGTAAGACTGACTACTGTCTTTGCAAGAATACTGGGGAAGATTGACTACTATCTTTGCAAGAATACTGGGGAAGACTGATGACTGTCTACAGAGAAATACTGGGGAAGACTGACTACTGTCCACGCAAGAATATTGGGCGGGACTGACTACTATCCACGCAAGAATACTGGCGAAGACTGACTACTGTCTATGGAGGAATACTGGGGAATAGTGACTACTGTCTACACAAGAATACTGGGGAAGACTGAATACTGTCCATGGAGGAATACTGGGGAAGACTTACTACTGTCTACATTGGAATACTGACTACTGTCCAAGGAGGAACCCTGGGGAAGACTGAGTACTGTCCATGCAGGAATACTGAAGAAGACTGACTACTGTCCAAGGAAGAATACTGGGGAATAATGACTACTGTCCACAGAGAAATACTGGGGAAGACTGACTACTGTCCATGCAAGAATACTGGGGAAGACTGAATACTGTCCACGCAAGAATACTGGGGAAGACTTACTACTGTCTACATTGGAATACTGACTACTGTCCAAGGAGGAACCCTGGGGAAGACTGAGTACTGTCCATGCAGGAATACTGAAGAAGACTGACTACTGTCCAAGGAAGAATACTGGGGAATAATGACTACTGTCCACAGAGAAATACTGGGGAAGACTGACTACTGTCCATGCAAGAATACTGGGGAAGACTGACTACTGTCCACGGAGGAATACTGGGGAAGACTGACTACTGTCTATGCAAGAATACTGGGGAAGACTGACTGCTGTCTATGGAGGTATACTGTGGAATAGTGACTACTGTCCACACAGGAATACTGACTACTGTCCATTACAGACAGAATCACTTCCGGGACCAGAGCACTACTGACAGGAGATTTCCAGGGTTTCCAACAGCAATATTTCCAGAGCTACTGACAGGAATATTTACAGGGCTACCTGGCCACTGACAGGTTCACTTTGACGGCAAAGGGCTGTCATTTCCTCCAAACATTGTACAGATCTCCCTTTGCACAGCTCCTAATGCAGCCATGTGGAAATGCCATACAACAGAAGCTTAGGCACGAGCCCTGCATCACAGGCTGCCCATGTGCATGAGCAGGCCAGGCACGGGGGGCCAGGCACGGGGGGCCGGGTGCGGGGGTCCGGGCGCAGGGCTCCAGGGAGGGGCACCCATCACTCTAAGTTACTTAGAGCCACGGGCACAGTCAGGCTATTCATCTCTCTGTTGTGTGACCAAGACGCATCTCCCTGCTTATGCGCACAGGGAGGGGACTCTCACTGCAGCCTGCGCCCCCCCCCCCCCCACAAGAGCCAAGGAAATAGCCTGGGGGGGCACTATCTGAAATTCTGGGATTGATTCCCAGAGTAAAACAGCAAATTTCGATTTCAGGGTCTAGATCAGAACATCTGGTTGTCTGCACGGGGAGATGAAGTGATGTCGTGGATGCAGAAGACAACTGAGATTAATTGGACCAGTTTAAATATTTATTCTGATTCCAGTCCTGCTTGGTGACGCCCCCTAGGGGCAAGAGAAACAATTTACCGATTCATTTGAAAAGGAAACTTTGCACTCAAAACCTTGTCGCGCTTAACAAGTTCCCTTTATGGCACGTCAGTAATAGTTCTAATATAAAAGAATGTAAAGCGTATAATGAAAAATATGCAAACAACATATATTACAGAAACAAAAATGTGCCTGGTAATATTTGCCTGGTATTAGCTATGGTCTCTGCGGTCTGAAATGTTTACGCTGCGAAGTCCCTCCACAACCATTCACATTCATATTCAGGGCCGGCCCTCCCCAAGCCGTATTCTTACATAAACATCTCTTTCTGTACGTGATCACAAGGCATTTAAGTGTATTCCATAATTCATAATTATAAGCATTACACAACAAAACGCCACAGAAGCTAAGAGGGACAGTTTCTCTCTCTTGGGAGCTTTGGGTGGGGGCGGCCAGAGCATTTCTTACCTTAGAATAGAAGGGTCGGTCCGGAGTGGATCATCAGCACATGGGAAAAAGAGAGAGAGAGAGAGTTTGAAGTTAGCCAGGCATGTTAATGAGCTCACAGGTAGCCGGGTAGGTATCCATCCATCCAACCATCTGTGTGTTAATGAGCTCACAGGTACCCAGGTATCTATCTATCATCCATCCATCTGTGTTGAGCATAATTATCCAGGTACGACCCTGTGTTAAGAGGCTCACAGTTACCCAGCTATTACCTGGTGCTTTGCAATTTACCGTTATTAGGGTATGCTTGAGTATGATGACTGTCCATCCTAAGCAATGGCTCCCACTGCCTCAGATATTACCACAAGTAACACGCACTCTCCATAATGTGCTCTCAGGAAACTATAGACTCATCCAAAAAAACTATAGAACCATCGACCATGTAGGCAATTGATCGAGTCACCCTCAAAATACCAAAAAAAAAAAACAAAACATCGTGTTGTAAAACAAGTGGCAGTTTTATAAAACTACAAACCCAAGGTTGAAAAACCACAGACCCAGAGTTTGAGAAGTACTGGCCACGTTGGAAAATGACTGAGCCAGCACCTCGGAATTCGCTGGCGCAGGCAGACAGGACAGCGGGCGCATGGGAAATGCAGACCATGCAAATGTAACGCACACCCAGGACAAGCGCTGCGGACAGAGTCCGGTCTGGAGAGCTGTGCGTCAGTCTACGCAGCATCTCGCTGCTCTGACCCCCAGGGGCCCGCATCAGGCTGGGATTCCCTTCTACCCCGGGAATGCATTTAATTAAAGCGAGGCATGAGTTAACCTGTTCGCTCCCGCCCGGGTGAAACCGGAGAGCAGACTGCGATGATTTAAGCCCTTTAATTTAGCACTGGCACGCACTCAGCAGACCTCTGCAGGTCCTCACTGGAAAACAAACAGCAGACAACTCACGGCGAGGCCGGCATCTCTGGCAGGGTCGCCACGGCGATCACCAGTGATGTAATGAAAATGGAATGCGAGGAGACTATGTACGAAAAATTATGGGGTGTGGGGTTGAGAAGGAAGAGAGTAGGCTCCGAACTGGGATGACAGGCACATATGGACACTCTGAACCCAACCATCACCCCACCAGCCACCCCTCAATGAAAGACAATTTAAGGGGAAGAAAGGATGACCACAACACAGCCCTTTGTCTCAAATATGTTTGCTGTCTCCGGGGCCGCAGTAAAGAGAACATTTAAATGTGAGCCGTAGGAGGAGAGAGGCGTACATGAAAGGAGTCGCCGGCCCCCCAGACCACATGAGAGGGCACATGAGCATTACCAACAGGAACACACGCCACCCCCCCCCCCCTCCCACTAAAGCCTAAAGAGCAGCCTCACGCCCCCTCCCATCCAGCTGCCAGGATGGGCACCCCGAAGCCACCTCGCGGCATGATCGGCATGGAGGGGGAGGGCGAGGTGAGTGTCTGCTCTGCCGTCCTTTCATCCTCGGTTCTGGACACCCGCTGGGTTCGGCCACCCAATTTTACTAGGTGTGCCGAACCATCTGCTGCATTACACCGACTCGAAAGATGGAAGAAAATAATAAATAAGAAAATAAAAACAGCAAGCCAACCAGCTGGTGCCCAAACACCACCCGCACCCCTGCCCCCAGAACACCCACACCACTGGCAGGACAGTCACAGCCCGGGGAGCGGGATGCGGTGTGCGTGTCATGGAGCAGTCTGAGGGGACGGCGAGTCGAAATGTCGATGCTGTATATAAACGCCTGTGGGTTACAAATTCTGGTGGGTGTTGGGGGAATGTGGGGGTCCTGAAGAAGAAAAAAGCCAGCAGAAGTCTGATAGCAGACTTTTAACTAGGGAGGAAAATACAGCAGTTAGCTGTGATTGACTTGCCCTACATATAAGTGCCCCCCCCCCCCTGCACTTCTGGTAAGGAGGTATCTGGTTTCCCCTGCACATTTACATGGATGAATTTAGCTGCCGCTAGACACCCAGTGACCCCCCACTCCACCCCGAGCGTTCCAGGCTGGCTTCATCCCGGTTTGGAATGTTTTTTACGACCCCACATTAGGACGGGGTTAAGGCTAGATGTGCAAATTACTCCCTGCTTGTCACGAGTTATTAATGCGCTGCCTTGACGTCGTAATTAAAACACGCGCACCGGCTGAACTGGGCCCCGCATTTTAAGCAGGGAAGTAGGACCCCCCCCCCTTTCACCTGAAGAAAAAAAAAGCAGTTTGCGCGCAGTTTTCTCTGACAGCTGTAACTCACTCACAAACTAATCTGCGGCGCTAATCTGGCTCTGGGAAGAGCGCGGCATAATCGCTTACATCTCCCCGGGGGGGTCTATCGATCCGCCGCCTGCAACGTGCGCGCCGCGGCCCCGCTAAGTGGCGCGGTATCGGCGCGCCCCCGCGCCGCAGCTCCGTCCGCAGTACAGCGGCCGCTTATGGTCAGCGCGTCGCCCAGGCAAACAAAAGGAACATGTTCATACCCAGAGCCCTCCGGGGTGGACGGTTTCGGGCAAAATGAAATTAAACATTATGCCTGCCCTATAAACTCATTGTAAAAGTGAGCAGTAAAGTTAAATGAACAATGTCATCACTTGTAGCTTTTTTCCCCCTCAATTTTGCTTTAATCGCAGAACATAAAAGACGTTTTATAACGCCTGCTAAATTAATCGATTACACTCTTGGCCTGCAGTGGTTCAATCTTTTCTCGTTATCTCTGACTCCCACGACTCTTCACCTAGAGCCCAGATATTGCGTGATGGGGGGTTTTTGGGGTTGGTCGGGACAACTAATCAATATTTATAAGAGAAGCGCCACCTGATTGGTCCATTCATTAATATTCTTGACAGAAGCGGTGCCTGATTGGCCGGTGTGCATGCTCCTATCGACATCTGCTACCTGGTTTTTTTATCCAAGGCATTCACTGGCCAATCAGGTACCACTTATCTAATGAATATTAATGAGCTTTCCCAAACCACCCCAAAATTTGCAGTTGAGTTCGTTAGTGCTTCCTCACTCCAGAAGCGTGATCCCCCTGGCTCTCCCTGGGCCCCGCCCCAGATGAGGCAGCCCCTATTAAGTGTCCCTGGGCACCGGCAGGCCCCAACTGACGGCTCGCTGACAGATGAAACGCTACCCAAGGTAGGGCCGGTGTGAGGCACGCATGGAGTGAGAGTCTCGCAAAACAGACGTCACAGGCCCCCACGCTGGCGCCCCCCTCCTGCAAAGACAAAAAAAAAACATTCCTCTCAGTCCATCCTGTCCTCATGACAGGGGGTATCTGCTCCCCCAGTGGGTCGGCACTCCTGGTGCTCTGAGCTCTGACGTGGGCAGGTTCTTGCCGTGAGGTTTTTATTTGGGCGGGGGGACTAAAAGCTTCCTGGTCCCAGTCCCAGAATCACACCTGACTGCAAACCTTCCAGCCCAGTACTTAACCCAGCTGCCTCTGCTGAATAAATTCTGCATTTCCATGGAAAAGAGCTCCGTACAAGGCAAAGCGGAGCCACCTCCTCGGGCTCATAGAGGAGTAGGCGCGCAACTCCCCCCCCCCTCCCAGGCGCTTTCAAATGTCACCCTCTGTCAGGGCCCGCCGCTGTCTGTCACAGCTACATTCATCTCCTCCAAAATAGAAGCGGAGAGAGCGAGAGGATGAAAGGATCCCCCAGCTGAACATCATCTGCAGGGAGTGTTAAGACCTCAACACATGTTGGCCTCCTGGTGTCTCAATTTCTCCTGTCAAAATGCAATAAATACCTGGTCTAAAGCGAGGATCTACGGCTACGTTGCGGCGCACGTTACGCGCTGAGACTCCGCTCCTGCAGTTCGGGGGAGTCACACATCTCCAGCAGCTGAAAGACGCATCATTTCCAGGAATGTAACTACCGCTGTCAGAGCTGCCCTACCGAAGATAATTTTTCAACCAAGATGTTTAAGGAAGGAGGGTGGGGGGAGGGGGGTCCGAAGGCCCTGATAGAGCTGGGGTGGGGCTTTGTGGGGGTAAGGATGTTATCCAGGGGGCTGTCGAGCCCTAATTGATTTACTTCAGGAATGGTGTGTGGTAACATCTTATAAAGCTCTGTGATGCATTTCACCTCTCTGTGAACTGGGAACAAAAGTTCGAAAACAGACACGGCGCATCATCGCGTTTTTCGCCGCCACCTGTGGTGCTCCTGGGATCGCCGTCTGCTCCTGCCCGGAGGGCCGGTAATTAGACAAGCAGGCGGCAGCCTGAGTGACCTGGAGGAAGGCAGCGGGGCAGAGGCCCGGGAGTCACCCCTGTGACACACTCTCCTCTCCGTCACTGCCATCCTCTCGGTCTAGCCCATGCTCTCCACCTGCCCTGCGTAGCCCAACTTCCTGGAGAGCGTGGTTGGGAGGAGCCATAGAGCAGCACGATCTGACTGGTCAGGAGCGCCTAAGATGGGCGTGCCGGAAGACACTGCACTGCTGGTCACATGGGGGAGGGGGCCCCGTTTGCAGCAGTGCAACGCGCTGTCGGGGCTGGTGTATCACGCTTTCCGCAATGCCGCCGTTTCCCTAGTAACACAGAGACTGCCTCTCGCTCTTTCCCTCCCTCTCCCCGCTTGCCCTCTCCTCCGTGTCACATCCTGATCCGTGATTTGCTGTCTGATGGACACCAACCCGATCGGATGGACAGCAGCGTAGTCAAAGCCCAGAACTACTAAATAAGCTCACAGGTATGTAGACACCCCCCACCCACACACACACGCCCAGCGGGAGGCCTGGGAAATGTGCAGAATTTATTTAAAGAACACGGCTTCCCTGTACGAACCCCCTTTCGCGTCTCTAGCGTAACTAGGTTGTTACTCTCTGAAAGAATTTTTTTCACCAAGTGTTTTTCATTTTGCCAGAGCAGAGAGTTAAAGACAGGAATAGGGAGGCTATGCAGACCCAAAGGGCAGCCTCTGACCCGCAAACAGGGCCACATTTTGGGGCTGGGACATCTTCTGTCCGACACTGTTACCCACAGCACCTACATCTTTCATCCGCTTAGAAGGAACATCCAATCCATCCTGATGATACATGATGCACTCCTAACAGCCAAGGAGTTGCCCAGGTGTGATACTGGAGAGTTTTAGCTGAGCTGGGCAGGTGAAATCAGGCCAAGTAAGCGGCCTGGGGGGCTGTTAGGGTCAGCTACACGCTGCTCCATCCCACAGAATGATGTTTCTGAATCCAGACCTCTGGGACCCACAGACAGTCTGCATTTTTCCTACTGGGAGCTGGGGGGTAGAAAAAATGTGAGCTGTCTGGTAGGGAGCAAAAATGTAGGCTGTCTGGAAGGGAGCAAAAATGTGGGCTGTCTGGTTGGGAGCTGGGAGGGAGCAAAAATGTGGGCTGTCTGGTAGGCAGCTGGGAGGAAGCAAAAACATGGACTGACTGTGGGTCCCCAAGGATTGGGTTTGGAAACACTGCTATAAAAGGCCAAGCCAAGAGCTGCAGGCACTTCACTGTTAATTTATTAAATGAGTCGCTGATGACTAATTAGGGTGTCGCTGTCAGATGCACAGACCAACAGAACTGGTGACCGTGCTCAGATAGACAACGGAATGGCCCCCCCAGGGGGCCCCTGTGTCACGGGGCCCGCATACATGCATTGGCGTTGTTTGTTTGGGGCGGGGAAGCATGTCAGGCATTCTGGGGAGGGGAGCGAAGAGGAGACAGGCCGCACTACCGCCTCCGGCAGCCACGCGCCCAGCACGCGCTCCCGGGAACCGCGGCGAGATCGATGCCGCGCCAGGCGGACGGCCGTTCTCACTGCGGCCCACAGGCGTTCCGGCCATCGATCGTGACAGAGGGAGGGGGCTCCAGTTTAAGCTGTGTGAGAGCCAGAAAAGGGACCCCCTTTATATTTCATACATCTCCTTTTGTGAGTCAAAATCTCCAGACGACGGAGATGTGGAGAAGTGTTCCAGGCTCTACCCCTAGCCGAGGATTTTATCTATGGGCTGAAAGATGGAATAAAGAAGCGAAGTATCCAGGCGTATCCATGGCTGGGGGGCACCTGTCATTCAAAATGCACGGCGGCAAGAGCCGCATAATGATAATCAGCGGCCCCCCAAAGTCAGCATGCATTCTCAGGCAGGGGTCGCAGGCCGCTGAGTTTTTCGGCTTGTATTGCTGCCCCCCCGTGCCCTAAATGAGTGTCCTGGCTGCTTTCCCCTACCAACTGTCCAATTCCCAACTGCACAAGGAAGAGCTGGCATTGACGGGACAGGGGACTTTCTTAATGCCCCCACCCCCCCCCCACAGGCCGAAGTCATCAATTACACCCCTTCAACGTCGAGGATTACCATGAAGCAGAATTACATTAAGATTAATAATTGCCACATGCCGCTTTATGGGAGTTGAAGGAGAACAGGATTAGGCAAGACCAGAGTGTGTCCGTGCACCATCGGACCCGACGTGCGCATCCCACTCACGTCTGCCAGACAACACGCACCGCAGCAAATCAGGGACACCCTGCCATCCCCAGGGCCCGTCACCCACCCTGCCTTCATGCACCCCGGAGCGGCCAGCAAATTACACACGGCCCACTCCGGCTGACTTTGACAAATCACCCCTCCAGAACAGAGGCAACACTTTTCTGCCAACACAGACAAAAGCAAGGGAGAGAGAGGTATGGCGAAAATAAAACCTGATGTATCAAGTCAGCGACATGACAAATCAATTTGCTGCTCCTTTTAAGGGGCATTTAGTCACTTAGCATAAGGGCGACATGTCTGGATAAAAGAGGACAGAGTGCGAGGGTGTGCAGCAGCCACACATAAAGGCGGGGCCTTTTCTCAGTGCCGTGGCCACTGAGTCTCCCCAAGGGCCAGGGCCACCGGAGGGCCGCTCCTGGCAGCGGAACGCCAGCTCTCATCCCGCCCTCCTTTACTGGCCAGCAAACACGCAGGAATACCTTCGCCCACTGATGCAGCTTTTTAGCTAATAAACTCGAGTCCCCTAAATCGTGTAGAGAGGATAGGTGACTCATCACCTAGGGCCGATTCAGCACCGAGAGTCAACTTTCACTGGTGTGCAGTCTGTATGGCATTCCCAACCTCGGGGGTCTGCAGTACTCGCAACCTGCAGTACGGTCTGCGCAGTACTCACGTCCTGTGTTGTGATCTGCGCAGGAGTCACATCCCATGTTATGGTCTGCACATTACTCTCATCCTGCCTCATGGTCTGCGAAGTCCTGGCATCCCGTGTCACCATCTTCACAGTACTCATATCCTGCATTATGACCCGTGCAGTACTTGCATCCTGCATTATCCTGCAGTACTCACTCATCGCATTACGGCCTGCGAAATACTGCGCATCCAGTGTCCTTCAGTTCCCTTTCACCCACAGAGGATAATTTCATGGCAGTTATTTGTCAAAAGCATGCAAACGAGTGGATCAATTTACGCAGCAATAAAGACACATTCAGGGTGGTTCAGGTCTGGTATTAAGTGCAGAAGGCTGCACGTCTGTGGGCCACAGCCCACAACGGATCTACTTATGAAGGTGGTTTTCATGTGGGAGGGACTTCCCCAAGCCGGCTGACTCAGAACCTCCCTGCCCTCCTTGTAGGGGAGAGGGGATTGATAATACCAGACTAAATCATTTCCCCCCTGGGGACCAACAAAGTATACCATACAATACCATACCTCCAGAACCCAAGGCGCTTCTGTAAAAAAAATCATGCTCTATAAAAAGGTAATAAATTTGTAAGACCCTCCGCAAAAAAAAAAATGCTGTTTGCCAGGAAAATAAAAGAAATCAAATAAACTGCAGATATTGGGCTGAGAAGCCCAGGAGGCGAGATGAAAGTGTCCTGTCAGGATGCTATAAGAGCTCTTCTCCGGCAGTGCAGAGCCTGCTTAGTGTGATGCGCCAACAGGAGAGTGCTGTCGGCAGACATCTTTGATCAACTGGCCGCGTCTCCTGTTACAGACGGCGCAGGCTGGGTAGAGTCACGCTCAGCTCTCGCCTTCCCTACTAACGTCCCCGAGCGGTCGGACGGAGCGGGGCAGCGCCGCTCCCTCACGCAGCACTCGGCCGCGTCCCTCCTTCATTAGGCAGCACGACATTGCAGCCAAACGACTTCCGATAGCTAGAATACGGCAGGTGCTTTGGGGACCATCAGCATTAGACTCCTGTCGCCCATCAACGATTCGCTCATTATGACATAATCTCCTAAGAAATTATATCAGTTTCTGTGCTGATTTGTTCATTCACCGAGAGACTGTTATAATTCAGGAATGAGGTCGGTGAACCAGACAGTGCTGTTCATGACAAAGACACATTATCAGACAATGATTAACAGAGAGTGAACCCTCCCCCACCTGGCTAAAATAATCAAAGGGGGTGTTTGTTATAAGTGAATAAATCTGTGTATGTGAACAAACAAGAAGAACCAAATCAAATTGTGAATTCCATCACTAGTCAACATGAATCCTAATTTAGAATTCTTCATCCGCTTTTTGAGCGCATTAAAGCTGAAGACAGCTGAGGACGCTTAACCACAGTGCCATGCACATCTCTGGTCACCTTTAAGACCCGCCCCTCAAGTCCAAGTCCCACCCACCATTGCTGGATTTGTCCCTGGTCATTACCGACCCCACAATCTAAGCGCTCGCAGTGACTCGGCTCAAGTAACCGAGGTCTAAAAAGGTATGCCAGAGCGAGATCGACAGACGGTCCTTCAAAGAGGCCCGCTCCCTGGCTCCCAGCCGTCAACGCGAGCTGTTTACCTGACATAATGAAACGATCAAAATGAGAAATGGCCGACAGGAGCGTTTAACACCTCAACGCACCTCCGAAAAAAAAATGAGAACGCTGAAGGGGTGACTCCCGGGGCCAGAAGACGACGCAGAAGCACATGAGGTATTAAATATTAACAGGCAAATATTCAGGCACTCCTCTGCTCCCTCCATTAAGGTTCCACACTTCTGGAGGTGATAATGGAGCTGGACATGGCAGCGTGAGGGTAAGGATCCTCATGGGGGTGTGAGCGTGCTTCTGCGGGCCCAGGTCAAAAGGTGGCCGTAATGAGCTTCTGCCAGCTGAGATCGTGCGCACCGACGGCCGCCCCCGCGCTCCGCGGCACGGGGCCGAATCGATACAGAGACACGCCTCTGTCAGCCAGCAGGCCCTGCTCTCCGGAGCTGCCGTCTTCATTTATCGCCGTCGATGGGTCCTGACAGAACCACCGCTCAATCTCTTAGGTGCCCTTTGGCTGCCCGTAAAACGCCCGCTCTCACAACAAGAAACGTTTTTCTATATTTCCCTCCAAATTTCCAAACAATCTTAACAGCTATAAAGGTTTGAAGGCTACCGACGAGGACAAAGAGTAAATGTTATGGGTGCGATTACTGACAAAAAATTACCTCAGGGGCTCTGTCGCCAATACCTTTCCAGCCTCTGGTTGTTTGGGAAAAAAATGAAAATATCGCAGTAAAATAAGGTCGGGGAGAAGATGGGTCACAGAGCTGTGATTGCGACAGCAGCACTCAGAGAAACGGCTCCGGGTTCGAATCCCAGTAGGGGGTCCAAGCATTACCCTTGCACGTGTAACTTAATTCAAAATACCCTGGCAACCGGGTGACAAAAAGGCTTTTGGCTTAGTAAACAGGACTAGATAAACTGAATAATTTACATTTTATTCACTCGACTGGTTCGTCTCAGAGGCTCCTGTCAGATCGCGCAAACAGAGGTAACGGGATGAACAATAGTTGTTGACATCAGCGTGTGAAGACCCATCTGAGTGGGGAGGCGCCTGTTTAGTCTGGGAAGTCAAAACGCAGCTTTTACTCTCTGACAGGCTGGGGAAACGTTTTTGGGTCACGTTCATTAGCGAGACGTTGTGAAGGTGGCTTTCTCTGGCAGGTTCTCCCACTGTCTGAATGCTCAGCTTCCAGGTTCATGGAGATCTTGGTGGAAGCTCGTGAGGAGAGGACGTGGACACCAGCAAGGCACCCTGGTCTAAATCACACGGCATAGCCCTCGGTGGGTGTGGCTTAGTGTGGGGGGGCAGGGTAGATCGGCTGCAGTGTGGAGAGGTCACTGAAGGGTGAGATATAAAAAGCAGTGCTGTCTCAGAGGCCCTGGCTCCAGGAGTTCACACCATCTTAGCCGTAATAAGTACCCACTCCAGCCCACCCTGTCACCCCTCAGACCCAAATCCATTATTCACACACCGGCTATGTGAGACACGGTACCACACTTTACTCTAACGGATCGAAACTCCTCCCATGTTTAAGCAACTCAGTGGGGCTTCCGAGCATCAGTCTAGATGGGAATTCTGGAAAAATTTGCCTCTAAACAGCACGGATTCCTCGTGTCACAATGTAGCCCTCATGGGATTGGCTTCCCATCCTCCTCGGGTAAATGCAAGCAGTTTTTTGAAGCGTACAATATGTTTGTGACACAGTCCAAGTTGTAACACGATGAATAATGCTGCTGTCACTAAATGACATTTGCAGACACGTTTTTCGAACAGCAGCACCCTGCATGTGAAACACAAGAAGTCACGGGCGCACTGATTTTCACAGTTACAGGACAAACAGATGATTACTGACATAAAGGTCAAACACAATGGTTTCTCTGACAGTTTAATAATGGTGTCTGGAGTGGGGGGGTGAGGTCACCTTGCAGCGTGTGGCTTTGTGCCCCTGGGGAGACTCGCCCCATCCTGTAATCATGCCACCATTGGGGGGGGGGGGGGTGGCATTTCTGAGGAATTCCAACTATTCTGTGAGCTGCTCTATGTCTCCCTAGTCAGCTACTCTACTCTACTCTACACTACTCTACTCTACTCTATGCTACTCTACTCTATGCTACACTACGCTACTGCACCCAGGGGCAGCCAAAAAAATTGCCCGCTGTCAGCCGCACCCTCGCCATTCAGTGACTGTGAAAAGGCACATCGCAGCTGGACTGCACCTGTCCCGTGTACGCACTTCCCAAAAAGCCAAAGCTACGTCTCTCTGCACTTCCTCTGGTGGGGTAATTAAGCAGGGAGTCCTGCCATGCTGGGCTGTGCTTTGTCAAGCTGTGAATTTCCTTCTCAAGCGGGACTGAGGGAAATGATGCAACGTAACAGCAAATCGATCGGCGCTTTGAAAGACGGGCAAGCATCCCCCGCATCAAAAACCATCATCTCTGGTGATGTGGCCTCCTTTCAGTTGGACCCGTCTCCTTCCTTCCTGCTCGCGTCTCCCTGCCATTTCATTTTTTTTCCGCTTTGTTTTTCTGTAGAAGATCATTTTCACTCCACCCTGCACCAAACTACAAGTTCCAGGTGAAATAGGGCAGCCTGAAGCAGGACAGATACTGGACCTGGGACCCTGGTGATAACAATAACGGCTGGGCGGGCAAGCTACTAAACCCCGGAGGACTGGCTGCAGTACATGATGTAGCCAGCAGGGGGCGTACTGCTTAAAGATCTCAATCACATAGTGCTCAGCAGCAGAAGAAGTAAGTCTGTGTGAAGCAGCTAAAACTGAAAGCCACAGGAATGCTGGGAAACCGCCCCTCTCCACCATCCCGCTTTCCAGTGCCGGATTCCTGTGACGATAAAGACCACATCCAATAAGAACTTGAAAGAGACTAAATATTTTGAAGGCCTGTTCCTCCTCTCCCACCTGAGGGTCTGCACTAGGTTGACAGAACTCGACGAGTCCCTTAGTTGGGGTCACCAAAAGTTCAAGTAAAGACAAGTGAAGAAGTGGAGGGTTTGAAGGCGCCGTCTGGCAGTCTGCGCTGTAGGCCTCGCTGTGTCTGCTGCGGGGCACGGTGGCAGCAGCTTTGTACGCCCAGCGGTGTCCCTCGAAGTCTCACTAAAGTTCCACGGATACACACTGCCAGCACGCACTGTCATTTAAAGCTGTTTACTTTCAAATTCCCTGCCACTCAGAGATACAGCACGGTAAAAGCTGAAAATGGTGTCAACAGGTACGACAGAACATCGGATTCAGAAACAGCGGGAACTCATTCTAATGCAGTATTTTAAAGCCTAAAGTTTTAGCTGATGGGCATGTTAGCTAGAGTAGCGTTAGATCAGCCCTGAACCAAATGATGTGCGATCAGCACCAACCTGGATGAACAAAATGGTAAAATACCGACCATTTCCAATGTCCAGGGTGTTCAGACGTGCTTCACATAAGAGCTCCACTGACCCAAAAATGAAAAATAAACGAGTGACACTCATTGGGAGTTTAAACGCAAAAGTACCCAGCCCTCAGCGAAACAATGTGCTCCGTTCTTAAGAGCTCAGCCTCAGGGAGGAACTCATCTCTCCTCAGCAGCCTCTTCCTTCGCTCGGTGTTCTGTGCCCCCCCCCCCCCGTTTCTTCCCTTCC
>JAODKM010000039.1:5876303-5888244 GCA_026780845.1 Petrocephalus sullivani
CCAAAGGCCCCCAGCCCAGCTCAGTGACCACCCCCCCCCCCCCTACTGCCTGCCCTGGGGCCTGATGGCCTTCCTGTTTAAACAGATTTAATCAATACCGGGGGGTGGGGGTGGTATGCCTTCAGTCACGATAAGGCTTGCAGTGGCCTTGAGACCTGGCTGGCCTCCCTCTGCTTGTCTATTCCTGATAAACCAAACAGATGTGGGGTCCAGGGAGCTGGTGAGAAAAAGCAGCCAGCACACCACAGAGACTGCCACTTCGCACTGGTCGACTGAAATAGAATGAGGCGTCAGACCTACAGAACAAGGTAGTTCCAAACCATTGCACCTTTAGCTCGCTCATTAGCAAGCTGGATATTTGCAGGCCCGCCACCCCCCCATGGCCACTCATGGGTTTATTGTGGTAGAGGGCCCCCGTACATTTCATTTCAGGAGAATATCTGGGTAAGTGTCCTGCCTGTAATTTTTCTAGCCGCTAACTATTGATCCAGCGATTATTTTCACAATTGTTACTCACTAATCACACCCCGCTGTTCACATTCACGCGCCGAGCCACCGGCTGCTGGCCGCGGCACGTGACGCCGATAAAGGCCGCTAGCGATCGTTTTCATGCCATTCGGCCTGAAATCGAAGACAGAACAGAGACTGTGGAACTTGCTGGACTTTGGCCTGCAAATTCCCCCAGTGGTAGTATTTTTCCTAAAGTGTTACCCCAGGGGGAAATCTGTCGGTGGACAGACATTTCAAAAACCCACTGGGCCCAGTGTTTTAGCACCATGGTTGGGAAACAGACACAACGAGCCCATTGTGAAGGTCCGGTCCCAGGGAAGGAGACCTGAGTATGGGACTCATTTATTTCAGACAGGCTCTACAGGAAACCAATTGTGAAGGGAACTTTGCGAAAAATAAAGTTTGATTGATTAATTAGTTTCTGCCGTGGTACAGTGGCTCAGCTCTTTACGGGTGAAGAATGATTCTCACTGGCGAGGAAGGCGTTGACAGATCTCAGATCAGTCAGAGGAGGCGTCTTGCCTGAAAGGGATGAGGGACCCTTCGCTGAATCACACGGGGATGAGACAAAGGAAGCTTACGTCAGCTTTTGTTCTTCCTCGTCTGGAGGCTCCCCACAGGCGTGTGGAGGTGGTGGTGTGGGGGGCTGCTGATAGCCGGCCTGGCAAATTGTAGGGTGGGTTTTCTGATTATGAGCTGAAGGTTCAACTAGTGTAAAGGAAGCCCTTTCCATACCCAGGGGATTGGTCTTTTGGAGTAAAGATAGTCTACATGAAGAGCTGCGCACACACATACCCTTGCACCTTCTTTATACATTTTTCTTCTTCTTCCTCTCTACCCTTAACTTCACACTCAGCCCTTGTGTATGACAAGTATCCGGGGGGGGGGTCTTGGCAAGTCAGTCCGGATGTCCACCATGTGGGGTCCCCAGGAAGGCCAGCCAGAACACCTCCACCCACACTTTTCCAGTAGTCAATAACATCTCGCAGCTGCAGAGACCATGATTGGCAGATGATAAGGCTGTGGGGCCAAGCCAATCACAATGACACCAGGCTATATGGCCAGGATCTGTACATGGAACATGTCACCGGAGGACATTCTGAAGCATGTGCTGGGTGTGCATGTGCACGCGTGTGCATCTCAGGGGAACATGGATGTTAGTGTTCAACATTCAGTACAGCTAACAGCCAGACATCCACTCACCATCAAGGGCACATGCAGGGAAAAGGATGTAATATTTGTTTAAGTTTATACTTGGCAATAAAAATTCATTAGATTAAACAGCGATTGAGCTTAACCCAATATTTACATGGAATTACCACAGTTTTCTTTTTATAGCAGCATATTGACATTTACCCCTCTGATGTCCTATAGCTTAATACGCTTCACTGGTATAGTTATTAATCTCGGGGCAGCAAATCGCACTTGTGAGCATCCGCCTTTGAGTTAACCTGCGTTTCCTGTTGGGGCAGCTGAGCCTTGGCAAAACAGGAAGTGGCTAAGGAAATTATCACTAATTTAAACGCTTCACCTGCAGCATTGCCCAGCCCCTGTGTGGTGGAGGGAGATGGGCGAGGGGGTTGGGTATACAGCCTCAGTGATCGAAGGCGTTTAGGTCGGGTTTCACGTTTGGTGGTCTATCTGGAAGAGGTGGTCCTTGCTGCTAATGAGGTGGCAAATGGTCTCGCCACTAATGAACTGGGTACGATCTCAGTGGGGTCTTTTAGGGTTCGATCTCAATGGGGTCTTTAGGGTCTGATCTCATTGGGGCCTTTAGGGTCCGACCCCTGTGGGGCCTTTTAGTCTCCGATCTCTGTGGGGCCTTTTAGGTTGCAATCTCACTGTGGCATGTTAGGGTCCAATCTGAGTCAGACCTTTTAGGGTCCAATCTTAGTGGGGCCTCGCCGTCCAACCTCTAAGCAGCTTCAGGGGTGGGGGCGAAGGGGACTACCTGTATAATTCGGCAATACATTTGCTTTTAATGCCCCTGTGCAAATTAATATTACATTAAGGGTAACAGTGAACCTCTGTACCTCTGTGAGGAGGATATGGAAGGCAGAAAAACAGAAGAGGAAGAAATACTTGGAGAAACCTCCTCCATGTAAATGGTGGTGATTGAACATAAGACATACACTTACACCTGCCCAGACCTGAGAATGTAGCCACTCCGGTCCATAATTCACATTCTCCTATTTTGATCTTGAGCAAAACCATCTTCAGAAACTCATCACAACTTAACAATTCACGGCATGGTGGATAACTCCCAGCTTCCAGGATCTTCGGAGGTTTTCCCCAAATTATGAACAGGGCACGCTTACCAGCCTGTGGCTTCCTATCTGAATCATTACATCATTACAGCAATCAGAAATTTCTGAGCTGAGGTAGAGAAGCCAGCCACCCACTGCCCTGAAGGTCGCTCCCTCTATTCCACCTTCATCCTGGGAAATTTCAGATGACAGGAAGCTTTCTGTGTTCAGGTTTAGGTCACTGACAGCCACATTTAAATGAGTAACATTGTGAGCTCAGACAGACGCCAGGCAAGGTCTCAGCCGGTACTTTTCTCTGTTACTAATGAACTGTCTTTAGGACTATCCAATCAGAGTTTGCCTTACATCCACACAGTCCCAGCACATGTGTAGTGTTGGTTTTAGGGGACCACCTGTTTGACTAGCACATCTACAGACACCTATGTGTTTTCATCAGCCTCACGGACACCTTTGCAGGACAAACATGTCCCATCGTGTGTCCTATTTCACCTCAGCTGGACCTCTCACCTGGGCTACTGAGCTGACAACTGCACATACACGGCAGCATGGGAGGAGTGCTGAGATGCTAGGCCTGCCGCATCATCGTCATTTTCATCACCATCATCATCACCACCACCAACTATAAGGTAATGTTATCTTGCACACTAATTTATTTGACATGCTTATTTAGCAGGGTGGATTCTAGGATTTCTTTGAGGTGGCAGTGGGGGGTGGGCATAAGGGAGGCCAACCTTTCATTAGCCAATAAGATGTTTTGAATCACTGAGTGACAAGAGAGGGGGACCAATCAGCTTTCTGCTGGGACAAGTTCTCTTGTGGCCCCACCCCTGTATAAGCTACTGTTATGTAGATCATTTAATGTGGACTAGGCCAGTCCGGAAGCAGATTATATGTTAAACAGCCATGCTGTTGAACGGGTATCATTTGGCCTAGTACATGTTGTATCTTTCCTACTTTTCTGTTTGGTTTTCATCCACAAATACATCTAGCTAATCCCACATGCGCACACCTGTCTGAGCTAATGATGAAATGAAGATACAGAATTCAGCTTACGACGCTGTGCCACCTCTGGCGGCCAGAGGTACTGACCCCACTCTCAACATTTAAGGATTTATCAACAAACACACATCCTTGGAAGCTCACAGCCTGCAGGCTGGTTTTATACATTATTTATTTTCTAGTTTACCTAAAACTCAATTGTCCGGAGCGTAAATAATGTATGTTCCATAGCGCTGGGAAGTTATGAACACGTCACTCTAGAATCGTCAGATCAGCCGGGTGTATATATGTTTATAATTCACACTAAACTTAAATCAATGACCCCCGGTCAGCACTTTGTCAGCGAAGTCCCTGCCCTTCACGCCGGTCGGTGTCACTCAGAAGTGACACCGTCCCACTTCCTCCTCGTACAAAATGTAAGCTTCCAGGGGACCGATCTATAGTCGATACAGATGGAGTTATGCGGGATTATCTTTTACTTTCTGGGTTAAGGGTGTAATTAATGCTTGCAGAGCCATGTGATTCTGAGGAGCAGGAGTCAGCTGTTTTTTTGGCAGCTTTCAGTCTATTTCAGCAAAAACACCATCCCTCCTCGTTCTTTGTCCTCCGACGCCGGCTCCCTTATCCGTCGCATCCGACAGTGAAGCGTCACTCCTACGCCGGCGTGCTCGGCAGTGCCGGGGACTCGCACGGAAACACCGGCGCTCACAATGGCGTCATTGTTTGGTGCCGGGCCCCTTCTGCTGCCGTGCGGACATCCGATCCTCACTGGGGAGGGAGCGGCTGGCCCCGGGGCCAGGGAGGAGGAGCAGGGCAGTAATATAGACTCGAAAGCCTCTGAGTCATTTGGGGAAGGTTCCCCTTTCCCTTGGGAGGTCAGAAAAGTGAAAAAAGTGTATTACAGTGGAAACAGCCTCCAACATCTGCTGCGGTAATTAGAAAGTCCGTCTCTGAGAGCAGCAAACCCCTCCGTCCTCTTCACACTAAGAGCCCCCGGTATTTCTTCACATTGTTCTGCTTCTATTTAAAGGACAAGACACAGAATGGATCGATGGAAACTAAATGTAGCTCTTCTTCCCCGCCACAAAGTGCTCCCTCGTTCTCATTTTGTTCCTTTCTTCATGGCCGGCTCTCCCTAGAAGGGAAAAGGTCTGTAGTCATTCAGCGGTTGTTCTGTCATCTCCGGCCGACGTGTGGAATGTTGCAAACATGCAAGTATGGGACTGCGGCTGGGGATGCAGCCAGGAGCTGAAGTTCTGCTGCTCGGGGCTGCAGTGTAAGCGTTTTTACGCATGGAGAAATGCGTGCATGTGTGCGCGCATACCCAATGACGAGAGTGTGTACTGAATGCACCAAAGCCCGCTTCTTGTTTCATTTCACTTCATAATAAAAATGGCATGGCGTGCGTAGATGTATGAAGTTATCTCCATGTATATAAACCCTGGAGTAAATATGAAGCGTTTATTTACTTGCCTCATTTTTTACATTTGAATAACACAGTAAATAACTCCTGGTATTTAACCACATTCATCTTTTTGCATATCAACATTAAACTTTCATGTGGTGAACAAACCCCCCGTCCGTTACTATGTTGAACATTAACAAAAGAGGCAAGGTGTCCCTCATTCCGACATCAATCATGGTGCCGCTGCGGCCAGACCGGGGGGGGCAGTGGCAGGCGGGGTTGCAGGACCCTTGTGCTGAATGGCACTCAAAGGGAAATTATACCTTCTGGCTGGTTTAGAAGGCCTGTGGGGTCCTGAAGGACAGAATAATAGGGTGGGGGAGGCAGGGGGTGGTGCCCAGGTAGACAGAGGACCTACTGATTGCTCATAAGGGGCTATAACACCCCTATTAAGCCACATTTCAAACACAAATGGTTCTGGGATGGGACGGCCCATCATTATGGCCGCTTAGCTTGAGGTGTTTTCTCAGAAGGTCCGTATGATTCATGTGGCCAATCAGGGTGGCCAAAGATTGCCCGTGAAGGTGACATAAATGCTCCTCTGTCACTCAGTGACACTTTGTCGTATGTATAAAATCCATCCATCCATCTTCTGAAACCGCTTGTCCTATGCAGGGTCACGGGTATGTGTTATTGTTGTTTTGTTATTTTTGAGTTAAATGAAGAAGGAATCCATGCTTAGAAAGGAAATTGTTTAATGTGGCTCCACATTGAAAAGGCATCCTTATGCTCAGATCTTTAATCTTGGATTTATTTATTTTGTCAGATGCCACTAGGTAAACCAATAAATGTCCCCAGAAGCACCACACACACAAATTTCTTCTGCACCCAGTAGTGAACAGTGAACATTTCCCATGAAAATGAAATGAAAGCCAATAAAAGCCAGCGGTGGTAAGCCCCACATCTCCCCACATCGGCAGCAGGAAAGGGCAGGTTCTGGGGCCGTGTCTGCGAGAAGGCTGGGGGCTACACCAGATGAAGAGGCCAAAGGCTTGGGTGGTGGCCATCCCTCTTGTCCGGAAGCTCAGGGGCTTTGATGAGGAAGGTTTAGAGTGGGAACCAGGATAAACCATGGTGTCCCGAATAAGTCGGAGAAGTCAGAGTGTGTGTGGAATCACGCTGGGTCATTTACGACCTGCTTTACGCACCTAGTGCACACGACTGTGACGAACTTTCAGGATGAGGTTCCAGGCCAAGCTGTTGTGCTTATTACATATATACGACTGGTCATGATGGAGGGTTGTTGATTCAAGACATAACAAATCATGGGTGGAGAAAAGCAAAGAGGTTGTGGTGGTGGTGGGGGGGGGGGGTATGCAGGACCTGAGCTTCAGCCCCTGACATACGGCCGCTCGAGTCACCGCAGGAAAAACGACCGCGGGTAATTATGCAGACAGCGAGTTGTAACCCTGGGCTATGGAGGAATGCGACAAGCTGGAGCTTCTCATCAGTAATCTCATTAAAGACCCTCAGAAGGTCAGCCAGAGGCAGCAGACCTGCCCTGGACATCATCAGAGCCCAGCGGCCTCTTTATATCTCTGACAAGAGAGCAGGAATTAAAGGGAGACAAATGGAGGCAGCACGGCCATTATGGAGCAACCTTACATTTATCAATGAAAAGGACTGTCCTCGGTACGGCATGTGGGAAGGGGTGCTGGCTCGTCCAGGAGGGTGGTGGCCAGGTGCAGAAGGACGAGCAGGATGGGTATCCTAACAGGCACTAACAGCAGTTGGCATCTTAGGGTCAGGGATGGGACCAAAGGTCACTGAACTGGCCAATGACCTGTATGACTGTGAGTATAGCGGGACGAGGGCATATAGCAAGGTGAGTGAGTATAGCAAGAGTAGGACAAACAGCTAGGAGAGTGAGTATAGCAGGATGATGGCAAACACCATGGAGAGTGTGTATAGCAGGACGAGGGCATACAGCCAGGTGAGTGAGAATAGTGGGAATAGGGTGTACAGTGAGGTGAGTAAGTATAGTAGGAGTAGGGCAAACAGCTAGGAGAGTGAGTATAGCAGGATGATTGCAAACAGCATGGAGAGTGAGTATAGCGGGATGAGGGCATACAGCCAGGTGAGTGAGTATAGTAGGGATAGGGTGTACAGTGAGGTGAGTAAGTATAGCAAGACTAGGGCAAACAGCAAGGATAGTGAATATAGTAGGAATAGGGTGTACAGTGAGGTGAGTAAGTATAGTAGGAGTAGGGCAAACAGCAAGGGGAGTGAGTATAGTAGGAATAGGGCATAGAGCAAGGGGAGTGAGCATAGCATGACTAGGGCAAACATCAAGGTTAGTGAGTATAGTAGGAATAGGGCGTACAGCAAGGGGAGTCAGTATAGCAGGAGTAGGGCAAACAGCAAGGGGAGTGAGTATAGTAGGAATAGGGCATACAGCAAGGGGAGTCAGTATAGCAGGAGTAGGGCAAACATCAAGGTTAGTGAGTATAGTAGGAATAGGGCATACAGCAAGGGGAGTCAGTATAGCAGGAGTAGGGCAAACAGCAAGGGGAGTGAGTATAGTAGGAATAGGGCATACAGCAAGGGGAGTGAATATAGCAGGAGTAGGGCAAACAGCAAGGGGAGTGAGTATAGTAGGAATAGGGCATACAGCAAGGGGAGTGAATATAGCAGGAGTAGGGCAAACAGCAAGGGGAGTGCGTATAGTAGGAATAGGGCGTACAGCAAGGGGAGTGAGTATAGCAGGAGTAGGACAAACAGCAAGGGGAGTGAGTATAGCAGGATGAGAGTTACAGTAGGATTAGTGTGCATGAAAGCACAAGGCCATACGGTAGGGTGAGTGCACACAGAAGGACAGGTGCATACAGCCTGCTTTTTTAACTGTCTCTCAGGGACTGTCTCCTAACCTGCACCAGGGCAGCACAGCGCTCAGGACCCAACCGGCCGCGGTGTCAGCTCAGCTGAGTCAGAGGCGAGAGGTAAAGGATCTGGGAGCCCTTCGGGTGATGATGCATTTCTCCAGCCGCCCGTGGAAGGGAAGTGGCAGCCTTAGTGACCTTTTTCTTAAAGGGACAGAGCTGGCAGTCTGCTGTCATCGGCTGTACGGCAACTCATGACTGCTCAATGGACTTCATGCAAACTCGAGGCAATGAGATCCGAGGGATGGGTTTAATAAGTGCTCTCCCCAGAGTTTCCCATGAGCTTAATTAGCGTTACCTTGATGAGGAAGATGCGCCATCATGACGAGTCCCTGTTTGCGCTGTTTACCTTGAATTTCAAAGGCATTCCTCATGGCACCCAACTGTACCAGGCGAGGAGGAGGAGGAGGACAACGAAAAGCAAGAGGGGTGAGAGGAGCCGCTGGCCAATTAGACAGAGGTGTTGGTGGAGTGGAGCATAGGGTCACCTGTGAGGCCAAACTGGGAGCCCAGTTTGACTAGCCCTCACTAATGATGCTGCTCCCAAACATTGGGTGCACATCACATGTCACCGGCATCGCCGTGGAGACAGTGTCGGAAGGGCGTCCCACTGAAACCACACGGCGCATCTCGACTAGCTTAACCCGCTTCTGTGCGGAGTAACTACCACTGTAATTATCAGCTCTCTCGAAAAACATTTACACAAAATGGCATGTGCAATGTTTTTGGTATAAGAATGAGAAATATCAGCCCTGAGTGGCATCCTCAGCAGACGCAATGTAAAAGACAGGCTCTCTGCGGGTATTTTACAGCAGATCTAAGATTTACCCAGACTTGCTGCTTGAAAGGACAGTCAAATACAACCCCCACACCCCAAAAACAGAACAATCCCCAAAATCACTTAAAATGCAAAGTAGAATACTATGCTCACTTTTTGTTTCTATAATGGATAGGCTTGTATGCAGTACTCTTTGATTAACCGTGAGGTTAAAGGATTGGTGTCTTTGCGGTGTGTTTATGTGTCTAGTGTGTATAAGGCATGTGTTTATGATGTGAGTGGTGTGAACTGTGTTTGTGTGTGTGAGGAATGTATGTGACACATGTGTGGTCTGTTTTTGTGGTGTGTCTACATGTGACGTGTGTGTGGTATGTGTATGATGTGTGTTTGTGTGTGTGATCGAGTGTGTGTTGCATGCACATGCAACTGAGGGCACTGAACACGCCAGACCCTAGTCACTTGAAATGTCCTTTTAGGTGAAGCCATAAAAGCAGATTAAAAGGCCCATAAACCGTGTGCCCGTCGCCGCCGAGCCACGTGACTCACTGATCGGCGAGGGAGGGGCGGCAAACATCGGAGATAAAAGCGGTGTTTCCTTTGTTAATGCGGCACGGTCCGACTCCTCGATAAGGGCCATCATTAATGTGTCCTTTTGTCGTGCGACTCTGATAGAACGCGGCAGCTAATTCACCACCTCCGCCGAGATGAGGCCTGGCTCCCTTTGGGGAGTTGGGGGGGGGTGGGGGACAGGCTCCGAATGAATGAATGTTCCGGCAACCTGGGGGACATTACGGCACTCTCTGCTAGCTCCGCTCCCCCAAAATAGCCGGAGACACAATAACCTTCATCTCACATGTCTGTGTCGCTCAAAGGACACTGGGAAGTTCTGTGAATGTGTCCCTAAGCTATCGCCACGTGCTTTAGGGGTCCCACTGGACCCAAAACATTCTGAGAGGTCGGCACACGCACCCCTCTGGGATCAGCGAGGCTGAGGTCCCATTTACTCGCCTTTTATGCAGCTCTCTGGCCGGGGTAGTAGGGGGCAGCTAGCCTTTGACACTGGGCGGTGTATCGATTGTAAATCAGCATTAAATCGCCCACGTTATTCTTCTGCGGCCCCGACACCTAGAACATACAAAATAATAACAGAGAGCGGGCTCTTCTGAGGCTCTCTGCCTCCCTCCTGCCGCCACCCACCTCCTCTCTGATATTAATTCTAATGTAAGCAGGACCCCCACCCCCCGCACCGCCGTGCCTCCCTGCACCGCCAGTTTGACAGACACATGTGCCGAAGCGTGGATTTAAAGTCAAGCATTTGGGGCAGGGTTGGGGGGTGGGGGGCACCACACTATTCTGTCTGGGACACATGCCGTGGGGCATGATATCAAACCAGCGGAAAATATGGATGGATCACCCCCACTTTCCCCCCCCGGGAGAGAGAGAGACAGCGAGGGGTACCTGGCTCCCGTCCCACACCTGCGCAGGGGGCAGGCACAGAGATTCACCCAGAGGCAAGGTCGCTCCGCACGCGACTGCCAGTCATGTGACCCCCCCCCCCTCCAGACGGCCCACGGTCGTTCCATTTCCATTGCTTATCTGCCTCCTGATCCTGGGGGGATCAGCCTTCTCCACCTGCCTCCCATTGGTCCTGCTCACCCCGCCCAAAGGATCCTCCCCAGACATCCCAGTGTCTCGGAAGGGAGATTCCAGACCACGCAACACACAGACCACCTCTGATCTGGAGATTATCAGGACCCAAAGGACCTCCCGGAAAAGGAGGGCTTCTCTGATGGCATTCTGCTTAGGAAAAACATCCCATCACGGGACCAAGCCTCTCTTAAGTCACTCGTGTCTGTCTTGGCCAAACTGGGTGGGTGGCATTAAGCTTGCTCCCCCCACCTGCTGTGGAATCTCTTCCAGGACCCTGATTCTATGGAGATACCCCAGAGAGACCACCACGGTAGTAATGGGAGTCTGAAATGGAAGGATCCCAAGTGATAAAATGTTTTGGAAGGAAAGATGGAAAGAGGCTGAAGATACTAGGAGCTGGGAAGAAACCACCTGCGTTTTAATAGCAGAGGACTGGGGGGGGAGAGTGGAGATGGGTGCCCTTCCATGGCCGCCGTGGCTGGGTATCGGGCCGGAGGCGTCTCTGCGTGCCTATTAGCCACACCGATATGGGGGACAGGCAGGGTCCTGTGAGGAGGCCAATAAGGAAGCACCGCACCACGGTGACAGATGGTGGCCCTCGCGTGTTTCTGCTCTGTGTGTGTGTGAGCTACAGCTCCATCCAGCACACTAATCATCCGTGTCACCGGGGGCACACGGAAAACCTGTCTCGGTGACAAAGCAACGGCTTTATCTCGCCGTCCACTGGGACCGTCCCGATTTATCCGTCCCTGGATCCGTCCTTTGGACCATCCACCTTCATCTGTGTTTCCTAAGTGGGGGGGGGGGGGGGGGGGGGTGGCGGGGGGTGTCCGTCGCGCCGGGGGCGCACGGAGAGTGGTGGTGTAGGGGCCCGCAGATCCCCTTTCGTGTTTTTTTGCCCGATGCGGCGCCCGCCGGGCTCTTCAGTGTTTCGCACCGGGGGGGGGGGCGGGTGTGGGGTGGGTGTACGGTGTGGTGTCAGTACGACTGCTAGTCACGCAGAAATTGTTTGTTAAGGCCCTATCACATCCCTATCACATCCTTATCACACTGTCCTGCCCCCAGCAAAGCTCTCCCCCCACCCGCCTCCAGCCTCAACTTGATTAATCGCATCTGGTCTGGAGGGTGAAGCCTTTTAATGTAACCAGAGCCCTTAATGTATTAGGTGGCTCAATTAAAAGCTGAACGTGAGTATAAATGACCACAACATTCAGGTCAGGCCCCCAGGTCTCGCCGCAATCTGGGACTGGCTGCCTGGTGGGGACGGTGGGGGCACAGCGCATCGGCCCGAGTCACTCTGGCGCGTGATGGTGCAAGTACCTGCAGTGCACTGGCCCACCCCTGTGCAGGACTCTGGGTGCCCCCCCCAAATATTTATCCGCTGACCCCCCCC
>JAODKM010000039.1:5924857-5939658 GCA_026780845.1 Petrocephalus sullivani
TTTCATGCAATACCGTCGACACAGTAAGCTGACAGATACTCCTCTGGCATGGGAGTTATAATATTACTAAAATCATTGTAATAAAATAAAAACGTACACAATTGTTTTGTTAGTTTTAATCCTTTCTAACAACTTCTTAGTCCACATTGAGTTAGTGTGCATTTATCTAAATGTTTTACAATATCACATCAAATAAAAAGCAAGTACAGCTGGCAGGCTGTACTTGTCATATATTTCAATGTCTACCAATGGAGATTAAGTATCATGTGATTGTGTGCTTTTATATCTTACTTATATCTTATTTGTGCGCACACTCGCGCCGATCGGGCAGGGTCCAGAGGAACGAGTGAGAGACCGCTCTAGGTTAACGTTTAAATCAATAACGGAGCTGATCAGATAAACAGAGAGATTATGTTTTTATACAAACAAAAAAATATGATTTATTAATTTATCCAGTACCAAAAGCAATGCCGTTAACGTCAGAGCTTATCAATACCGGTCTTTCAAAATTTAGCCCAGGGGCCCGTTTAGTACCGGGTTTCGGTACCCATCCCTAGTCATGTGGGACATCATGCACCTGATACAGGGGATCACGTGGGACATCATGTGGTAGATATGGTGGATCATGTGGGACATCATAAACCTAATACAGTGGGTCACATGGGACATCATGCACCTGATACAGTGGGTCATGTGGGACATCATGCGCCTGATACAGTGGGTTGGTGGATTATGTGGGGCATCACGAGCCTGATACAGTGGGTAATGTGAGATATCATGAGCCTGATACAGTGGGTCGGTGGATCATGTGGGGCATCGTGAGCCTGATACAGTGGGTAATGTGAGATATCATGAGCCTGATACAGTGGGTCGGTGGATCATGTAGGGCATCATGAGCCTGATACAGTGGGTAATGTGAGATATCATGAGCCTGATACAGTGGGTCTCCTGTCATCTACAACCCCTTCAAATCAAATCTAGCACTGGCAAATTCTTTACATCCTTTGCTGGTTGATCTCCATCACATTGTCTTGTGCAGGAAAACCAACAATTTCCCTCAAATAATTTGCTCCAGCAGCATTTGCCACATGGATTTCATAAATGTGCATGAAGTGAATGACTTTCAGCAGTTTTGCAGTTATCACATTATAACAGAAAAGGAATTCATACCCATTTCCATAAGATTATACCGGGTTGTTCTTCATCTTTATGAGGTACTAGTTTGGCTATGTTATGAGATTACTGCATAATTCAATGAGCTCCTCCTAGGTGCAGCTTGTCGATCACAACGGCCTGCTAGCTGAAGCTTAATGACCGCCAATTACCAAAATAACTCCCGGAATTTGACAAGTTAATTTTATTTATGCTGCTTAAAAATCGTGCATGTGACTCAGAGACGTTCATGTCAGGTACGTGGCACCCAGTGTCTGGGGGGGGGGGTCCTTTAATCACTGCTTCTGTAGGATTGGTGCGTCTGGCCGGGTACCACGTTGGATTTCTTCAGTCACTGACGATGGCGGTGTTGGTCATTCCCACAGCATGTCTCCGCATGTCCATCAGATTAACCCCATCTTCTCCACTGACCCCAGGGGCCATCACTGCTCGGAGGCGTCCCAGCTGAAGTACTCGCTAATGCATCCTGATCCTGTTGTACCGGGGAGGCAGCCGCAAGGCCCCACATGATGATACCCCTCCCCCCAGCTTGGCAGGGGGGATCTGTATTGGGTGAAAACAGTGTAAGCAGTTTATTTTCCAATACAGAACAATCCAGTATAATATGGGACAGGTAGAAAGTCTAAGTGCTTCTCCTCTTTTAATGGTTTATTTTATGAAGGTTCATTGTATGTGACTGGGAGGGGACATCTTGAGTAATTTGATCCGTTAACCTGTCTTCTGTGGTCTTGGTTCTCATACACATCTAGATTTACTTTGCAGTCACCCATCAAAGACACTGCAGTCAGTAATAGGCCCAAGATCCACTGCTGCAGTTAGTAACTGGCCCAAGGTCCACTGCTGCAGTCAGTAGCAGGCCCGAACTTCACTTCTGCAGTCAGTAATGGGCCTAAGCTCCACTGCTACAGCCAGTAACGGGCCTAAGCTTCACTGCTGCAGTCAGTAACAGGCCCAAACTTCACTTCTGCAGTTAGTAACAGGCCAAAGATCCACTGCTGCAGTCAATAACAGGCCCGAACTTCACTTCTGCAGTCAGTAACAGGCCCACAATCCACTGCTGTAGTCAGTAACAGGCCCGAACTTCACTTCTTCAGTCAGTATCAGGCCCAAGATCCACTGTTGTAGTCAGTAACAGGCCCAAAATCCACTGCTGCAGTCAGTAACAGGCCCAAACTCCACTGCTTCTGTTGGTAACAGGCCCAAGCTCTACTGCTGCAATCAGGAACAGGCCCAAATGCCACTGCTTCTGTCGGTAACAGGTTCGACCTCCACTGCTGCATTCAGGAACAGGCCCAAACTTCACTGCTGCAGTTTATAACAGGTCTGACCTCCACTGCTGCATTCAGGAACAGGCCCAAACTTCACTGCTGCAGTTGGTAACAGGTCTGACCTCCACTGCTGCATTCAGGAACAGGCCCGAACTCCACTGCTACAGTTGGTAACAGGCCCCGAGTGAGCAGAGGAAAGGACTTGCAGAGCCTTCTGGGGGAAAAGAAGGAAGTGTTATGTAAAATACCTCGCTGAGCAGCAGGGGCAGGACACAGCAACGGCTGTGTTTGTCCTGCATTCCGCGAGGGTGGATGAGAGAAGAGCAGTCGGCAGGCAGGTCGTTGGCCTTGTTCGCTCTCACAAAAGCCAGTCAGGGACAATTTCCTGCGCCTCCATGCTGAGTCCTGTGTGAGGCATGAAAAAGGGGCACACTCTTTCTCTTTGGGCATTTTTCGAAGTGGGGGTAGACCAGGTCCTCTCCTGTCCCAGAGCACCACAGCTGAGGATTCATACAATTCCACTTCAGCACCTGCAGTCCAATCCAATTTAAAGCTTATTTTGGATTAGTGTTAGCGCACAATCGTTGGAACGGCAGTACGGCCAGTGACCTGGGCCGGAGGAGCTGGTCGGGGCCTAAGAGAGCACGCACACATGGTGGGGTACTTTATCTACATGAATCATGGGGGACAAAGCCGGTTACCATTGGAAAAAGATGTGGACCTCCTTGTGTTTCATAGGATACCTCTTTAGCTAACAAGCAGGGCACATCCTGTGATGATCAGAACGACAGAAATGTATTAGCGATAGGCAAAATTTTTGCCTAATTAGCAGACGAGCCCCTGTCCCATGGCTCTGGACTCTAGGACCCCACCTGTGGCTCCTAATGAGTTTCAGAGGACTTGCAATCTCCTGCTGACCATCACAGAAGCTCTTATCTTCTCCACAACATGGTGGCCTCCAGGCACATCTGTGACCTTCCCCGGCCGTCCTTCAGAAACTCTGCTCGTTGGCCGAAAGCAGCCACGACAAAGCAAGCCCCCCCTGTAGCCCCCCCGGCCCGCCGCCAATCCCGATCCCTGAACACTGTTAACCTTCAGCAGCTGCTGTGGCACAGTTAGCGAGGACAGTCGCGACCGCCAGTCAGCAGGATCTTTGGGCTGCTGGAGGACTTATCAGTCCCATCACCCCCCACAGCAGTCAGATGGCATGCGGGCGAGCTGGGGGGCCCTGCCGGAGCCTCTCTATGGGCGCCCCGGATGCCTGTGCTGCCACAGATAAGGGGGGGAGGGGGCAGCACTTCAATCAGCCAGTCTCAAACCCACCACCGTGGCAACCATCCACTCCCCAGGAAGAGAAATTAGATGAGACAGAGCTCTCTAATTCCAATGCCCGCTCTCCCCCCCTCCCTTAGCCCCCCCCCCCCCCCACTTTAAAATGCTCTTCCCCCTGTTGTTCTGCTGGTGATGTCACCAGACCACGGCTCACCCAGTCTCGGTGCCATCAGGCTTGGCCTGGAACCAGCTCTGTGTCTGCTGAAGCTTGTTTTTATTGCACTGTCATCTTACTTTTTTTTTGTTTCAGTGACAAATGCTTCAAGAGACCCCCTGATGACTTACTACTGACCAGCTTCGCTGCGTTCATTCAGAAAATGTTTCCAAGGAGAGCGTTTGGTGAAGGGGGGGAGGCAACTGGACGGCTCCAATCAAGCTCTCGGGGGTGTGAGAGCTCATTTTCATATCGGCTCATTTTTGGACGGCAGATTCGAGGATGCGAGTCCAGAAAGCAGTGGGGACCCCTGTGGATAAAGGAAGCGCACGGCCGGGGGACACGGCGTGAATTATGAATGCGGGCCGGCAAGCAAGGCGCCATGAGGAGCACGGGGGAGAGAGGCCTCCTGGGAGACGGTGCTGCTAACACACGGGCGTCAGAGGGGGTCAGCCCTTCACTTCCCTGCTGGGCCTTTCGCACAAGCACCAATGTACATGCAAGCAGGCGAGCGCCACAGATGGAAAGGATTGCCAGTCCTCATGCATCTGCCATGATACTCACGGTGTCAGAACCTCACCCTCACGTCAGAAATCTTACAGCAAATCTATATCATTCCATTATACCTAAAACTAGCTGTATCAAATGCGTCGGAATACTTTGCAATCCCTACAGACTATTTACAAGGTAATACGTCTGTTACGTAGATGTAAATGCATGTGCGTGTGTGTGCAGCCTCACTCCAGCGAGGCTGACCAATGTTGGCAACCCTGGATGGATGCCTGTTATTAGTGCTTAGAAAGAGACCAAATTTGGGTAAGAGTGACAAGAAGCTTAAGAAAGAGCTTCTAAAGTGTGATGGGTAAGTAGATAGAGTTAGCCGTGGCTCAGTGCACAGGTGCTGGACAAGGACGCAGCTAAGTGTCACCATCAGGAGGATTCATGTTTCATACGTGATTACTGCACCTTTCCGCTAACGAGGCATAACGAGGCCCCCAAACACGGGAGTCATCTCTCAATTTCCTTTTCGAGGCTCAGTCATGCGATAAGCATAATTATCATCCCCAAGGTTCTGAAATCTTAATCATGTACCAGACAAGATGTAAACAATCCAGATTTGCATCCCAAAGCCCAGCCGGGAACATTGCGGATCCGAGCCCGACTGGCACAGATCGGAAGCGCATGCTTCGTTCCCTCGCGTGAGGCCGATCGACACGCCATGTCTCGTTATCTCGGAGATGATGATTTCATCAAGCCGGTCCCCACTGCTTTAGCCTCCCTGCCCTGGATCTCAGTTACAGCTTGAGCACCAGTGGGCGCTGGCGTGCTCAACGGGTTGACGGATTTCTGGGGGTATTGGGCCAATCACGTTATACATCTCGTCCCTACGGAAGCAGCTTTAGTACCAGGCCAAATATGGGGGAGGACAGGCAGCGCCAATCACACTGCCAAGACTGCCGGCGTTTATCCAATGCCAGCAGGCAAACCCAAAGCTTACACCAATCAGCTGGCCTCTCTGTGCGGGAGGCGGAGCCTGCCAGCCATTGATCATCTTCCACATCCTGTGGCATCGCTCCACTTCATCGCATACCCAACAGCTGTGCACACACAACACAAACAGGACTCTTGTGTAATGTTAAAATTGCCACCCCTGCTCTTCTAAGACCCCTGATATCTAAGGATTAGGAGCTGAGGAGGAGCTGATTGTTTTGAAATGAACTCAGCTCGCTCAGACTCCCCTATAAAAGGGTTTCAGAGTATTCTTTTAACAATCCGCAAAGCTTACTTAAACTTTCAGTAGGCCATATCTGTCAGATGTTTAATTAAGTCATCCTGACAGCCCTTAGGAAACTAAGCAACCATGTGTCAATATACATTTATGCTCGACTCTAAAAATGTTTTTACGTTTTATGTGTCACTTTTGGGCTCTAATCGTCTGGAAAGCTCTCGACAAACTTCCGCCTTACTGAATCCTGTAGCAACGAGTGACAGGAGGGATTCACATCCCCATCCTTAAAAGCCGAACACCATTCCCAATGCGGTTTTGCACAGACACTAGGCCCCGCCTTCCTAGAGTCACATGATGCGAGTGGCAGCCCGGGCCCCATTCCAGGGACTAAAGACAGTTCATTCCTTATTGTAAAACAGATAGCGTGGGAGGACAAGTTTGGAGCATTTAAATTTTTAAACAGGCATTAATAATGAGGACCAGTGAGAATTTTTAATAGGGCTTTTCTTCAAGGCTTCAAGAGCCAGCTGTGCAGTGCGGTGGGGCTGCGAGGATGCCTCGCGCGGCCGGCCGCCCGGGGAGCGGCTGTCCTGTGATACATTTCGGCGTTCTCTTTTGTTCTCGTTACAAAGCGCGTGGAGAAATGGCCCCGCAGCTTGCTGACAGTGAAAGGCAGCCGACGGGACCCCGCCCTCATGCTCCGTGTAGGACAATAACCTAAAAAGGTAATTACCGTGATTGATGTCTTTCTGCGTCTCAGGGCTGAAGTAAAGAGCGCTCTGTCTTCCTGACAATTTAGCCAGTTCCGCGCTCTGTCCAAGTGTCACTCGGCTCATATTTCTGTCTGCGGCCGCCTGCCCGGCCAGCTGCCGTAAGCTGGGCCCCCCGGCACTAACGATTTGACAAACGGTGACACGTGTTTGGTGCCCGTGACCCATGACCCTGACGCAGAACATGCCATGTCCATCCTTTGTGTCTTACTCATGCCGTGGGGTCGCCGTGGGGTTTTGACGTCAGATGACAACATCTCCCAGTGCATATGACAGAAGAGAATGTTCTGACATCTGTCACTTCATCTAGAAATATAAACTTTAAAAGGTGATTTTCTGCACAATATTTTTCATCAATTTCCAGTTACATAATTTTTCTCCCCCATTTGTTTTCTCTGATTAGAAAACATATTATTATTCATTAGTAACACAATCAAAGGGCTAATTTTTAGCCTGATTAAATTATTTTCCTGAACTGGGCTAATTATAGTTAATGGCCTCAGATGACATGTCAGCGAATTCCTGATCTCAGCTGGATCGATGTCCCCACATGGCATGTGTTGGGGGGTTTGTGGGTGTGTCTGACGGGGAGGTAATGACACCTGCAGACTGCTCTCATATCCTCCTCCTGATTGGCCATCCATCACCGGCGAATCACGTGACGTTGTCCCGGGTAATGTGGCATTGACTCATCGAAAGGTGCCACATGTTGCCCACCAAAAAAGTTCACTTTCCAGGGACTGCTGGGGGGGGGGGAGGGGGGGCTGGCCTTAAATTTACTTTTTCTCCCCATTGCCGCCTTCAGAGGTGAGCGGCCCCCGTCACCCGCCAATCCGGTGACCTTACTGCCTTTTCAGCATTATAAATCAAACATGGCACTCTTTAAATGGGGAAATTAATTATTTACACTTTAGGCCAAAATACCTGGAAGACATATAACCTGAAAACATAATGTATTTCTGATGGCACAGCTCCACTTTTTAATGACTAAGTCACAGTCTCGCCGTTTATAAATGTCCTTCTCGGCTAACAGCTGTCCATTCTTTTCTCACGCATTCATTCTCTCTCTCCTCTCCTCCTTCTTCTCGGTTCTCCCTTTCCTTCTCCCAGACTTCAGCAAATGACAAATGATAGCGCCATCCCCCAGACTCATCTGTACTTTCTTAGATGCCTCAGAAGAGGATGGCCATGGCCACAGAAGGAAGCCATCTCTAAGCCCGTGGCCTTGGCTGCCATGGCTTCCTGTATGCGCGTGAGCGTGCTTTGCATCATTAGCGGGCCCTTCCACATCTGCCTCACGACTTGAGACGTGAAATAACAGCACTACTGGAAATGGGGGTGATTCTAAGAGTTTTTACGGCGACCGGCATAAGAGGGGCCATAGCTCATACAGTGGGGAAAACCTTAGCATTAGCCAATGATTGGTTTTGATTTGGAGACTGACAGGGGAGGGAGCACTCCGGGAGCCGATCGGCTTTCAGCTGGGGCCAGTGCCTCTGTGGCGCTCCCCTGCATATGCCATAGACAGGAAAGCCGCTGGACATGTGAGGTGTGACATTAAACCTGCTGAAAGGGGTGACCCTGGAGATAAAAAAAAATTCTGGGTTTAACACTGGGAAAGTGAATGCCATTGATGAGGAGTGTCAGCATTCCTGCCGATTCCTCACTCCCTTCCTGATGGCTGCACCAAAACAGCTCCAAATGACAGGCTTTTAAGTGCCGAAAAATCTTTCTACCGGTCCCCAGAGACAGCGTCCGGGAGCACCAACTGGCAGGACGTCACATTTCAATAAGGCCTCTCTCTCTGTTGTACTTGTTTAATTAATTACCCCGATCGATAATGTAAATCTTTCTTCCAGGGTCACGGTGCAGCAATTTGGCATTAAGAGGGTTACATCCATGGCTGAAGATGTTCGTAAATACAACCCATGGTGAACTTGGCCCTTTTTTTGGTTGAGGACCAGGGGGATGAAGATAATCAGAGATTGATAGTGAGCTGTGAGACATTAGCATTTACATTACATTTATTTAGCAGGTGATTTTATCCAAAATGACATTCAATTGAGAAGGCAGAGACAGCCAGTCCCTGGAGCAGTTGGGGCTAAGGGCCTCGCTCAGGGGCCCAACAGAAAATCAATCTACCAGAAACGAGATTTGAACTGGTGACCTTCTGATCACGGGCACTGAGCCCTAATCCACAGTGCTGCTCGCCGCCCCAAAAACTCTGTGGCTTGTGGGAAGAGGCGGTCTGACAGGGTTTTCTGAGTCATACAATATTCGAGAGCACAGAAAGGCAGCTGAGACGCAGGCAGCCTAGGAAACGCTTTGGAGTCATTAGGTACTTATGCGGTATGGCGTGATTTAATAACATCCTGTAACAGAGTGCAGGTAATTCTGGAACAAGAGGCTTGCCCTTTCAGTAATCTGTCTAGCACAAGACTGCTGTGTATATTATAGGCTGTTTGTAGTAAGCCGGCATTAATAGTCAGGAAAATTCTTTTCTGATTTCACCTCAGCGACATAAAGTCTGATATTAATATGTTCTCCCTCCCTGAAAAAGAATGTATGGATTTGTAATGTTATCTCAAACCAAAATGGAATAAAAATTCATGGTATTCTTTGACTTGTTATTCTTTTGACTGTGGTTTTTATGGTGTTTTGTTTGTCACTTTCAAGACTTTCAAGAACTAATGCTAATTATGCCAAAGTAATTAGATTAAAGTGTAAGTCTAACCCTCTAGTCTGCAATTAGCATCATACTATTATTAGTTCCCGTATGCAGTCTTTTATAAATAGTTAGGCTTGGGGCCTACAAACAGGACTGATTTTTATTAGTAATACCCACAAATTAACTTTGTTCCAGGGCAGATACAGTGAAACATTTTGTATCAGGTACCTAATTAGCCAGAGCAGATGTTTAGCATTAGCATGTTAGCATGTTAGAATGTGCAGTTAGTCCGTCACAAAGAGAGGGGCTTATGGCCAACGAATACTATGGGATAGCAGAGAATTTTTAGCTAGATAAAGGCTGTGATGTTTCCTCCCACAGCCCTTTGCGTGGCCTCCACCTCAGTCCTCCTGATTACTACAAGAAAGCGAAACATATTTCCCCGGGTCCTGCCCAGTTAGGAGAGGGGGTCGCTGGTTACCACCATCTGCCATTTCGCTCATCCCCGCAGTAATCGGAATTACGCTGTCAGGCCGTCTCTGTCAGACGGTGCATCAGGATGAGGGTATCTGCTGAACAGGGACCCGGTTTCCCATTCCAGATATAGGGCCAGTATTTTTATTTACTCTCCCCCGTAGGAATTTTGCCCCAACTTTTCTCATTTCCATCGCCTCTTTCCGCTTTAATGTGTGTTTTTTTCCGCACTCTGGGACATGTCAGTCATCCTGGATTTGGCTTATTAATTAGGGCAAATTTTTTATTGAGCCTACAGTCAGTGTAAAATTTCCATGTAACATGTGAAAATCCTGAACATGTGTGAAAATTGAGGTTCAGAAACTTCACAGAGGCCCAGGGTGACATTTCCAGCTCTTAAATCACCTCCCAGAACTATTTAAAGGCATTTCTGAGCTTCGAAGCACGAAGTAACCCCATATAAAGCCCGCTCCATGTATTTTACAAGATACAAATCTGATTGCCACGGATCATACTGAGGTCACCGGTTCCCGCATGACAGGCAGTGCTTTCCAATTAAATCTGAAAATCCGAATCCCATCCTGTGGAAAAAGTCTCTCAATAACTCATCCTCACAGCTTAATTTTCTGTCTCTGCGATTCTTCCAGGCAGATTACCTGTTACACAAGCAACCCCTGAGACTCCAGCAATATGATGAACAAAAGTTTATAGACGATCCCTTTTGACGTTAATGTCGGTTAAAGGTGCACGCTGCTGTCATATAAAAGCCGCTGTAACGAATGTGAAACTCTAGTTCGACGCGCGTGTGGGGCTCCCCTGAGCAGAGAAGTGGTGCCACGCTTCATTCGCACAGTGCCTCGTCTCCATTACCGCATCAGTCACCTAATTTAAGAGAAAATGGGATGCACTGAACACGGAATCAGCATTGATATATAATCCTGAAGTCATCTACACTGGGCAATGATGGTTCATATCTCTGTGGCGTTGGGCTAACTCATCCACACCTGAGTGTGTCTGTGATAAGTGCTCCACATCTGGGTGTGGTTGGGCTTACTGGTGCACACCTGAGTGTGTTTGGTCTAACCTGTCCTTAACTGAGTGTCTTTGGGCTAACCTGTCTACACCTGAATGCATTTAGGGTAACTGGCCTGTATGCACAGAAGGTAAATATTCTGCTTAAACTTTATTTTTCATTTCTCAGGAGAAGCTTTGGGACTCAGTACAGTATCTCTGTTGTTTGAATTATTTCTCCTACTAGTGATAGTGGAGTAACACCATGAAAGTGATTCAGAAATAAGATATCAGCAAGCAACTTGAGAAATAACTAAGATTTTAGACTAGTTTTAAAGATAAATGATCAACAAGAGGAAAGGTCTTACCTTAGTCTTTCCTTGAGATCTCCTGGGATACTTGGAGTGGAGATAAAGTGAATCTCTGCCAATACCCAGTAGAGATCTATGTTTTAGATCCAGCTGACTCTTCTATATGAGGTGAATATCTGGTACGTGACTGCTGTGAATCAAAGCAGTGGCTCGTGGTAGTTTTACTTACACAAACATTTTGAGGGTCAAATGAAAATAACTGGTCCAGAGAGATAACCAATCAGATTGTAGAAGAGGCGGGTCCAAGCAACTAGAGGAGGAGGGACCAAAACATCTGATTAGTTGGTCTGACATCTGATACACTATTTCATTGGTTATCTCTCTGAAGCAGTAAAAGCAAAGTTTCACCTTTGTGTTATTAGTCATCTAATTTCAGACAAGCAAGAGCACTGTTAAATGTTCATATTGTTGGGTCACATTTTTATACATTAAGACCAGAGGAAAGAATCCAGAAAATTCCAGAAACAATGACATACCGGGAAACTTTTTTAGTTGTATCTCTCATACATGAAAGCGCTGTAAAATGCAATTACAGTGATGGAGTGGAGGTGGGGCGTCATTACAAGTCAATATAAATGAACAAACATGCACACATTCATTATGCCAATGAAGTTCAGCACAGAGGGCAGCATCATGGCTGAGGGGCAAACCCTGTTAAAACTGGGTAACACCCCATGAGGGAATTCGTGGGGAATGCACTCTCTAAGCTCTGGGATTGCTCCACGATAAATATTCCATTAAACCCTTTTCCTCAGTGTACAATGTACTCTAAAACTACCACCTTCTATTGAATTTGCGTCTCAGACACAAGTTTGACCTTTGTTGTTAACCAGTGTTGCATCCATGCATCCATCCATCATCCATGCATCCATCCATCCATCCATCCATCCATCCATCCATGCATCATCCATGCATGCATCCATGCATCCATCCATCCATCCATGCATCCATCCATCCATCCATCATCCATGCATCCATCCATCCATCATTTTCTGTACCCACTTGTCCTATTCAGGGCCGCAGGGGATCCGGAGCCTGTCTTGGAGGGTGCAGGTACAAGGCAGGGAATATTGTAGGGTGGGGTGCCAACCCATTGCATGGCGCACACACACACACACACACATACACACACACACACACACCATACACTCACACATGCACACCTATGGCCAATATGGTAACTCGAGTTAACCTCAGTATGTTTTTGGACTGTGGTGGGGAAGCTAGAATATTCAGAGGAAACCCCACAATGACAACAGGAGAACTCCCCACACACATGGAGCCATGGCGGAGACTTCAGCCCTGCTCACAGAGGTGTGAGGTAACAGTGATAACCACTGTGCCACTGCCTTGCCCTCTCCAGGTGCTAATTTAGGGTGTTGCAGTTGTACAATTCTAAGAGTTATCTCCAAATGTACAGTATACATGTTGCAACAGCCAGCAATGTGCACATTGCATGGGCTGTGCTGGTGAGGAAACATTAGCTCATTCCAGCCCAAAAGCCATGGTCAACACCTTTCTATGTGTTTTGGCCAGTTTAAATATTAGAGGCGAGAGCTGACCTTCATCTAAAATGTGTTGATTTAAGGCTACCTACATTTCTCTCCAGCTGTGCTCGTCTACAGGGTCTGGGGTAACCTTGGCAGCTCCCCTATCAGCTTGTGGTAGGAGTAGGTGTGTGTGTGTGTGTGTGTGTGCATCGGTGCGTGCATGTTTCTGTGTGTGCGCATCTCTGCACATCTGCACATTTGTGTGTGTGTGTGTGTGTGTGTGTGTGTGTGTGTGTGAGAAATTCTTTCCCAGGTCAGGGAGAATACCTTGTAGACCGTCTCAGTCCAGCAGTATGGCAGATAACAACAGCTGAGGCCAAGGAATTTGTCAAGAAATAAATTACCTGGGCACTATAATTATGATAGTTAATGGCTTTAGGGAAGGTTTTATTACACACAATATGGTGGGGATGGGTCCTCCATCTGTGTGTGTGTTGCCAGGGGAAATACGGCTTCACCACCCCCCCACACACACACACCTTCCTGCTCCATGTCTCGTCCTAATAACTTGTCACTCGTGAAGAGCTTTACTTTGTGCACCAAAGTAAGCGTATAAACACAAGTCATTACTCCAGGGGGTGCAAAATATAAATTGCAGTGTCAAAATTTGGCATTTTTTGAAATTGAAACATTCAGCTTAATACCTTCCCCCAAAAACTGCGTGAATCACCCACACCTCGGCGTGAAGTTAAAGTCCGTCGCTCTCCCCTCCAGAATGGCGTGGAAAAGATCCTTCATCTGAGAGAGCCCCCCTGGCCAGTGCTACAATCAGCACGCGGGCAGGCCGATCTGCTCAGACGGCCTGTAAACACTCTCCTCCCAGCGCCTTACAGCATCTTTCCAGCCTATCCAACCACCATGTGGGATGTGTTCCTTAGCCTCCTGGTCAGTGTTATCCTTAGACTCCAAATCTTTAATTTAACCCAATTTCCTAAGTTCTGTGCCTACCAGAACAGGCCAGAATCTGTCTGGTACAAGCTTGCTATCTAATTATAAACACGATTCAGCCACATACTAGAAGATTGGTCTGTGTTGGATCTTCTATATATTTTTACCCATTTGTATCCAATTATAGTATTAGATAATTTACTGAAGCAGTTCCATTTTAGCACTTTGCCGCAGCGGTTCAATAGCATAGCCTCTCTCTTGAGATTTGAACCTGCAACCTCACCACACAAATGAACCGACCTGAAACCCACGGCAGCCCGAGGGCCGGGCCTGCATTCCCTGATCCAAGCATTACTTTGTTTCATCATTCCCAAGGGCCCACTCCGGTTGTCCTATCCTGTCCTGTTCACCCTCTGGCATGTAACAAACAAGGAACGGGGTCCTTCTTTCTCTGTGACATTAGCATTTCAAGTATGAAAAATAGCATATTGTCAGGAGGCAGAATGACACCGTTAATATAACCAGGACTAAAATACATGCTTCTCATTTGGGTTTTGCTCTGTGGACCCTCACCTTTTCCATTCCACCTCCTTCCTTCTGCTGTGTGTCGTGCTGATGGTCAGTTTTCCTGTTGCCTTCTTGCAGAAACAGTTACCCCAAGGGCGGCTGGGTTTGACTTCCTTTAATTTAAGCCCACCACTTCCGAGATCCCTCTGCCGGCGGCAACAGACGCCAGCTCAGTTCATTAGCAAAGTGTGAACATTACCCAGAATCCTCAGCACGCCGGCCCACACAAGGCCGACGCCAGCGAAAGAGCCGGCGGTTCTCTCCGGCAGACCACTTGCAGCGCGTCAGAGTTGCATCACGGCAGGAATCCGTTAGTCAGAGTCAGGCACCAGAAGACACCAGAAGCACGGGCTGAGTTTTCATGGCGAGAGGAAGCCGATGAATTTTACATAAACGTGAAGTTCACATTACCCATGCTTCCTCTGGCCCTATTCCATATTCGTCACTGTCAAAGTTATATGTTAAAAGGCCATAAATCAACCCTCTTTTCTTTTAATAAAGGGGGTATGTTTCTTATTCACAAAGTAATGGTGTTAATCTAAAAACTGCAGCAGGAATTAATTGATAGCGGGCACGTGCATGTTGGTTAAGACCAGCTTGCCGTCAGAGTAACAGCTTGATTGATACGGCCGCTTGCCGATTATTCCAGCTTCGGCAGTCATTCGAATTGACGCTCCATGACGATAAATGTGGTGCTAATAGTTTTAGCGACGGCCACGGCTAATACGTTTGAGAGGAAACGTGGTGTTAGCGGAGGCGTAAGCCGATGCTCCCACCCCCATCATCGCACCATAGGATGGGGGCCTGTGCCCATGACCCCAGGGAGGCAGCATCCGTATAGCCACA
>JAODKM010000039.1:5939758-5950322 GCA_026780845.1 Petrocephalus sullivani
TAATAGTTTTAGCGACGGCCACGGCTAATACGTTTGAGAGGAAACGTGGTGTTAGCGGAGGCGTAAGCCGATGCTCCTATCTGCCGACTCCCACCCCCATCATCGCACCATAGGATGGGGGCCTGTGCCCATGACCCCAGGGAGGCAGCATCCGTATAGCCACAGGCGGGCTGGCATCCCACCCAGAGCCAGGCCCGGATGCCAGGGCTGTGTAGACTCCCCAGCTAACATCGATGTGCAGGGAGCGGAGCGTGTGTCTGCAAATGGGCTCAGTGAGTTTCATGGCCGCAGAGGTAGCTGCCGAGCAGGCTGAGAGTCAGGTGGTGTGTGTCCTTGGAGGCCTCAACTGTCGAAGCATCTCAGTGACAGCCTGCCTCGGCCACCATCGAAGAGTCGGCCTAGTCAAGTGTGCCACTGCAGTCTGGTGCCACTAGGCCGGGCGAGGGCCACTCGGGAGACCTGGCCAGAGGCGGCGGGAAAAGGCCCCCGATCGCTGCTGCTTGTTTTCGTGAAGTAATTAGGGCAGATGATTAATCATGGTGTCCTCAGCAGTCCTCTTGAATAAATCAGAGGAAAGATAACTCCCTGTTTCACAGCCCAGGCTCTGCCCAAGGCCCCAGGCACCCCTTACTCCCAAAATATCCCAAGAAGTCTCTCTCACCTTGACCCTGCTCTGACCCCTGTCTCACATGACCTCGTAAATGAACAGCCATTCTTCAGCTGGGGGAGAAATGTCATAGCAACCAAAGTACAGTCTGTCTGTGTAAATATGAGGTTATGGATTCTGCTGAGGTTATGGATCCTTTGATTGGCTGTGGGTATAGACCAATCATGGTGACTGGCTCTAGGCATGCACACTGATCCTTTTATTGGCTGTAGTCATACACACTGACAGGTTCAGATGCTAATCCTTTTGATTGACTTCATTTGTGCACTCTGATGGTTTTAATTTGCTTTAGTTATATTGTCTTATGCATTCAATTGACTGCAGTTATACACTTTTTAGACTGATTCTTTTGATTGGCTTTAGTTATACACCTTGATCCTTTTGATCGGCTTTAGTTATACACTCTGATTCTGATTTAGACACTGATTCTTTTGATTTTGACCCTTTTAACTGGCTTATACACACATTGATCCTTTTTGATTAGATCCATTTAGGCACTTCATTTCATTTTAATTGTTTGCAGTTACGTATCTTTATCCTTTCAATTCATTGTAGTTATGAACCTTGATCTTTTTGATCAGGTGTGTTTATGCACTATGATCCTGTTAAATGGTTATACTTATGCAACTTCATCGTTTTTGTTGGCTTTATTTATTCACTCTGATCCTATTAATTGTCTATAGTTATGCACCTTCATCCTTTTGATTGGCCATAGTTACGCACTCTGATCCTGCTAATTGGCTGTAGTTATGCACCTTCATCCTTTTGATTGGCCATAGTTACACACTCTGATCCGGCTAATTGGCTGTAGTTATGCACCTTCATCCTTTTGAGTGGTTTTAGTTATGCACTCTGATCCTTTTATTTGGCTGTTGTTGGGCACCCTGATTGTTTTCATCAGCTGTCCTTATGGACTCCAGTTCTTTTGACTGGCTAACACTGGGCACTGTGATCCTTTTAATAGGCCACAGTTATGCACTTTGATCCTAATAATTGGCTGTCGCCTGATTGGCTGAGACCATGTACTGAAGTCACATGCTGCTGCGATGCCATCCATTCTCTGATCATAGCTACGTGGTTGGCTCGTTTCCGGAAGCCGCATGGCTGGATTATAAGGCGCCACTCCCCCGGGTGCCACTTAGTACTGCGTCCCGGCTCAGGGCTGGTGAAGATCAGAAGCCCAGAGTGGTCAGCAGCATACCATGAAATAAAGTATTTACTGTGGCTGCAGCTTTCCACTGTATCTTATAAATGATGAATATACTGCGTTGAGTGGGTACCTATGGGTAAATCCCCAACATTAATACAAAGTAAAAATCTAAATAAACATGGGGGTGATGTTACGGAATGCAGTCAGGGCCCCTGAGCAAGGGTCCTCTCTGGAATCCTCTGGTCTACAGCCCATCAACTGGCATTCGGCTCATTCTGAGACCTTCTCTATCTGAGACCATCCTCCGGAATTTGTTCCCTCTCCACTGCGACCCTTCAGGACAAATGAGCTTCTCACCCTTCCCCCGAATTGCCAATTTAAGACTCCTCCACCTGCAGGACTCGATCACTCCAGAATGGCTGGGGACAAGTGTGTGTGCGTGTGAGTGTATGTGTATGTGAGTGTTATGTGTATATTACATTGTGGTGGGAAAATGTCCCCACCATGTGATTAAAAACCTGTTACTTTGACTTTTTCACAACGGGAAACTCAATTTTATGTAAATCTGTGACTGCAGTCAAAAACCTAAAAATGCCTTGTATTGTCTTGTATTTTGATTGGTTACTTATGGTTACGGTTAGGGCTGGCGATACGTCCTTGCCGATGTGCTCCCATGTCCCATTTAGTCAGCATCGTCAAGCTTACTTCCCTGGGCATTCAAAGTCACATTAACTGCCCTTCGAGGGTGTGGATTTGGGCATGGCCAGACGTGTCCCTTCCAATACAATGGGAGTACTGTGTGTTTGGGGGATGGCAGTGCGGGGCTGATTTGGCCCCTACTGAAACTGGAACCAAACCTACGCCCTTGCTTGTTTTTCGTGAGCCGCCCCCAGAATCGCTTTGACTGAAAGTGTCCCGTGTGGGAACGGGGGTTCTCGCCCAGCCATGACATCTCTGTCCGGCAGCCTCCACACGGTAAGTCACATTGTTAATGCCGCATTGTTAATATCTCCCGGTGCCACACTGGTGAGACTACAGGGAGTCAGATACAAACCTAAAGCCGACGCAGTTCCATCATACCGGCTGGCGGGAAAATAACTGCTGTTTCACTGGGTCTGGGCTCTGCTGCAGGGACGGTGCCCCCACCCCCGTGTGGACGGGCCTGCCACGCACCTATTAGGGAGTAATAAACAGGCAATAGAGGGGGAAGTGGTGTGCAGGCAGGATGCGCTGAGCTTGTGACAAGGCCCTGGCTTTCAGTTGCTGGGTTTGAATGATTGCCTGGGATTCATCCGGACGTTTCCCCCCTAGAGCTTCGTTTAAACTTCACTTCCTTCTGTAACCTTTCATTATTATTAGTATTATTATTATTATTTTGTTATTATTCTGGGAGACAGGCAAGCACTGTGTGTCCGGCGAGGCTTCCGGCACAGACCTGTTGGGTTTCATTGCTGAAGGTGACTTTTCTGTTGTGCCCTTGAGTCGGGTTCCCAACCAGAAGGGCTTCGTTGTGAACATGCAGCTGATATACGAGCAAAACCCAAAGGCTTTGGCGCGAACAAGTGTACATGTACTTGAATCCGTCAGGAGTGGCAGGCTGTGACCCAAACACCTTGTCTGCGTCCTTCGCATTGCAGGCGTTAAACACAAATGGCTTTTACTGCCTTTTTCGCTTTACTGTGTCCCACTGGCCTCCCCGGCATGTTGAAGTCAATGATTAGGGTTATAGTAAGCTTTTGGTGCTGTACTCTGCCCAGCCACGTAATCACAGGCTCTCCAATCCCAGAAAATCAAGGCTTCACCTCTGCTTCCCGTAACCGAGACGGGCACCAGCAACGACAGCCCCCTCTGTCCTGATTGCTCCTAGGAATTCAGTAAGTGGGCCTCAAGTGAGCCTTGCTGACCCACAACCCCAGGGTTGAAAGGTCAGAAACCAGTAGCTATAATTAAAAATTCCTGTTAAATTTTAATGTATGTATATGGGTTTGGATGAAATATTCTGCTAGGCCTGTAAATAATTTATAATTAATACATACATTAATAAATAAGTGTTCCTGGATCTAATTATACAAGTTGCATTGCATTAAGTGAATTAAATGCCCTATATTTTCAGTGTTAATATGAACTCCGCTTACAACAAATATGCATTGCGTTTATGTTATACTTATTGCTTCCTTCTCTGCATGCTTATAAAACACATCTTTGGTGCTTGTTAAGAAGTATTAATGCTATTAAATAATAATTAGGCTGGAAGCTACACAATGATACTAATGCATTAGCTGCACTTCCACAAAAGCCATTTTTATAACTAACGGCATCCAAAATTTAAGAATTTAATTTTCATTCATACTCTAATGTATAATTTAGTAATGTATAATAATTATTATGTTTCATAGTCAACATTTTTATGTGAAATAATGATATAGTTTAGAAAACGGGTAAATGAAGTGGGGCGATCCGGGACAGGTACTGTAGTAAAATGGACCATGGTGGGATGAGATCAAGCAGGCTTTTACATCTAAGTTATCTGGCAGACAGATAGATCAGCCAGTCCCCAGAGCGACGGGGGTTAGGAGCCTCACTCAAGGGCCCAACAATGTTGTCACACTGCTGACACTGAGACTTGTGCCAGTAGCTTTCCAATCACAGACACAGTGTCCCAACCCACACAGTAACCCCTGTTCCAGAGTCAGGGCTTGGCTGCAGCATCGGTGGACTCACACAGCATTAAAAGATATAGCATAGCTCAGATAAGGAGTAATTAAGGCCTAACAAACATATGGCAGAATTCCATTGTGGGGAAGAGCGCCCCCTTCTTTAATGGTGGGTCCTCTTCAGAAGTCAACCATCCCCCCACTGTGTGCCTGAAGGTCAAGATAAAGAGAGCGCAGACCCCGAGTGGCTTTCCACAGGGCCTGCTGTCACAGCGGTGCCCTGCAGGGGGCACCGGTGGCGAGGGAGCTTATGACTGCAGGTGCCTAGCCCTCTTCCTCCTAGCATCTCAGTGTGGATATTCCCAGAGCCACCAGTGATGAAGATTGCTGGTCGGTTAACTAAGGCTGATTAATGCTTTGTCAAGATGCCTCTTGTAGGTATAATTTAAAAGCATAATTGACCCTCATCTTATTTTCATTTCATAATTTGATGAGAACTATAAGCAGCAGGGTTCCTATAACAGGAGAGAATTTCATATAAAAGAGTTGGACTTTTCCATCAACCCTGGAGCTGCCTTGGAATTCCATTACAGAGAACTCTTGCATGTTACTGACGATTGCTCTAGAGAAGGGACCAGCCCTGAAAGGGTGACATGCCTCCAAGATGGAGATCATCTACTCACCACTGGGCGACCACCACCGTCCTCACAGCCACGCGGTCCATATCGCCTAGACAGCATCCGTCAACACGCTCCAGCGTCTCTGGGGATTCGAGGCCAGTCGAAATGGAGAAAATCCATCAGAGTCAGTTTTAGTCAGAAGCTTTCCCGGGGGTGTCCTTGTGAACGCCACGGGGAAGTATTTCAAAGTATCAGCCACGTCTTTCAGCCAAAATGATGAGGGACCTAATCGCCTTTCCCGCGAATTTAGCGGTGGCCAGATAACGAGGCCGCGTCTGCAGCCGTTACACGCTTTAATGGGTTTGTGTCGCGGAGTCACGTGGCCACGGATCAGCGGCGAGGAGACGGATGGAAACGTGGAGGGAAAACACGGGCCAATTAAAGCTGCCCGCCATGGGGCCGGGGGCGACAGGGAAATGGAGCAGGGTGAGTTCAGCGTGGCAGGAAAGAGCAGGCGCCCGTCGACACAGGAGAAAAAAATCGACCGTATTGTTCAACGGAGCCCAAAATCTCCTCCCATTAAGGTGTTAGTGCAAAGCGGGCGTACATTCCTCTGGCCCGTGGCGGGGGTCACGCCTGCGACGCTCTCCTCAGGAGTGTGCAGATGGTGAGAGTGACAAAAGTCACCGTGCAGTAAATAAACCAGCCGCAGCGCACCTCCCACGCACATTAAACCTGTGTAATACATGGCCCTGCCCCCCCCCAAAGCCCTTACAGTTCATTTACCACCGGGTGTGAGTAATTTACATGATTTGGTTGCCAGTATTTACTTTACAGAAATACATTCGGACACTGAGCAGGCAAAACTGTTTCCTAACACATTTGACAAAATTACCAGCTTAAAAAGAAAGTTTAACCATTAACGTTCTCAAGGATTTAAAGGTTGTTCTGTTGTATATGTTTAAGCATAAACATATGCTTTTGCTTTAAATTATAAAGGAATTATAAAGGAAAACAATTGGTCAGCACTAAGGCTGAACCAATCCTATAAAGGGTCATCTCACTGGATCAAAGGGATCAAGCTGGAGAAACACTGAGCAGAATCATCTCACTGGAGCAAAGGGATCAAGCTGGAGAAACACTGAGCAGAATTATCTCCCTGGAGCAAAGGGGTCAAGCTGGAGAAACAGAGAGAGGAAACATCTCACTGGAGCTGGATCACTTATAAATGTCCTTTGTCTTGGGCTCAGGTGCTAAACATTTAAAAGCTGGAACAGCTTTTTCTCTGGGGTGAACAAGAATATTCGCAGGTTGTGGTTATTAAGAACTTAAAACAAGAATTTAAGAAGATATTCAGGTTAACTTTCATTCTATGACCTAAAATCTAATATCCAGGGTTGTGCCGTCCTTGCTTTTTGGTAAAATCAGGAATGCTAGAACAGCTAAAATTTAATTAATATCCCTTTAGGGTTCACTTAATTTACATTTTTGAATAAATCAATTTCTTTTCATTATTGTTTACTGCTGATATTGTTTATTTTTGAGAAATTACTGTTCTTTTGGCAATATAAATCCTGGTTCTAAATTACACTGATTTTTACTGAAAATTGGAGAAAAACACCAAGACCTTACAGCTCTACCTGTATAGATCAGGCTGCACCTGTACCTGGCAGGTACCCCCCAAGACCACCACCCCCCACAACTACTTAAGAAGGAACCTACTGCTACAGGGAACTAATGCTGATTTTTATGATTCAATCCTGCCCACAACATTCAAATGAAAATGTCAGGCCTTCCTGCAGTCTGGAAGGAGCACTGCTTTAAGCTGGCTGCCACTCCACTCGCTCATCAGAGCAAAGTGCTCTTATTGAAGCTTAATTTAGGTCCCAACAATGCACCTGATGTACAGCCAATTCACATGTAATCGCACTTTGTGTCAGCAATTAATCAGGGTTTTCCATTAATCACGGTACTGAGCCTCACAGTAGTGCGCTTTAATTATTACTCATGAAATGAGTCAGTGGTGGAGCAGCACACACTGAGAAAGATGGAGCAGGCCAGCGGTGAGCCAACCCCGCATCACCTGTGTGCACCATCACTATCCACCTTACACATCCTGTCTCCTTCTCACCAGACTCATTTATCCCTCTCCAAGTCCTCTGTCAAATTCCCGCCCACATCTTCTCCAAATCTCCCCTCATTCCTCTTCCCACTTCATCCCTCTCCCAGTCTTCCTTCATTCCTCTCTCCACCTTATCCCTTTTTCAGTCTCCTTTAATTCCTCTCCCCACCTCATCCCTCTCCAAGTCTACCGTCATCCCTCTCCCAGTCTTCTTTCATTTCTCCCCACCTTATCCCTCTCCCAGTCTTCCTTGATTCCTCTTGCCACCTCATCCCTCACTCGGTCTTCCTTCATTCCTCTTGCCACCTCATCCCTCACTCGGTCTTCCTTCATTCCTCTTCCGGTTTCCCTTCATTCCTCTCTCCACCTCATCCCTCTCCCAGTCTTCCTTTATTCCTCTCGCACCTCATCCCTCTCTCAGTCTTCCTTAATCCCTCTCTCCATCTTATCCCTCTCCTGGTCTTCCTTCATTCCTCTTCCGGTCTCCCTTCATTCCTCTCTTCACCTTATCCCTCTCCCAGTCTCCCTTCATCCCTCTCCCCACCTTATCCCTCTCCCAGTCTTCCTTCATTCCTCTCGCCACCTCATCCCTCTCCCAGTCTTCCTTCATTCCTCTCCCCACCTCATCCCTCTCCCAGTCTCCCTTCATCCCTCTCCTCGTCTTCCTTCATTCCTCTCCCCACCTCATCCCTCTCCCAATCTTGCCTCCATAGTCCCCCTGTTCAGTTCACCAGTTTTACTTGTCAGCTTTGGTTAATTCCTTTTCACAGCAGTTACCCTGTTCTTATTATCCTGCTTTGAAATGCGGAATGCAAAAAAACCGTCTTGAAAGTAAATCTGACACAATAATGAAACAGTTTCCAAGTACTCTGCAAATGTTCCCTGAAAAATGCAGACCTATCAGGATATTCCAGCAGATAACAGTGAGACTATTAGTTTAACGTTCAAAGGAGAAGGTGTTTGAAGGTGAGAACTTCTATTAATTCCTGTTGTTACTTTAAACAGAAAATTGTTTTGCACTACAAATAAGTACTTTGGAGGCATGAATAACAAAAACAGGACGTGCAATTTGTTATTTTGTACTTAAAAAGAAAAATAAAAAGTGCCCCCCATCAAAGAGAGGAGAGATAAAGACTTGCAGTAATTAACATTCACACACCCTATTAAATTTCCTTTCAAACAGTTTGGATCTCTGTCTATTAAACAAATGGCATGCTACCTTAATTAGGGAGAAGGCTTGCTCTCTGAGTTTAATTTGCTCAGGCAGGACTATTTCAAAACACAAATTTGATCTATTGCTTACTGCAATCATTGCCCATAAAGACTGGATCTGTCCCAGGTGGAGCACTGACATGCAGCTCCAGACTCCATAATGGTGTGGACCTTCTGCCCCACCTACCAGCATTACATTTATAGTTATTTAGCAGTAACTTTAATCTAAAGTGGCATACCTTTCACAGAAAGCAGAGTTAGCCAGTCCCCTGGAGCAATTAGGGGTTAAGGGCCTTGTTCTGGGGCCCACTGGTGACATCACTCTGCTGACCCTGGTATTTGAACCAATGATCTTCTGATTATAAGGACAGCACCCAAGCCCACTGAGTCACACACTGGTCCCCTAGTGTGATATCAGACTCATGCATGTACAAGGCTTTCATGTTGTAAGAGGGGCGGCTTGATTTACTTACCTGTACTGGGTCACAAGGAATTCAGATTTTATTTAAAGATGCCAAACCATCTGAGTGCATGCTATTGGACTGTGGGAGGACACCGGGGAACACAGAGACATCTCTACACATTCACCTGAGAACTGACACGATATTGAGATGCAGAACTACTGTGCTAGGTACTATGCTAATCCTACGGTAACGGCTGTGATGTTTAAAAATGCTATTACCAATGTGTGTGCTGCATCAAGATGGCATCCTGTGTGTCCCTATAGGATATGCCTGGGCTGCACTCACCATTGGCTTTGTGGCACTGTGTCAGGAAGGTCTGAACTAGCATCATAAACGGCAAAGAGGCACCTGTAGTGATCTTTCAAGATATTTGGTTTTGAATGTGCTCAATTGTAAAACTAAAATCCCATAATGCATTATGCCTTTTCTTTCCCAAAGCATTGAGCATTCCCCAAAGCGCTGTGCTGTATTCATTACGTAGAGGATGAAAATAACCCAGGATCATGTTCTTCACCTTGCAGCCCCAGTACCGAAGACCTTCGTGCCTCCCGCTGTGTGGCGGCCCCTAGTGTATCGGTTAAGCCTGAATGGAAGGCAGCTGGATGAACCCCGGCGAGGTTCTCTGCTATGGCTATAAGTAAAAGAGGAAAAACTGGAAGACACGTTGTATAAGAGCATCAGGGGCTCACCAGGTGGACCTAAGATATCCCGTGGACGTGAAATCAGCAGGTGATGATGTCGATACCTACATTGAAGACCTGACATACTTCATTAGGGTCTGATGGATCTGCTGGAACAGCCTGTGTCAAATGTCTTTGACGATTCTACACTTATTTCTAACTGGTGCAGGCCTGAGATGCTATAAGTCATGCAGTGAAAGTAACTCTTAAGAACCCCTGCCTTTAGCTCATTAACAAATAACAAGTAACATACATATTATCAAGGCTATATTAGCTTGTGCTACCAGTACTCTGATATTCAGCTAAAACCAACATACCAAGGCTTGGTTCGCTACCATGCTTCTTATACTCTGATGATAAGCTAACACATGCTACTCACGCCAAGTCAGTTAGGATATTGCTAATAATACAATCAACAAATAACCCATGCTACCCAAGCCTAGTCTGCTAGCATGCCACTAAGAATCCAATGATCAGTTAACATATGCTACCCAGGTCTTGGTAGCTAGCATGTAGCTATCATGTTGACCATTCGTTAACACACACTACCAAAGCATAGTCTACTAGAGTGATCCTGTCATGCTGACCGTTCGCTAATATACACTACTCACAATAAGTTAGGGATATTGTGAGAGCTTTACTGGATGTCATACATACAGTGTTTGTTTCACTTCAGACATTTCTGGGATAGGGAAGCAATTGTATCGGGGTGATAGACACACCTCATTTTGTGTTTTCCATGTAATGGTCTCATTGTGTGCAGGTGTGCCTTAAATTGGGGCTAAAGACAAAAGACAACCCTTTTCAATGTGGCATCAATTTCAACATTCTGTGGGGATAAAAAGCTGGTATTGTCAGTAAGTCATTCAAAGTTCATCATTCAAACAGCCATGAACACATGACGTCACTTAACGGACCAGCAGCGCCACCTGGCCATGGCGCGCCTTCAGGTCGGTGGCAGGCAGTCAGATGTTGCTCGTGAACTTGGTGTGTCT
>JAODKM010000039.1:5992036-6003442 GCA_026780845.1 Petrocephalus sullivani
CCCCAAGGCTGACCCCCCAAATTTTATCCCCAAGGCTGACCCCTGATGTTCCACCCACAAGATTGCCCCAACCACATCCCACCCCCAAGGCTGCCCTGCCCACATCACGCCCACATCCCAGCCATGAGGATGACCCTCCCACATCCTACCTACAAAGCTGCTCATTAATGTTCCACCCACCTGGATGCCCCTCCCATTCTCTGCCCACTTGGATTCCCTTTCCACGTTCCATCCATGAAGCAGACCCTCTGATGTCCTGTCCACTTATATGCCCCTCCCACATCCCCCCTCATGCCTGCCCTCAATGCTTTATTCATGAGAACATCCCACATCCCACCCTCTAAGGTCCCACCTACCAGGCTGCCCCTCCGACATCCTGAAGTGCAAATGTAGTGCATCCCTCTGTGGGAGAAGCCCATGTGTGAGATACTGCTCAGGGTGCCTTCCCTAGGCTACCAACTGCAGCTTGACTGGACATCCAGCTCTCTGCAGCCAACATCTCCACCTTCGTTGCCGTGCCATTTCCCCCCAGATTTTCCAGAGCCGCGAGGGCATAGCGGCTGTACAACAGACCGGAAGCAGCCAGATCAGTCACTTTATCATCCCCATGTGAATATCAGTGCATAACTACAGGAGTGAAGTGCTCAAGTTAAAAACATTAAGTTAATTACACTCTCAGCATTCATCACCAACATCTGCAGCCCCCGCCCCTCTGCAAGTTATGCCAGGCGTTTCGGTAAATCCATCTTCCAGATCCTCCCGCCGCAAGTTCTATGTCTTGCGACCTCTTGACCTCCAGGGGGCGATCATCATGCTTCTTTAGCATTGCTAGCCATTGGCTGTGAATGACACGGTGCCTGTTGTATCCATTTACCCAGCACTTAGCAGCAGTGCCTTTACCTGTTGGGGGATGACAGCTTCTTGCTGAGAGGGGCGCATGCTAATAAGGAATGGTGCATTTGGTCTGATGCTCTATGAGGTCTCGGCCTGAAGAGTCAGGTACGTATCAGCTGAGGAGTTGCATGCTTTTCAGAGGTACTTTAAGACATCCCCTTTCCATTTCTCGAATGACGCTGCATCGCGAGAGAGCGGGAGCACCATGAGGAACGCTGCGGTGAGCTCCTCGCTCTGGTGAGTTCCCAGTCTCAGACGTGGATGTACGGGATGCAGGCTGCGTGAGCACACCCATTCGTCTTCGGCGGAGCCGGGGGCCAGCGTCGGCGTGGCGGGGAAGCTGCGGCTCGTCGCGGCTCATCACACAGCGCTGTCACCACGGCACCATGCGCTGCCCATGCTCTCGCGCATTCCCTGGCCCTTAATGGCCTTGTTTTCTCCTCACAGTTCTGCAGTGAATTATGGGAAATTCACAGTACCGTTCCTCAGTCAGGCAAGAAAAAACAGCTGCGAGAAGATATCGCAGGCTAAGTAGGCCAACCCTGGTCCTGGAGGGGTCCTGGAGGGCAGCAGAGGGTGGGGGGTGGGGGTGGTTTTGGAAATGCTGCAGTTGCTAAAGAGAGTATTTGCCAAGTGTCCCCTGACGCCTTAAACATCGGGTGTGGCTGTTTTGTGTCCAAATAACTATGCCAGAAATAGCCTTTAAGACTACAGGATGGCAGCGGTTATAACCCCCGTCTCAGACAGCCTGTTTCAGCCAGATCACATGATCCCAACATGCAGCCTCTAATCTTCCATCCTATCTGTCCTCGGCAGACATGAAGCTACAAATTGATTGGGGGAAATGGGTCACATGGTGGGTAGGAGAGGGCAATTATACAGATAGGCTGTCATCCCAGATATAGTGATCCCCCACCCCACAAGGGAAAGGTAGATGAAAGGTGTATGCCGGGTGTCACTAAAAAGTGCAAAGCCCCCCCAAGACACCCCTGCTGAATTCCTACATTTGCGAGGACTCCTTGTAAACACCGCGATTCATTCCGTATTCCCTTGCACTCCTCGTTAGCATGACTTTGAGGTTAACGAGGAGTAAAGCGTGGAATGGCAAAGCAGGCCCAGTATTCTGATCGCTACATTATGGTTGATTAGATCATTGCTGGTCGGGTCATTTCGGCTCCACAGAAACATTATCTTCCAGACATATTATTTCTCCCCATTCAGACACATTTTCCATGTCAGGATCATCCTCTAAATCTTTTGAAAATCCTTTCAAACGCCTGCAGAGGATGAACTACCCTGAAGGAAGGTGTCTGTTGAAACCCAGAGGCTCGAAGGTGCCCTCGTCTCTCATCCAACGGCGGGCGGGTTCAGAGAAGCTCCAGGGCAAGCCCATTGGTCCAGGAAGCCCATCACACAAGCTGGCTGTGGTACGAGAGAGATACTGGTTCTAATCTGACCCAAATACTGGAGATGGAAACATGCAAATATGGGGGAGTTCCATGGAATTTAAAACAGCAAAATGTCACAGCCTGTAAGTAGAGCAGCACACGAGAGAAAAGCAAATGTGCTGAAGAAGATCCCATAGAGCAATCAGCAGGACTTGGCAGGTTCCTCATAACTGTGGGAAAATTAGAAAGATCAAGGTCTCCTCTTCTGACTGGCGTGTCCGGCTGCAGGGAGATTTCCTTTTTTGATTAAAAAATTTGGACGGTAGTAAATTCGAGAAATATCCCGAGGGGAAGATTGAGAAAACGGGAGCAGATCCTTTCCCGAGTGAGCAGCCTCGGTGTGGACCCCCGCGGCGCACGGGCAGCGAGGCGGTTTATTAACCTGATGTTCGGCGTGGCTGGGGTGCCAGCCGGCGCCCTCGGTGATGTCCCATCTCCTCAGATGTTCGGTCGTCAAGCGAGGAGCACGCAGCTCTTCTCCAAGGCAGGAAGGGAGACTGTCGAAATAAAAATGTAAATATGGGGCTGTTTGCGTTTCCCTTCCGGGCCCACGGGGGGCGTGTCAGGGCGAGACCTCGGCTCACAGGGAGCTGGGTGCGGGGAACGCGCTACCCAGCTTATTTTTTAAGGATAAAAAGCATTTGAAGATGCTCAGCATTTTCAGGAAGGGCTTTGCGCTGCACAGTGTGTTTTTCTGCGATGTTGAAAGGCCACAGACTTACAGGCTGCAGCGAGAACCAGCAGGCGCCTGAGACCCGCCTGATCTCATCACTTATATCCCACAAATTTCCTACAATTTGCCGAATTCATTAACCTTAGCATATTACAGAGGACTTAAAAGACTATGAGCGTGCATAACCATCTATCTTCTGAGGGGGGGTCCTGGAACATATCCCATGGCATAGGGTACAAGCTAGGGGTATCACCCTGACTGGGGTGCCAGTCCATCACTAGGCCCACTCATACACACAAGCAAATGCTATGGAATATTTAAAGACACTGTTACAATGCCTGCACTTTTGGAATCTGGAGTGATTGGAGCCTGCACAGTATGAAAAGCCACATGTAAACTGCACACACACTGGGGGGCCAGGATTCGGACCCCCAGCCCCGGAGGTGTGAGGCAACAATTGTATTCACTGAGCCATGTGTAACCAGGCATGCCAGGATTTGTCAATAACAGAAAAACGATGTTTATTTACTTGTAATCTTACAAAACCCAAATTATATTGTAAGGGGATAAAATAGTGTTTTATGAGCTATTGATTCCGAAGCACACAGATGAACATTTGTAATGTTTTGTACAAAATTACTTTCTGTACTCTGTACAATATATTTTATGTTCGGAGACGTAACAATCTGCAATTATTGAAATCATTTTCAAAAACTCCCGTTTTTGTTGTAAGGTAAACAATGGTACCTGGGAGTGTTATATGTGGCCTAATCGCTGTTTATGAATTTGTAGTTACTATGGTTACAACAATTATACTGAAATACTCCATCTGCGAGATTCCCATCCTACACGCCTGCATCCCCTTTGTTGTGTGGGGGTCCAGCGCTGCTCTTTGGTTTAATAAAGATTATCTGCTTCTCTGTGGAGAAGTTTCTTAATAGTTGTGGTTAAACATGATTAAAACAAAACACATTATCTACAAAGTCTCCTGTTTGCTTGCTGCTCCGCAGTCCTCCGTGCCACTGTGTCGTCACAGTGCGTTTTCACAGCTCCGTTTAGTGCTAGTGGTTAGGGGGTTTGAGGGGTCCGCGGTGACCGGGCATTTAAAAGACGATGGGATGGGACCATCCCATGACTCTCCCATCCGGTCCAGTGTCCGTCCTGGCGTCTGAAAGAAGCTCAGCCATCCTCACCTGTGCCTGTCGGCCTACCTGCATTTCGTATGAGAGGATGCTGTCTTATTGCGTCTAACATTAGAAGGCAGCACTGCAGATTACGCTATGGTACCATTAGCACTGCCCAAAATCAGCTCTCCCCAGGATAAAGGGGGAAGACCCAGCCATTACCTTATATTCATTTAAGTGGCATCTTTCTCCAATATACCTTTTGCAGGAAGCTAGGACATTTAGGTTTAAGGGCTTTACTCTGGGGCCCAACAGTGAAATAACTCTGTCAATTTGGTCCAGCACCCTTGCGACGTCAGACACAGAGGTCTAATACGAGGAGCCGCCCTCCGAGGAGCCATTTTGGGACTGGCAGCGTGCTGATCAGCTGTGACTCTGCATGAGGACCAGACCCAGATATTACTTCCAAAATTAATGAGTGACTTCACTGTGGTCCAGTGGAACACGGGTATGAATTTATTCCAGAACTCCTTCACAGAACAGGACTTACAAGCGATTTTAACGCAAACCCTCATTAACCCCAGACACAGACGAGCATCACCGGTCAATAACCAAACTGCCCGTGAAACCACGACACATTTGTTCTATGTATGAGTCACAATAGTAATTTTCCTATAAAATTTATAGGCTATAGTGCACCGTAAAAGCGTATTACAGGGTGTCCTGCGCATCAAGCCCTGCGCTGGGATGCTTAACTGTCATGTAGCAGTAGGGATTCAAACCAACAACCACTGCCATTCCACGCTGTCTGGAGCAGGCAGCTGCAGTGTATCTATGTCTTGGGGTGAAGGAAATAACTAAAGTGGCAATATAATGAAATGTATCCAAAGCACATTTCCACATTTGTAAATATTGTGGATTCATATTTTCTCTTTCTCGCTTGTGAACCCCAGGATATTTGCACATTGCATACTATAATCCATACTTCATAATCCAAATATCACATACTGGGACCAGTAATAAACTATACAAGCTTATATTGGGCCCAGTAATAAACAGTATATTCGCAATTTGGGCCCAGTATTAAACTGTATATTCCTATATTCAGCCCAGTCATAAACAGCTACAGAGACACAGTAACACTGCCTGTACTAAGGTAAAATATTGAACATTAAAATAAGATGGATATGGGCACAGATGCTGCAGAGGGCAGGCATTCATAACATTTATATGACACCCGCCATCCTCATGTTTTCCAGGCGGATTGAAGGTCAGCAGGTGAAAGGCTCCGCTGTGCTGATAGTGGGTCAGGTTTGCATCCTCCGTTTCCTGGCAGTGAGTCGTTCCCTAGCTGGCAGACAACCTCGACTGACGAGTGACAGAAACGTGAGGGAGAGTGAGGGGGTGTGATGGACTGTGAGGGGGTGTGAGGGGGTGTGAGGGACTGTGAAGGGGTGTGAGGGACCGTGAGGGAGAGTGAGGGACTGTGAGGGACTGTGAGTAAGAATGAGGGGTGTTAGGGAGTGTGAGGGAGAGTGAGGGGTGTGAGTGAGTGTGCGGGAGAGTGAGGGAGAATGAGGGATCGTTAGGGGGTGTGAGGAAGTATGAGTGAGTGTGAGGGAGTGTGAGGGACTGTGAGGGAGAGTGTGGGAGTGTGAGGGACTGTGAAGGGGTGTGAGGGACTGTGAGGGACTGTGAGTGAGAGTGAGGGGGTGTTAGGGAGTGTGAGGGAGTGTTAGGGAGTGTGAGGGGGTGAGTGCAGTGGAGTGCAGTGAAGGAGGAGCATGGGGGGTGCTGAGTGCTTGGGGTGACACTCGAGTGGCTCTAGAAGTGACCTTCAGCAGACTGGCATAGGCCCGCCTGAGGCTCACCTGTGGCCCCACTGTCTGCAGGTGGGTCCCCCACTCCTCCTGATCCTATTGCTCCTTGCCAGTTTCTGCTTCGTACCGTCGACCCACCAGCCCAACAGTAAAAGTGACCACCCCCCCCCCCCTTGGCTAGCTATGGAGTGACACCCCGATGGCAGAAAGACCCAGTTAACGAGATCTGAATTTGCAGCGAAATATAAATAAACATAGGATCACAATGGAAGCGGTGTGCGCAATTATTACTTCATTAAGATGATGAAATTCGTTTGCCGTTCTGATGCGCTGCTCTCTGCAAGGCCTGCGTTGATAATGGTGGGCTCGCGCAATTAAAATCCTTTTGTTAGTCCCATCCAAAGGCAGTAATGAGGATCGTTTGAGAGCCGCACTGCCGTGCACCGCAGTCCTGCGCGGTCCCTCCTCAGAGCCGCGCTTCGTTAATTAGTCGGTAACGAGCGGCCTTTGTTCTATCGCTAAGGCTCCACCTTTCATGCCCTGAGGCTTCAAAATTCCCCCCAACTCCATAAATTACCTTTCCTCCATCGGTCGAAATAGGACGGAGGACCCCCTGGAGATCTGTAAGCCCCGCCCCCTAGCAGATGCTCACCTGGGTCCCTCCCACCCAGAGCCAGGATGTGCATGTATGGGGCTTGCAAACCAGCTGGGGGGTCACCTGGGGAGTCGGGAGGAGGTGGGGGTCAAATTCTGCCTGACGACAGTATGCGGGTTCAGCAATCACCCCCCCCCCCCACAAAAGAAAATAACCTGCTCATCTGTATAGTGAAATGTTATGGAATCGGTCATATATTAAGAGTTATGCACAAGTCTCATGAAACAAAGTGTTTAGAGCTATTTCTCTGTCTAGTAAGTGTATGTTTACTTAGACAAAAACAAAATTTAAGAATATATCCAAAACCCATTAGGGTATATGCAAATAAAGAATAACACGATATAAAATAACTGGGTCCCAAACCACTCCTTTGGGGCACCCCAGCCATTTCATATATTTGTTATTTTTTACCACCAGCTCTCTTAGTTAATTGACTTAATTAACTTTAAATAGTATTGATTTGGCAAACATTGTATGCTAGCGGTCGAGTCAACAAATACAGGGGTATATTGGATGTTTACTACAAATACCGGGGTGACTTTAAGAGAGCTTTTGACTTTTCTTTGTAAATAAACAGCATAATGGTTTGATTTTACGCCTGTCTGCCTCTGTGCATGTGCGTGCCTGTGTGTGTCTGCCTCTGTGTGGATGTGTACGTACCTGCACACACCCCCTGCGCAGACAGATGCCGCAGCCGACGCAGTGTGTCCACATTGCCGTGCTGCAGTTCCAGTTAAGCAGACTAATGAGCAGTGAAGGAGGCTCTCTGGACTCTCTGCACATCCTGGGCCTCTCCCTTGCTCCAGGAGGCGGAGCCAAGGAGGCAGGCGGGTACTGCGCGCCACATCCATCATCCATCGGGGGGGTCGGAAGGGGGGGGTGGTTCGAGACAAAAAGCTGACAAAAGGAAAGACCGGTCGGATCTCTCCCTTAGGAATGGGGCAATTAAAGAAGCAGTGCGGGAAGGCAATGCAGCCAGGCCACACCGCGCCACGCCGGCAAACGCCGCGGGCCGTGCACCACCTTGCCGCGTCTCTCGGAGGTGGGCGAGCCGCACTCCCTCCCGAATCAGGCAGCGCTGTGGGCGGAGAGGGGTGGGACCTTAAAATGAGTGCAGGCCCTCGGCACGCCTCAGATACACCTGTCGGAGGTGGGGTGATCCATCATGTCGAGAGTGACGGGGGGCTGTGGTGGGGTTGGACCTCCACGGAGCAGTGTGCTTCACAGAGTGCAGTAAAATGCTTTTATGTACATGACAGCATCAGCCCAAGCAAGTTCCGCTTTGAGTCCCTCGCTGAAACAGCTGCCTGTGATGTTATTTTTGGGTTTGTACCCTGACCCCCCCCCGCCCCATACATGGGTGACAAGACAGCACCACCTCTCAGCGGCGGTCCCAGCCCGGGTTGAGAAAGTCACACGTCTGTGAACATCCATGCAATTTAATCTGTCATCGACCCTCCCCAGCCCCAGTCCCCCATTCCCCTACAGCGGGGGGGGATGATGTCCTGACTTGCCACCAGAGTCAGGGCTCAGGCAAAACGTGAAGTTGCCATCGATCTCGGACCCCTTACCTCGTTACTGCCATGTGACTGTCCTCTGGTTCCCATGGTGTTTGCGTATCGCCGCCGGTGACGGTCCTCGTCGATGCAGAGCAGGCAGCCGTCTGTCGGAGACCCCCCCTTCGTGGTCACGCTGCCTTATCGATCCGTCTCCGTCTCACCTGAATGTTTACCCCGGCGGCTTCCCTGATGAGCTCCACCCCACCGTGGCCATGTTCTGCCTCGTGGTCGCCTTCCACAGTTGTACCTGTCGACCAGGTGAGCCTCCTTCACAATTTTGTGACCTTGCTGATCTGCTGACCCACCCCCTCCCCCCCCCCGTCCTTTTGGGGACGATCAGTGGGCCGGCTGGTCTCAGGAATTTCTTTGTCTGGTTTGCTGGTCTACAATTGGCTAATTGGCTAAATAATTTGAGAATACAAAATTTTTATCCAACTCCCAGCAGCCGCCCCCGCACCCCACCCCCGAGGGACATGAATCTGCCAGCTCCGAGCACCCCTGCCTCATACGCGCTCTGCCTCTTTTAATCACCAACAAATAACTCATTAGAAAAAGGCTGCAACAAACGTGATTGGTGGCTGACGAGTCTGTCAGTGGCCAGGTGACCCCACGTCGGGGTCAGGGCTTTGCGATGACATCATCGGGACGTCACCTGGAGGTCTGCTTACAGCTGGTGGTGGATAAACATCTCTGCCCATCATTATCGCACAGCGTCACTGACCCTAGCTGACGACCTCCATCACCCCGTCTGCTCGAATACCAGCCTATCACAGCTTTATGCTGTCATTGAATCACAGCAGCGGTTCCTTCTGAGGCTGGAGGGGTGAACAATTGGCCACTGGACCCGAGCAGTGATGTGGAATTGGGAGAGATGCTTGCTGGCGATGCTGAAGCTGTGGCCCCAGTCTGGGTCCTCATTCCAAGCCCCTACAGCTAGTACTGTTTACCACCACTCACCCTATGCATTTAGGCAGAGTGGTTTGGGGGCCCCCTGTTGGCCACACACTGTCACTACACTAAGGGAGGCAAGGGGCCCCCAAGTGACTTCTGGGTGGGGCCCCAGAAATAAGAAATACCAGGCCTTGGCTGCAGCTCACAGGAGGCCGCTAGCTCGGCGTGAGGATCTATTAACAATCCAGAAGGTGCTGAAGATGATGTTTTCATACTATTCACCAGACTGTTTGATGTTTTGTGCTGTGCAGGAGGCCACGATGACAGAGGGGGTTTGTTTTCCATTCGTCCACGTGGTGTCCGCTCGGGGGGGGGGACTTTTCTCCCCGTGTAACGGACACCAGCTCTCCCCGTGTAACGGACGCCCTCCCACGCAATGGACACCAGCTCTCCCCACGTAACGGACACCAGCTCTCCCCACGTAACGGACGCCAGCTCTCCTCGCGTAACGGACGCCAGTTCTCCTCGCATAACGGACGCCAGCTCTCCCCACGTAACGTACGCCAGCTCTCCCATATAATGGACACCAGCTCTCCCCACGTAACGTATGCCAGCTCTCCCATGTAATGGACACCAGCTCTCCCCACGTAACGGACGCCAGCTCTCCTCGCGTAACGGACGCCAGTTCTCCCCGCGTAACAGACGCCAGCTCTCCCCACGTAACGTACGCCAGCTCTCCCATGTAATGGACACCAGCTCTCCCCACGTAACGTACGCCAGCTCTCCCATGTAATGGACACCAGCTCTCCCCACGTAACGGACGCCAGGAGTCCTGCTGGCTCGTGTCGTCAATTTCGTTTACTATAAATTAAAACCACATTGTCCAGTTTAATGGGGTTTGCGGTCCGCTGGCCGCAATGTCGGGAACTCGCCGTAAAGCGCACTGACAGATGGGTACCAGATGTTTTTACGGTCAGTTAGTGCTATTATCGAGATTAAAAAATGCTGAAGGTATGGCGGCAGGGAGACGGAGATGCGGCCTGCAGATGGATGGGGGGGGAAGCTCTGCTCTGGAGGCCCTTTTCACATCGCGCTGATTTATGGCTCCGACACCCTCATCATCGACACTAGCGGCTGGCTCCACTGCCTGGGCTCGCTCTGAGGAGCACCCCCCCACCCCATGGTTCCTGCACCTCCTGCCCTCCCTGGAGGACAACCCCCGCCCTCCCCACCAAGGACAGTTATAAGTAGCCTGTTTAAATGTGGAAAACGCTGTTGGACCGTCTCCCTGTATGATGACGATGCAGTTTTTTGCATACTGACCCAGTAATCCGGGGGGGGGGGCGGCACAAACAGACCACCGGCACTGTGCCGGTGACATTTCACTTGCCCTTTCCCTAGGTGACACCTTTCTGATTGCCATCTCCAGAGTTTATGACACCCTTTGCCGGAGCTGAAGACGGCACTTAGCTTTCCAGCATTATCCATATGGAGCCGTTAAATTATTCATTACACGGGCCGTATCGATGTCTCCCAGCCGTAAACCGGGGGCTTCACGCTGAGCCTTTCAGCACGCTCTCGTCCTGCAGTCAGACGCAAGTCTGCTGACACGCTCGTCCGCGTCCGTCACCTCACAGAAAACCCCTTGTGAGTGATAACAGCCTGTCCCAGGCCGAGTCGATTCTTACCCATGAAAAGCAGATCGCGTAGATCGGCTGAGAAGGAACTCACCCCCGTATGCTCCAGGGAAACGGCGACCGCGTACAAATGAAACACCGACATTTCCCCCGCTCCTCCGCTACTGGCTCACGTGACTTTGAAAGCATGAGCCTAGGATCTGGCTGTTTTGGGAAAGGCAAGCCTCTTTCTGGGGAAAATCAGATATTTTTTATTGCATCTATTCTTTAATCTGTTTCTTTGAATATTTAACTTTGGATGTGATGCACATTGGCTGTAATATTATCTCACCACTGTAATCCCTCATGTATTTTATCGGGCAGCCTCATCGCCAGTGATAAACCCTTTATTAGAGGCTCGTGTTTCTGGGGTCGTTAAGCACTTTTCACCTACAGTGAAACTGCCTTCGGAGCTTATTATCTCCTCCACAAGCTCTCCACCCTCCGCAGAATTTAGATGAGGAGGTTCGAGCCACGCCTTCATGGAGAGTGACATCACATGCCAGGGGGCTATGGAGGGGTGGGGGCAACGGTCACGCAAAGGTCTGAGCAGGCTGGTGAATGTGGGCGGAGGCCGTCGTGGCACTGAGATGGGGGCAGGAGAGGCTCTGGGAGTCTCGTAAATAAAAGGGTCACGCGCCAGCCTTCCCAGCGGTGGATGGATTG
>JAODKM010000039.1:6021706-6032525 GCA_026780845.1 Petrocephalus sullivani
GTCTGATCACTGTCCATCCCAATCCCACACCCTGCATGTCTGCTCACTGTCCATCCCAATCCCACACCCTGCATGCCTGCTCACTGTCCATCCCAGTCCCACATCCTGCATGCCTGCTCACTGTACATCCTCCCAATCCCATATCTTGCATGTCTGCTCACTGTCCATCCCAATCCCACATCCTGCATGTCTGCTCACTGTCCATCCCAATCCCACATCCTGCATGTCTGATCACTGTCCATCCCAATCCCACATCCTGCATGTCTGATCACTGTCCATCCCAATCCCACATCCTGCATGTCTGCTCACTGTCCATCCCAATCCCACATCCTGCATGTCTGATCACTGTCCATCCCAATCCCACACCCTGCATGTCTGCTCACTGTCCATCCCAATCCCACACCCTGCATGCCTGCTCACTGTCCATCCCAGTCCCACATCCTGCATGCCTGCTCACTGTACATCCTCCCAATCCCATATCTTGCATGTCTGCTCACTGTCCATCCCAATCCCACATCCTGCATGTCTGCTCACTGTCCATCCCAATCCCACATCCTGCATGTCTGATCACTGTCCATCCCAATCCCACATCCTGCATGTCTGATCACTGTCCATCCCAATCCCACATCCTGCATGTCTGCTCACTGTCCATCCCAATCCCACATCCTGCATGTCTGATCACTGTCCATCCCAATCCCACACCCTGCATGCCAGCTCACTGTCCACTGGGTGTACTTTTGCCAATGTTGAGCATTAAATTAACAAGCAGCATTTCGCTTGAAGGACCCTATTTGACTGGTGACCGGGTCGAGACGTGCCCAGGAGCGGTGACGCGGTGAGACATGCCCAGGCGCGGTGACGCGGCGAGACGTGCCCAGGTGCGGTCATGCGGCGAGACGTGCCCAGGTGCGGTCATGCGGCGAGACGTGCCCAGGCGCAGTGACGCGGCGAGACATGCCCAGGCGCGATGACGCAGCGAGACGTGCCCAGGTGCGGTCATGCGGCGAGACGTGCCCAGGCGCAGTGACGCGCCAAGACATGCCCAGGCGTGGTCATGCGGCGAGACGTGCCCAGGCGTGGTGACGCGGCGAGACGTGCCCTGGTGCGGCGTGCTCCTCGCTGCCGGGGAAATTGGAACCACTTTGCTGGTACCGGATAATTCTCTCGGTAGGATTCTCAGGTGTGGTATTTGGCCTGGTGTTGGCTGGAACCCGTTTGTCCCAATACTGGTAGCAGTAATTGAAAGTTTTGAAGTGTAACGTGTTTGGTAATGAAATTAATTTTCCGTGAAAAGTGTTTAGACTAAAAATGAGAGCAGGCTTAATCCTGGAGAGACAGCAGGGAGGGCTTGGGGGAATGGGGGGTCCTGGGCAGCCTTGTTTGTTATATTTTTGTATGGGCATATAATGGGATTGGATATTAGAGGGATGACAAAATATCCCTTTTCAGTTTAAGGAGTGAAAAAGGGTGTTTTGAAAAGAAGCAATCCAGCAGTGATTCTTCAGCTGAATTGCAATTTTAATCCGCCTCATTATTTATTAATGAGTTGTGGATCATATTTAAGCTAATAGCATTTATAGCATAACTGAGAAGAAAACGTGAAAATTGAGTGACAAAGTGAATCCCCACATAGATGCTATAAACAAACCTAACAAACACATTCACTGGTGCGCTAAAAAATGTCTCGTTCCTGCGATACGGGCCGTGATTTCACATTTTCCCTAAAATCTCCAGTTCATGCCACCCAAGGATCCATCACACTTTCATTACTCTCCTGCTGAATTCCTGAAACTTGCTGCCATCCATGATGCTGTAAATTACGGGTCTGCCTTCGGCCTGCACCAAACGCCAGGTGGACCCGGCGCCCGTGCGATTTGTGTAGAGTAACTCCTGAGTTTCTCTCTATGACCTCAAGCGAGACCTTTAACCTTCACCTGCTCCAGGGTGCAGATATCAGATGGCTCCAGCACCCACGGGTAAAATGTAGAAATCGTTCAATATGCTGACTTATACTATCGGTTCATTTAAAATTGGTATTGTTTAGAATCTGCTGTTTGAGATTTATGTATAAGTTTACCCATCTGAATTTGGAGAAATATGATTGGATGAAAGGGACCAGACAAACCCATGCAAACCCATGTGGGAGGCTGAATTAATAATTTTAGAATGAATCAGCAGCCATCCTTCGCTAATTATTTGAGAGATACTCCATCCACGCACCTTTGGATGAACCCACGGCTTGCAGATGTAGATGTCGACTGCGGGAGAGGCCAGTCTGGGCAGTAATATGGCTTGCTGGGTGCTTTAGAAGACAAGTCTGGCAGTAAGCAGTCTGGTGCCTCCTGACAGGAGCGCCCCCCACTGGCCGGAGAGAGAACCTCAAAGACGCGCCAGCCCCCCATGCATGACATTTGCCATGCGGCTGCTTTCCGCCAACGTGATATAAGAAAACATCAAACGTCTTTGAAAACTGACTGCTGTTTTTGCCTGTGACGGGAGAGGAGACGACCCAGGGGGGGGATGTGGGGGTAGCGGTTCGATTTGAGGAGATGAGAAGGCAATTTTCAGCAGAGAAACTGATGTATGTGGAAAAAGTCACGCTTTTTATTAATGCTGCTATTTCAGTTCAACGCACTTTGATGTGCGGAGAGCCACACATTTCCCGAATACAGTTTCAATGATATGAACAGATAAAGAAAGACTGATATTAAACCGGAGCTGTTTGAATTCCTCCCAATTGCGGTGGGCACATATAATAAACACATCCCATAATAAACACCGGTGCAGGATATGAGATTATAAATGATCACATTACAGATCAAGGAACATCTCTTTTTATGGAGTCACACAAAGAAGCCAGAAGAGACATTGGCGAGATTGGCGAGCTACCTCAGTCCTGAGCTGAGAGACATGCAGATGTGCATCACCACTGATACCTTCTGATTAAAAAGAGCCCTGGACATTTTTATTAATCTGTTAAGATTAGGTGAGGTTTAATGCACAGAGCTAGGGGGTTTACACCTCCATAAGGTCACTGGCCCCATCTCCACTTCCCCGGGAGAGGGACTGGGCTTCTGGCTTACCCCACCCAGTGGCTGATGGGAAATATGCAAATTAGGCATCTGCAGAAGTCAGTATCATGACCCTTTATAAATATAGTACACCGCAGAAATCCATATCGTTTGTGTCAGTAATCTGTGTTCCTAATGAAGCGTGGCTTAAACTGAGAAGCACTGCAGCTAGGGAGACGCAATGCTGTAGCTAAGGAGTGACATTTTTCAGGGCACAGACACAGCTTCCAAGCTCAGAATTGTTCTTTCTGAATTCCCGGCGATAGCACGTGAGTCAGTATTACAGCTTCTGTGCGCTGAGAATAAGCACGGTACAGTAATTCATCATTAAATTAATTTACAGTGCTGTGTTCCAGTTTATTAAATCCATTTACTGCACCACAGGATGCACTGTGAATGATTTGTTGTTTTTTTTCCTAATCTTAGTGGCCGTACACCCTTCCTCCCTCTGTATATTCACCGGCAGCAGGAATATGATGGCTCTGGGTCTGCTCACTGCTGATTTACTCATTTAACACAGGCTCTGCCTGCTTGGGTCCAGTGGAAGGCTTATTTTCTGATATTTTCTGGTGTTTTTAAAACTAAACAAATAGCTAGTGAGGAGCATAACTTGCTAGCTGGTTAGCAGAACCTACTGCTTTAACATGAAATTCAACCTGATTAAGCAATGTGTTTATTTAATATTTATTGTAGTGACTCTTTGTGGCCAACAGGGGGCCCCAAACCTCAGGGGCCCCATGCAAATGTGTGGATTGAATGGTGGTAAATAACGTCGCTGAGACATTGCAGACACACAGACACAGACACAGGTTCCCTCCACTTTACGTTTCCACCTTAGGCAACATCTGGCTCTCTCAGTCTCTCTGCAGTCCCTGATTGGGCTTCCTCTGACACTGGTGGTGACATCAGCGTGACATCACTCAAAATCCCCAAAAGCAGTAAATGTGTGGCCTCCTCATGCCGTACCTGCGGGCAGTCATTCATTACACTGGCGTCCACATGGCGGATGCTTTAGTGACTCATAAATTCAGAACGGGTTAAAAAAGACTCAGTACACAGCACTCAGCACACCATCACACCGCACAAAGTCACACAGCACACAGTCAGACGGCACACCATCACACAGCTCTCTGCACACACATAGCACTCAGTACACAACACTCAGCACACCATTACACAGCACAAAGTCACACAGCACTCAGCACACAGCACACAGTCAGACGGCACACCATCACACAGCACTCAGCACACAGCACACAGCACACAGTCAGACGGCACACCATCACACAGCACTCAGCACACAGCACACAGTCAGACGGCACACCATCACACAGCTCTCCGCACACACATAGCACTCAGTACACAACACTCAGCACACCATTACACAACACAAAGTCACACAGCACTCAGCACACAGTCAGACGGCACACCATCACACAGCTCTCCGCAAACACATAGCACTCAGTACACAACACTCAGCACACCATTACATAGCACAAAGTCACACAGCACTCAGCACACAGCACACAGTCAGACGGCACACCATCACACAGCTCTCCGCAAACACATAGCACTCAGTACACAACACTCAGCACACCATTACACAACACAAAGTCACACAGCACTCAACACACAGTCAGACGGCACACCATCACACACTCACATAGCACACACACACAGCCACAACATATTAAGGTGGTCATACTCAGACATACCAAAAACTGCCACACACACATAAAACACACACACTCTTTTAGAGCAATTTCAAGAATATTTTTAGAAATTAGGGTATTTTAGAGTCTTTAGACTGATTTATTATTCTACAAATTGCCACACAGACATCTGTAATATATTGAACTATAAACAGTTGGAAGAAAACAATGTAATTTGTATTCATTGCAGTGTGTGTTATACTGAATGGATTAATAATTTAATTAGCTAATACACTCATTCAATCAATCCCATCTGTGCCCAGATTTGGCCATTACTCACCCGTGATATGAATACCTACACTGGATTCATGATGTTAAATACAGCAGTCACGGGCCACTGCAGCGGACTCATGACACTTTATTTGGTTACTTCAGCATTACTAAAGCAATACAAAGGAAGATCAACACGGAGGCCACATAGAGGGCTGGGGCCTAGCATCCGGTAAGCCCCATCATGTCCCTAACAAATAGGGGTTCGCATCCCCCAGTGATCACATGAGCTGGTACTTGGGGGCGGGGTCTCTGTGAAGACAGGAAAATATTCTCTCACCAAGTATAGCTTCATACAAAGAAATCAAGAGAGGGCTGGCAGAAAACACACTGTTGTGTAATTATGTAGGGAGGACCTCGCCCTCTGGGGCCCCCATACCCGAACAAAGAAACTCTGATCACCATCGGATGAGTATGTGAATTACAGAGCATCCTAAGGAACTGGATGGGGGCACAGGGTGGTGGTGAGGAAGCAGATCAGGAGAAGGGGAGAGGCTGTGCAATATTACACAGCACTCTGGACAAGCTTCAGATTCTTTAAAACGGATGATTGCAACTAAAAGGGGCAACATGAGAACGCCAGTCGGTTAATAAATGGTTAAAGCAGATTGAACTGCATTCAATCCTACTGTAAAAGTATGAGTGAGAGAGCAAGAAAGAGATTAAGTGCAGAAAAGGAAAGACTCACTGCTGGAAAGAACACAGATATACTCTGAACAAAGACAGCCTCATCCGTACAAATTTCACTTTTTACTTCTACAGACACATCAGTTTTTCTGTCAGGGCTGCAAGGTGCAACAGTCATAAAAGTTATAAACTCCACAGGCAAGACAGCCGTGACAGAACGATAACAGAAAGATAGACGCCCGCAACAGCCATTCGTCAAGTTCTCAAGGACGTTTCACCCAACCTGCCACCTCATACAGAGTGTGATTGGTTGGTTTTGTTGATTGACAGCCATGTTTCCCCTATTAATAGGACCAACATGATTTACAATAATGTGCAGCAAGTCACAGAACATATTGATGCTGATTCAAAACCTACATTAAAATTTATTGAATGATTAAAAAAGGAATACTCTAATCCCTAAATCTGATAATCCAATAAGAAGACAGCAGTGGATTATACAAGAATACATCCACACTTAAGAATGAATTCCTGCAGATAGAGAGAATATATTGAGCTTGAAGTCATAAAGACAAAACATTTATTTTCACTTAATACATCATTATTATCTTCAGAATTAGGTTTTTGTAAAATAACAGTATTATGTACTTTTTCAGCAGGAATTTCACAAGATCTTACAGTTACATCTTACATCTTGTAGTTTCATTTTTCATACAAAAATATGCTTACAGAAACAGTATAGAAGTCAGTTCATATAATGACACAGTATAACAGGTATTACAGTTCTATGGTACATTGACATTATTGCCAAAGACAACGACACCATAGATAATAAACTCCATGATGACATTGTAGTTCTAAGGTAAAATGACTTGACTAGTATTACATTTTGTAGACAAGTACATCTTGGCATAACAGTCCGAAGATAAAAGCAGTAGCATATAGTGACATCATCATATTGACAGTTCAAAGGTAGACAGACATCACTGCAACCACAGTTCAAATGAAGACTGACATCACTGCAACCACAGTTCAAATCACTACATTCACATTTCATAGGTAGGTGGACATCACTACATTCACATTTCATAGGTAGATGGACATTATCACTGTATTCACAGTTCAAAGGTTGACTGACATCACTGCAATCACAGCTCATAGGTAGACTGACATCACTGTATTCACAGTTCATAGATAGATGGACATCACTGCAATCACAACTCATAGGTAGATGGACATCGCTACATTTACATTTCATAGGTAGATGGACATCACTGCATTCATAGTTCAAATACAAATTTACATCACTGCAATCACAGCTCAAAGGTAGATGGACATCATTACATTCACAGTTTGTAAGTAGGCGGCCATCACTGCCTTCACTGTTCATAGGTAGATGGATATCACTGCATTCACAGTTTGTAGGTAGATGGATATCACTGCATTCACAGTTTATAGGTAGATGGACATCACTGTATTCACAGTCCATAGGTAGACTCACATCACTGCATTCACAGTTCAATGACACAGTGAAATCATTCCCACTCAGTCCCATTTGGCCTTTGGAAGCACATATCAGGGAAAATGTTGATTGTCAGTAGCAAAGTAGCACCTCATAGATGAAAATTTAATATAGCATTGCGATTTCATGTTAATTGTTTATCATGATTTAACACTCACACATAGCTCTCAGGCATGTGTTATGACTGGTGACTCAGTTTTCTAAAGTTATATTGATATGGTCTCTCTAATGAGATCTTTTATGGCTGCTATAGAGATAGCAGGGGTCTTGGGGAGGAGACTTTCGGGATTATTTCGCATTCGCCTGCAGTGGTATATGACACCTGCTCTTCACTGACACTACGAGAGGTTTTACAGGATTTTAATCACACACATGCAGAAAATCCCACATACGTTCTGTTGAATATTTCACAATTTCGTGAAAGTTTCATAATACACAGCTGTTACACTGGGGTAATAAAATGTATTACTGATTAAATGAATCTACGCCGGGAGTTTTATTATTACGTGATCTACCTAATGAATGTCAGCTTTTGGCCGCTTCTTCATCCACTGATGGGAAATAAATGTGTGAAGAGCAGATTACTGTGGTCCTCCGAAGATTAAACTCCAGCAGGAAGCGGTGACGTTTGGTGTGCACTGCCCCCTTCTATGCCCTGCTGTAAATACACTTATTATTCTATGCAATCTGCTCGACCACACTCCTCGCCTGCTTTTTACACTGGGCTCTCATCTTGGCTGATGGAAAATGCTCCGCTCGGAATGGGCTATCTCGCGTTGCCGAATGTGGACAAGCACCTTCATCGATCGCACTTCTGGGTCAAAATACCAGTGTCTGCTTCGTCTGCTTTTTTCCCCGCTTTGTTTGGGAATGTGGGTCACACCGTCATTATCCCAGAATTTCAGGTCAATTTCTATAATTTTCCAGACCCTGAGATCCAGTCTTACCAACTGGTGGACTCCTTCAAGGAAGCTGATATGGGGTGCTAAGCTGTGCCAGAATTTACTGATCGTGTACCGATCATCTGCTGAACATTTACAATTGCCCAACTACTAATCATGTACTGAACTTCTATTAAAAAGTGACTAAACATTTATTCAGTATCTACTGTTCACATGCTGAACATCGACTAAACATCTATTAAAAATCTGCTGCACATTTTCTGAGCATCTCCTGATCAGGTACAGAACATCAATTGAACATCTAATTAAAATTCTGCTAAACATTGACTGAAAATCTTCCCAATATCTGCTCATCGTCTGTAGACCACCTACCACTACCTAGCAGGTTTGTGGTCATTGCCAGTTTCTCCTGCTTCACCTTGTTCTTGTGTACTGATCTCTATGAAAGTTTGAGCCTGGAATCAGCCTGCTACCCAACAGGATTCAACAATGCCGATTTTTATCAAATATAGAGTGGTCTCTTAATTTTTCCAGAGCTGTAGCTTCAGCTGAATAGCCACTGTAATGAACACCTACCAAAAGTCTATTCCAGAGACAACTAGCCAGTTGTAACGAACTGAAAGGTGATTAATTGTCGTCATTGATACAGCACACACAGAGAAATGTGTCCTCTGCATTCTGCCCATGTGCAACACGGGGGGAGCAGTGCTTGGGTGCAGTACCTTGCTCAGGATTCCTCAGAGGTATTTGCAGGTCAGAGACTACCACCCAAGGCACAATCAGATGCCAGTGACCGTGCACATCACTGCTGCGGTTTGTTAGGTTGCTACAAAACCTCACAACATAACACTGCAAGCCCTGTAACTGTAACTCCATTTAAGGGAACAACAGAAGACTCCTTCATGAAGTTCAGGTCTGAAGCCTGCCAGTTTGCTACCCCTCCAGCAGGAAGCAGCATTTTTCACTTTGTGTCACTCTTCTGTCACACGACCCGTGTCTGTGGTCTGTGTCGCCTGCCAGAGAGCTCAGTAAACACAAAGATTCTGGTAAGAAGATGCTGGTCCCCAACCCCTCAACCTACCAACTTAAACATCTCGCTGATGTCTAAGAAACACATTATTGGTTGCAGGGGCATCAGAAGGGGCCGCAAAATGTTCCACATGGGACCCCCTGCCTGAAGAAATCTACCGATGGAGAGCCGCAAATACCTACCTGCCTGGGACTCATGCCATGGGACCCATTTTTCTGTAGACTGGAATTTCAACTGAATCTGAGCTGTTACATTTGTCAGGGGGGCCACTATTTTTACATACACCCATGACTGGCAGCTGTTGCTATGAGGAGACACCAGTGCTGGTCAACCCATTAGGCGTTATAGGCGACCGCCTAGGGCACCATCTTCTGAGGGGGGTGCCTAGGGCATCACACGGGCTGGAAGTAGCACTAGGGGAACCTGCATGCAGGAATCGCAGAGCCAGCAGGGGGGACCATCCAGAAGGACCATTTCCAGCCGCCTCCCGTATGGAGATGGGCCATGCTTTTATGTTCTTTTGTGCAGACAGTTACTTATGAGCACTGTATAGAAAGTGAAACACCGTTTCTCACCGCGTGTGACTCCGCAAGGCCCTGCACCCCGCCAGCTGAAAGCATCCAGAAGCTTCTCGTTCCCCGCACGAGAGTTACGATGCTAAACGATCACCCTGCAACCGCGTGCCCCACTTCCCCGCGTACGGTCACCCGGCATTTCCATTTTATTCATCTCGGCTACGCGACGTTATACTCAATAATCTACATATTCTTTAAATTCAGACTATATTAAGGCCCATCAGAAAGTTTGCCTCAGTTATGAGACCATCCCCATTTAAAACATTTACATTTTATTGGTTTCTCTTTGTATACTCGCTCTCATGAATAATTCAGGGGATAACTTCCCCTGGCTCTCAAAGGAGAGTCTTACCTAGAAAACAGTCAAAACAATATAGGACCGGTTGTAAATCACTGCGTATTTGGATTCAATTACCATGCAGCCAGATCAGATCAAACATAATTTGTTAAATGCATTATGTTGATTAATCTGTTCTTCCAGCCGTAATAAGTAGCAGGCTGGCACATCCATTTTTTTAGATCTTTATAGATGGCATGAGGAACGAGGGCTCGCCTCCCTCCATCTCGCCCCGCCTTCGGAAGGAGCTTTTAGCGAGGACGGATTGCATCCTGACACGATCTGCTGCGGCTAATGAGAAAGTCTCGTCCCCGTCCCCGTCCCCCGCTAATCACCAGGCCGCCGTCGTCCCGCACGCTCCCGGCCCGCCGGCGCTTCCAAGAGGCGGCTCTGGAAAAGGCACCATGCGGGGGTGTTGTATTCACACCAGAGAGCTGAACCTTAAGACCTGCTCGGGTTCGAACGCTGCGGCTTGTACTAATATAGGTGCATTTTACCCGTGGTGATCAGCGGGGTGTCCCAATTTTTTCATTTCCTTATTTGCTCATAAAAAGATGAAATGAAAGGAATGTTTGACATGAACTGGGGCAGACGAGCTTTTCTGACACCGTGTCAGGGTTCCGGCGGCGGCGGGGCATGGTGCAGGCAAGATTCACGGGGGAAAAAAGGTGACGACCCACTTGTGGCTCCAGAACTAAAAAGGGGTTTATTGGGAACGGAAAGACTAGGGAAAACTACAAAAGAAAACAGACCACAAGGGGTCACAACCAAAA
>JAODKM010000039.1:6066612-6092041 GCA_026780845.1 Petrocephalus sullivani
AGGGGGGAGGGAGGGAGGGAAGAGAGGGAGAGGGGGGGGGGGGGGGGGGGGGTTGGGGCAGAACGGGCTTTGAGGGGGGGTGGTTGCGGGAGGGGGGGGGGGGGGGGTTTTGGGGGGGGGAGGGTGTGGGGGAGTACCTGCACACTGCCAGTCACCGCCAGGTTTAACTCGACGGGAATGTGTAAGTTAAACGACTGCGTAAAAAAGCTGGACCACTGAAATGGGATTTAAAGCATTGTTCTCGTTTCAGCATGTAGGAGGAGGAATCATATTCCAGAATTTCATATTCATGCACTTAATACAGAGATCTCCCAGCAATGATTACACGTGGAGGCGTAGCCTGGGATGTCGGTGAATTAGCAAAAACATGCAACATCTCCACATGGTTTACTGTCATGAAATGTTCCTCTGACATATCATATACCCGTATTTCAATCTCACCCATTCATTAGGAAGTGCTTATTTATTATGTAATAGCTGTTTAATACTGCCGGAAGGTCACACGGAGGAGATGAAGTGAAGTAGAGACTGGGCCTGACTTAGTAAAAGGCAGAGCTGAAAAGCTCCGGAGTCAGGAATGTGTAAACACTGTACGTTAAAATTAGATATCTGAGTTAGCGACAAGGCCTTAGACATACAGGGATTTTCAAAGGAAAGGTGAACATTCAACAAAAAATAATAAAAAAAAAAATGTCAAAGCAGGCTGTCAGATTTCTAGAGAAATGAATCACTGTAGCAAGAGGCAGGTCATGAAGATCAGATTATAAACTGCATGTCATAATAGCTCTTCAAAGAAAAAACATACTGAGATGGGGTATGGCCTGTCATTTAACAGGGCACTAAAATTAGGCCTGGGTATTTCTATACAGATTCCGGATGTGAAGTCTGTCCCCGTCTGGCCTTGGTGTGCTATAACCAACATACCACGCGGAAGCATGTTTTAGTCACATGCGGAATTGTAACAACCAAAAAAACTGACTGACTGAAAAATCGACCAATGACACAAATAGAAAGACAGTAAGAAAGTTTTTTGCATTAATATAAAAAATAATGTGAACGTTATCTTTAGTTCATTCAACGAGGTCTTCTGAGTAGGGAAATTACAGATATGCCTTTTCCATTAGCAGATACCCAGGAAGTTACTAGGAAATATACAAAAATGGATGTACGAAAATGGCAAAAAGTACAGAGACGACAAATCAGCAGGAGCACAATGGTGTACAGGGTAGAGTTCACAAAAGAACCAGGAGATATTATTTATAAGCCCTTCACAATCATCTCTGGGCAGCCTATTGAAAATGGAAATAAAATCCCTCATGGTTAGAAAAAAACGTTAGAAATGTCTGACTAAATTGCTTAACTTGAATCCTGAAACTTGTCATTAAATAGAAATATTCCCAGATTTAAAAAGCACAGACTAATATATCTCCTGTGTCTGCTGGGGGATGGTCCCAAAACTGGATCAGGTCTTGTAATAAGTACATATAAACCTCATTATTAAACTGACACCGGTAGCAAAAACACGAGGCATTGCAAACTGGGTTCAGGCTCACGCCCGTCCGGAAGACACACTCCAGCATAAATGGAGGCCACAGCCTGCTGGGACTTTCTGGTCTTCCTCTCAAGATCGTGATCATCCCCAGAATAGTGAAGTGAAAAGTGATAATATAAATAGGAAGCTGTACATGCCTCTCAAGTTCGTAAGCAGAATCAGAATCGTTTACGTGAATGAAACAATGTGCCTGCTGCAGATAATGTGCGTAGTGCAACGCAGTGTGGCGGAAGGCCGCTCGCGCGGGGCGGGGGGCGGGGGGAACGTGCTCAGCGGGATGTAGCAGCAGGTGCTTAGATGGGCAGAAGTGGGGCGACAGACAAAATCAATGCCTGTTAATGTGGCCTGTTGCTGTAGGGAAAAACTGCTCTTCAGGCGCATACCTTTGGTCTCGATAGACATCGAGCTCTTTCCGGAAGGGAGTGTTTAGAAAGGCCCATGCCAGTGGAACAAAACCAGGAGTGGACTGACTACAGAGCATATTATAATGTTAAGTAAATAATAATAATAATAATAATAACTCTGTAAAATGAAGGTGACTGCAGGTGTATGTGAAGTGTGCCATGCGAGTTCCCAGGGTTACCAAGAGGACCTTCACGCAGCAGGACGGCCCTGGGAAGGACGTAGCGAGGGTAAGGCAGATGGCAGAATGTAGGTCATGCTGACCACATGGAGGGACAGTGGCCACTCCCAGGCCCCTCATTACCGGAACGACGCGCAGGCCCCCGAAAAAGCAAACGGTGCTCTGCGACCTCAGTCGTCCTCTTGTAATTCTCCTGCAGTTTCAGCCTCCTTCTAATGGGCTTCAGCATGTCTGGGAATAATAACTACTTCCGGTGGAACACCAGGAGCAGGAGGGGGGGTCACATGACTAGATAACGATGACACTGCGGAGGTACTTAGAGACCATTGGATGGTCTCCCTGACTGGGAGGGCTGTGCAATCAAAGCCGCCCTTTCCAATGAAGTGTGACGCAAGGTTAGACACACTCCAGACTCAGTCGGCACCGTGAGCTGACTTCATCCGAATGCTCTTCCCAATCGATTCGGCTTTCCTACGCCCTCGACGTTTCAGAGCTCCATTAAGCAAATGTGATTTCTTACGGATAATTCAATAGGCCTTGGAGTTCTGGTGTAATAACTCGCCCCTACCCACCATGAACACCAGCTCCAGGGATTATGGAAGGCAACCAACAGGAGTGGGTAATTAATACTCATTGTACCTGTCCCTTAAAGTCCGGTGTAAATCCACCTAGCTTTTGTGTGTTAAACGCACCTGCATAAACATCCCTTTATTTCTGTAGTAATTTGTCGAGAGCTGGCTGTGGGCCCCAGGAGTGTATTGTACGAGTAGAATAATTGAACAAAGAATCAGTTCAGTGAATCACTCCTAATTAACTGACATGTCAAATCAGTATAAATGTAACATGTACACAGCATCCGCTCCCCTCTAGGTTTTTTTTCTGAAGTGCAGCCTTTTTTCTGCCAATCAGTTCTTCGAAAAAAGCAAACTGGGTCTCGCATAGCTCTGGCAGTGTGTCTTCTTCTTACAATGCCCCCTACAGGCCAAACTGAATATTGCCTGTTCCACATCCAGAGGGACCGCGCTGGTGTGGCTGGTAGAGCACTTATCACGAACCACTCCAGTAAGAATACCAGCTAGTCTTAATGGATAAAATGAAAGCTAGTATGTAAATCACAATTTTAATATATACATTACCATGCCTATACTGCGGTTTATTATATTTTATTTGCTGAGATAAACACTGGCAGGCCCTGAATTATTCATTCAATGGGACTGTTTTTGCTATTTGGCCAAATGAAATGAACGCATCTCTGACCTAGTAATTGGATACAGCCGCTTTACCGTCTGAGGTCACCGGGGTGGCACCAGTACAGTCCCACAGAGACGCCGTTTACAGTATTAATTCTGAATCAGTTGCTGTACATCGGCCCGGCTGCTTGCCATGAGTACAAAGACACCCCTATTTCAGTAATACTGTCTGCGAGGTCGCCCAACAGGAAGGCCTTTGCCCCGCCCACTCCACGGATGCCAACCAATAAAACGGCAACACAGCCAGTGAGGGCCATTACACAGAGTGAGGCCCCGTCACATTCGCTCCGAGGGGTCACAGGCAGAGGATGCTGGGAGCTTACACCTGAACAGCAGGAAAAGCGGAAGGATCCTCTGGAAACTCCTGCTGATGGATGAGGGTGCAGCCAGGAAGCCCGGGAGGCACGGTGACATCATCACATGGGTCCCCCCAAAGAAGCCCAGCACGTGCTGGTGGCAAACAGCCAGGCCAGCATAACCCACCAGCACTGCGTCGGGGGGCTGGCCGTCTGCAGCATTTTCCTGAAAGGACGACACAGAGCTCCCAGAGCCGAGGTGTATGTACTTGCAGTGACACAGCAGCAGAAAATTAATTTGGATAATAACTATAACGACTTGAGGAGCAGCGATAATGGAAGTAGGCGATTAGCTGCCTGAATCTCTCCCAATAAAAGGGCCGGCGTTACCCAGAGGCCTCATCGTACACCATTTCTCTTCATTCCATCACCCCTCTTACTCGCTATTTATACATAAAATGCCACTTACGGCATTTTCGTGACGTGATCCGTGGTAAGAACCGCTCCCGAGGTACAATGGCTGGGACCGCTGGGATGGGCCAATGAGCAGGCGAGGCTCGCCTCAGTCTGAAGCCACGCCCTGGGCTTCGCTGCAGCCATATGAAAGACAGGACACATGGGAGGCCGTTACGACCAAGAGGGGACGCTGCCGAGCGCAGATGTCGCCCGTAGCGATATGAAATCGGCGAGCCGTCAGACTCACTGGGCGGCGTGGCCCATAGAGAAATCACGCCCACGTCAGTGCGGCTGACGTCCCTGATAAAAAGTCCCCATCACTATGGCCTGTCAGATGGCATAAACCCCCCCCCCCACGGGCCGTTTGCTGCCTCCCAGGAGTCTCCACACTGCAGAAGGCTACTCCTCACTCCACAATACCACACAGACTTCAGCCGCCATGGGGGGGGGTTACACACACCGTGCGGTGTGTAGCCGCGTGTTTCTGCATGAGGGGTAACCAACACCGTCTGCTCCTTGGCCAAATGTGTTTCTTTTTCTTCAACCACGCCAGCACTCGTGTTTATACCATCTGCGGAAGGCAGGGGGCGATCACGTGCATTGCTGGTGAAAGAGCATGGCATTCTGGGAAACATTTACCCTGCACCCTAACCGCCTCCCCATAGGTTTGGAGCCCATTACAACTAGAGAGCCAATGCCACACTCTGCCCATATACACCCCACCCCCCGCCAAACAAAGCGGGACAGGGCTAAATGAAGCGTGACAGTGGATGGTTTTATTTGCCTTCTCCTCTTGAGCCGAGGCCGGAGGATAATAAAGGCTGATTAGACACTTTTAATCCACGTCTCGGCGGGATACAGGAAGAACGGACCGCGCTGAGCCGCGCTGAGCCGCTAACCGGCGCGGCGTCACGCCGCTTTTCATTAACTCCGCGGAGAGGAGACCCAGCATGCCTGTTACCGCTCCTTTCCCAGCCGGCAGAATGCGCAGGCCTCTCTATTTATACCCTGACGTGGGAGAGGGGCAGAATCAGGCCACCTTAACAAAATGATGCCACTTTGTCCGGCTAACACCAGGCGCTAACAAAAACCTCGGCCCGTAAGTCTCGCCAGCGGCCCCCACGATCTCCGCCGGGCTGGCGAGCGAGAGACAAAGGGAGACAGGAAGACTCACGCAGTCAGGTGACGGTTATGCAGTGGTAAAGAACGGCACTTCAATTCAATTTATTTTTAAATAGCCCCTTTCACAACTGAGTCTCCCCAAGGCGTTTGACAAGAATGGTGCATGAGACATGGGCTAAGGGAAGGGGGAAAGACAGAATGGGGGAGAGGACAATGAAGAGGAATGTGCCAATCCCTTCCCTCCACACACCCGTAACTGACCACCTGTAGCCCACAGTGCCCAGCACCACAAAATCCCAGCATGCATTTCTCTATTTTCCACAGGGGTTTGCAAGCATGCTGATCAGGATCAGTGGTTATTGCCCGTGCCTGCTCTCTGTAAGGTATCCTCCTGATGGATTCTGAACTCAGAGCCAGTGTACAGTGCAGGCACTCCTCTGACAGGCCGCCTCCGAGCTTGTATCTCCTCGTAAGTGAGCTGTGGACCAACATGTTATATCTGCATGCTTCATTAGTGTGAAGAGCATCTTGCTACAGGGCCTTCAGAGAGGACATTTGCTATGGACCATGATAGCATGAGACTATGCTGCCATGTGCCCGATTGCCCTGGACAGAATTCTGGGGGAGATGGACCAAATCTCCACCGATAACAGGATGACCCCCCACTCCAGGGATGTTCCAGAATCTGCTCCACCATCATGGAAAATGATGCAACAGGAAATGCCCTGTAAGCTTGCTATTTTTTGGTGGTGGTTGTTACTCCCACTGATTATGACGGAGAGCGGTCCTGAGCTCAAACTGTAGTTAGTAATGATGCAGACACGCCTAGTCAGCCAGCTCACTGGTAGCTTAATGAAAACCAGCAAATAAGAGGTGAAAAAGATTTGGGGGCGAAACTGACGAGGAGGAACGCGAGGAGGAAATGACGACGAATGTTATCCCGCAAGAGAGTTTTTCATCACAACCAAGATCATTTTCACTTGCGTCAATGCAGATGCTGTCATGCCCTCTATATATTATTTTAAATGTGCCCTACATTATAACCCAGACACACGCATTTTACACTGTGCTTTCTTATTATTCTCCGTGCACTTTACAGCTTTTTCCAAATTTGCATCATTCTGTTTATCCCCTCTGATTGCTCTGCGTTCCCGATCTGCCTCACGCTCCCCAAATCTCATGCTGCCCTGCGCCTTCCAGGAACCCCCCACTTCTCATGAGCGAGTGGGAACCTCCACATGGCGCTGGGGGCTTCAGCCACGCGCCGGTACAGTTTGGGCCTGGTGCCGGCTGACAGCGACTGCCCACCCTGCCCTTACCACAGCCTCAGATCCCGTCGATTCGTCACAACCGGAAAGGCGCAAGAAGAAATGGTGAGAGCGTTTATCACAGGTGCGACAGTGAGGCTGAGACCGGATTGCATAGCCGCATAGCCGCAGAGAAGGCCTCCATCTCCAGGCCCAGCCAGCGACGTTCCCTCATCAACCTCGCGCTATGAACCTCTCTGCGAAAGTGTGCCTGTGAATGATTGATAAACTGGCTCTACTGCCAGCTGACAGGAAAATCCACCTCCAGGTTCCAGAATTGCTTATATAAATCTAGTAGGTGAGACGTCGTAGTAAAAGACCATGTGAGAAGTGGATCAGGCCCATCCTCTAATCGCAGTGTGTCGTGGCTTCTCAGTTTGTCAGAACCCGGCTAGATTTTAATCATTCCCTAACAGTACGGGTGCCTGGTTATATGTAAGCCCCTCCTCCGCACACTGAAATCAATCATTCACGCGTGATTGGCTTAGCCGGCACGGTTAGCCTGTGGCTTCTGCTAGTTTCGTTGTTCGGCTAATGGTGAAATATGCTGCTATTTGCCATATCTGTTCAGGGCGATTTGCATTCCGCAGTTCTGTTTACTGTGCTCTCTGTCCTGTCCTTGTACCCACAAAAACAAAAAACCCCAGTCCCCAGGGGAAGAGCTGACTGCCAGCTAGGTAGAAAAACACAAGGAATATAATAGTAAAAGTGCAACGGCAGAGACATGCATGAGGCCGGCGAGACCTTCTCTGGGAGACATGACAGTTGAATTATTTAACATGGTTTGGTCCTGTTTATGGTCAGAAAAAAACATGTTGCCAGGGGTAATCAGCTCATTAGGGAAGTCCAATGACTGGGCATCTCGAACAGCACAGTTCCACTTTACAGAATAACCTGGACGTTTTTCTGTTCTTTCAACTGCCTGTCATTTCAAGCTGAGATAATAGTGGGGAATTCATAACTGGAATGTAGACCCCAATAACTGACTCCCCTTGAAAAAGGTTATTTGCCTACTGCTGTCACAGACATTTATTTACTCAGAAGGTACGTGATATAATGTCACATGATGAGTTCATCCATCTTCTATGTGTCTATGTGTTCAAGCCTAGTCCAGGCAGCATTGGGCACGCAGGTGGGGTACACCCTGGATGTGATGGCAGTCCATTGCAGGGCTCACAAACTCACACACATGCACCATCATATTCATGATGGGCCTTGTGTATAGTCTATATCTATAGCAATAAAACGTAACTGGTTGGGTCTGGGTTATAGGTCTGTTTATTCAAAAAAGCTCCTGAATTAAACAAACACATGGCCACTCATCAAGAAAGACCACCTCCGCCCTGAGGAAGGAACAGGGAAATAGACCACTTCCACCCTGAGGAAGGAACTGGGAAAAAGACCACCTCCGCCCTGAGGAAGAAACATGGAAATAGACCATATTCACCTAAAAGAAGGAAGAGGGAAACAGACCACATATCATTTTAAAACGTGTTGTGGTCTGTCTAAAGCTGTCTGCAAGAGTGGTTCACAAACTTATATTAAGCCCTGGCCACATACCACCATTATAAGCGACGTTCACATACACTGATAACTACCGACGTGTTATCTTTTTAACTGCTTTGGAAATGTAGGCTAGAAAGCCAAAACCCAAATCTTTGCCACCTTGCTTCACGTGTAGCCTATCCCTGCTCCCCCAACCAAGGCCATAATCACCAGTTAGTCTCGCTCAGACACTTGCATGATATCGTTGATTAACGATGATATCGTCTTATCGCACGGCCCTACTCCACACTAAAGCCGACACAGAGGAAGCAGGCCATCTCCACGGTAAAGTAGGCTATATATTAACGACAGACAGTTAATAATGATAGTGACTTCCTGTTACTGAAATTAATTATGTGGCTGATTTCACTATGATCGAAAATAAATTAATATTGGAGCATGGATAACTGAAGTAAATCTCAACTACCTGCCTGCTGCCCTACCAGGTACACAAGGCTGGAAGACGGCTGTACTATTTTTAGAGAATGAGAATGTGGTGGTGGAGACAGGTCTGGTACTAATGGACCCGTAATGCTCTGGCTCACACGTGTGTCTCTGGTGGAGTCCCTCATTTATCCAGTGCTTCCCCGTCATCCGGGGCACGAAACGGCCATGCATCAGTCCACACCTGACCTCGCTCTCCTCCAGGAACCAGGGATCCCTCAGCCTACTGGCTCCTGACGCGTAGCCGCACTGTTATCAGGGCCGCCTGCATAGCCCCAAGCTTTCAATTCAGTTACTATCTTTACACACCTGACGAAACCGTCCCAGATTCAGAGCAGAATGCTAATGGCACAGCCAGCTGTGAAATTCACGAATAAATAAACAGGGAACCTTGCTCGGCAATGCAGAACCAGAAACATGCTAAGGGAGCATAAACATACAGCGAACATAGGCAGCCATGAGCATGCCGGCAGGCCCACACACCTCTGAATGTACAACTGTATACGAAGAAACTGGGACAGAAATGCATGCAGAGATGAACAGACATGCAGCAAAATACACCAGGATACACAAAACACACACACACACACACCTGTGTGTCCCTCATTCCAGAGCTCCCTGGAAATGCGAAATTGACTCTTTCACCATGGTAACAAGGTTGTTATTTAATGCCAGAAATGTACAAGCCCACTCCCGACAGAGTCCACGCCGGCTATTAGCCGCCACTACACATTTCCGCTCTAGCTACCACTCTCCAATCAGGTGGCCGCACCACACGACTCCAAGCACCTCAACAGCGCCTTTCAGAGGCCACATGCGAACAAACACCCAGAGCTCACCATTTCCACAAGTCTGCCACTCCATGCCACGAGTTTCCGTTCGGGGATGGATAACTTGGCATATGAAATGGCACCTACCAGGGAACTGAACAGACAGCAGGGAGAAACCCCGCTCAAGGTGGAGCCCAAAGCTGAAGGCGTGGCCCGAAGCTGAAGGCGCAGCCCAAAGGCACAGCCTGAAGCTGAAAGCACAGTCCGAAAGCACAGCCAGAAGCTGAAGGTGCAGCCCAAAGGCATGGCCTAAAGCTAAAAGCACAGCCCAAAGCTGAAGGTGCAGCCCAAAGGCAAGGCCTAGAGCTGAAAGCACAGCCCGAAGCTGAAGGCTCAGCCTAAAGGCACTGCCTGAAGCTGAAAGCACAGTCCGAAAGCACAGCCCGAAGCTGAAGGCGCAGCCGAAAGGCACAGCGTAAAGCTGAAAGCACAGCCCGAAGCTGAAGGTGCAGCCCAAAGGCAAGGCCTAAAGCTGAAAGCACAGCCCAAAGGCACGGCCTGAAGCTGAAAGCACAGTCCAAAAGCACAGCCCGAACCTGAAGGTGCAACCCAAAGGCAAGGCCTAAAGCTGAAAGCACAGCCCGAAGCTGAAGGCTCAGCCCAAAGGCACTGCCTGAAGCTGAAAGCACAGTCTGAAAGCACAGCCCGAAGCTGAAGGCGCAGCCGAAAGGCACGGCGTAAAGCTGAAAGCACAGCCCGAAGCTGAAGGCTCAGCCCAAAGGCACTGCCTGAAGCTGATGGCGCAGCCCAAAGGCACAGCCTAAAGCTGAAAGCACAGCCCCAAGCTGAAGGCTCAGCCCAAAGGCACTACCTGAAGCTGAAAGCACAGCCCCAAGCTGGAGGCGCAGCCCAAAGGCACGGCCTGAAGCTGAAAGCACAGTCCAAAAGCACAGCCCGAACCTGAAGGTGCAGCCCAAAGGCAAGGCCTAAAGCTGAAAGCACAGCCCGAAGCTGAAGGCTCAGGCCAAAGGTACATCCTGAAGCTGAAAGCACAGCCCGAAGCTGAAGGCGCGGCCTGAAGCTAAAAGCACAGCCTAAAGCTGAAGGCGTGGCCTGAAGCGGAAAGCACAGCCTGAAGCTGAAGGTGTGGCTTAAAGGCACAACACAAAGTTGAAAGCACAATCTGATGAGCCGAGGCTTCGCTCTGCACTGACCGATCTACAGCTGTACGGTCCTGGTGGGTTGGGCAGGACGAGGCTCACAGGGCCTGGCAGAGACAATAAGAGGCAAATGGGCCTGGCAGCTACGCTGAAGGGGCATGTTTTCCACCGGGACCCCTGCTCCGGCCCACAACGCTATACCTCTGTGCTACACTGTGTATCATCAGTCAAGCAGGTGGCCCAAGCCAATGCCATTGTTCTTCAGATGCCAGACTGATATAGGGTTAGAGAAGCTATACTGTGCGTTTCTGGGGATGGGCCTCACCTTGTAGTGGGTGGGGCCAGAGACAAACTCCTCCCCCTTCTTGCTGAAGACAGGGCTATGGGGGGGGGTGGAGCCACACTCTCCCTGCTGGATGCTCTCCAAGTGGGCCTTCTTTAAGCCGTCTTCGGCCAAGCTGTTCCAAAATTGATTGTACGACCCAGGGCCTGCAGAAGAAGTGGAAACAGGGAGAGAGGGAGCAAGAGAACGAGAGAGAGAGAGAGAGAGAGACAGATGTGAGGGAGATTAAGCTTAATTGGTTTCATAACACTACTGCTGAGAGCAGGAATGCAAATCAGGGAAGCAGAAATGCCTATAGGGGGAGACAGAGAGACATTAAAGGAAATGCTAACCCTAACCCTGTGACACTAGGACACAATAATACAGGCCGCACAGTGAGAGGCAGACCTGGACTGCATTTCCTGTCCTCGGGGAGGAACCGGACTGCCCTCCAACGGCCTGCGAACGGACTGCGCTTCACTGCCAAGTCCTCCTTCGGGGGCTCCGAGACACAGCGCGGCTCATCGCTGACGCACGCAGGGGGAGCCATTTTCTTTGCTGAGGTGAGACGCTGATATGGGGTGGACAGTTAGCCAGCTTTGTGGAAGCTAATGGGGGTACAGACGGTACATCATGTTCACAGAGTTGTGAGATTTAAAACACAACCGGAAGCAGATGGGTTCATGATATAGAAACACTGTTTAGACTACATAGACTGAGACATGACCAAAATTATGACTGCCTGGTGCAGACAAACAGCACAGGTAATCTTTAACAAACGGCTTAAACGGATTAAAGCTATTTCAAAAGCTAAAATCCATCCATCCATTATCCATGCCCTCTTGTCCAATGCAGCATCGCAGGGGTCCTGAGCCTATATAGGCAGGGATTAACCCAGGACTGGGTACCAAGCCCCCACCTAAGATCAAACGATCTAATGCTGATATGAATGGCTATGTATGTATATACACACAGGCACAAACAGAACATCCTGAATGTCACATGACTTCAGGGTCACAGGTATCCCTGTTCCTCTTCCCTCAGCTGGCTAACAGTCTCCATCTGACCTTTGCCATAACAAGACAGCTCTGTACATGCACTGAGGGCCGGCTGGGTATATTAACGGGGCAGCGTGCAGCCTCTGGGCATCAGGTTGAAAGGTCGGGACTTTTGGCATGTAATCTGGCTCGGCTCAAATTCCACATGGCACACATGCGACCGCATTTGGCGCGGTGGGTGGGGGGGTGGGGGGTTTGCATCACATGAATTGGCAGGGTGGGGGTGGTCCAGATGCAGCGTGAGGTACACAGCTGGCAGCTGACGGATCTGGGTCGGGCCGTCCCAATGCTGTCGGCCTGAATCAATAGGAGGCGCCACTTTGACGGTTACCATTACCACTAATCACCGCCATCCTGAGCTTCCCACCCAACAAAAGTACATTCAGATATAAGTGGTGGGGTCTAGGGGGTGGTCAGGGAGGGCTGCCAGGCTTCTCAGACAAGCCCTTGATGTATTACAGTTACAGGGGACCTACACAACGTGGGCCACAGTGGCAATAAAAGGTCCATTCTAACCATTAACACAATCATGTCCTTTCAGGAACGATGCTCCTAGATTAACTGTCCACCTCATGGGAACAATGGCCAGCTCGCAGGCACCAGCAACGAGCTCATCAGCAACAGCCATCCCACTCATCCAGGAAGGGCTGTCTGTGTCCATGCCTGGCTGCCACATCACCTGACCGCGCTGCGTCCAATCACACAGAGCCTCAGGGCTCTCAGATGGCATAAAGGTTGAGACTCAGGGACATGAGGGAGTGGGAACCCCCGGGAGTTCAGCTTCACCTGTGTCTGGGACGGGAGGGGTGGCCTAGCCAGTGGAATGGTGGCACAGGAGCTTGAGGGCTTCTCAAACATGCCTCTGATGTGGTAATGTCCTGGACCGGGGACACCCTGAAGGAGACAAGACCGGGAGGAGGGGGCGGAGCCAGTCAAGGCGGTGGCGAGGAGCAAGGTAAAGCTAAGACCAAGGAGTATGGAGACAGGGATCTGAGCAAATGAGGGACATCGATCTAATGTGCCAAGACGGAAGGAGGGGGAGGACAGGCAGGGGAGCCCGAAGCTGGGCCGGACAGACAGCAGGCTGCGGTAATGATGGGGTCGTCTGGCTGTGTCACCTGCCCTTTGACCCGGGCTGCCCGAGCAGTCTGCAGCGTGATGCATGAGCCATTACAGTCCACGTGAGTGATGGAATCAGGGGCTCTTGCTAGAGGGACGATCGTTCAAACAAACTGGCTTGCCGAGAAAAGACACACGTGGGAACGCGGATACGCACACACACACGCACACACGCACACACACACATGCACGTCTGGCACGCAAATGAGCGCTGCACCTGCTCGAAGAAGAAACAAACACATGCCGAAGAGTGTCCACACAAGCAGGACCACAAAGCGCCATCTTCAGTTTGCAGCCGGAATAACGCATTCTGACTAGTGCTCTGCCTGCACTCCTTATTGCAAGATGGGCTTTCAGTTCCAGGAACCGATATGCAGAAAGGTGCCCCCTAGGGACGCACTGCCGGGCTCATGAGGGAAACACAAAGAGAAGAACCTTCCGGAACATTGTATCTCATACAGCAAAAATGTGCCGTGGAACCGGTAATGTAACCTTCTGGGTAAAAATTCTGACATGGTCCCCTTGACCCCAAATCTTCCATGACAGCTTTATAAATGCAAGGATTTCTATTAATAAATACCAGGATTATGATAGCGTGCTGCTTTGATTAACACACCCCCGAAAACATACTTACACAAACATTGAGAAGCACAGACTGCATTCTCATTTCGTTTAAGCTGGCCAGAGTACACAGTATTCATAATTCATCCACTACCTCACCTGGATATTTCACTGGATCAACGTGGATGAAAGTACTTTATTCAAGGATACCAGAGGAGAGCCTCAAACCAGACTCCAGTAAGCTAGGACCCAACATCTTTAAACAAAATGCATCTCATTGCCAGGAGGTATCGGGAAAGAACAAGCTGTATATCAGAATGTGGTACGCTTCCTCAAAGCAATACCCCAGGGTCTGCACCAGCAACTGCCTATAGAAATGTACACCATTTCTGCACAGCACAGAGATGTGAGCTTAACATGCATGCCGATGACGACGGGACGCAGACCACACCTTTCTTGCCGCATAAACGCCCTTATCTCAGTCTGCCTTGTGAGCGGAGCCCACCTTTCACCTGCCTGAGCCTCTCCCCGGGGCACGCACATACCTGAGCCTAATCGCAAGCTGTATTCATCAATTTCCTGTTTATCGCTAAAGACCTCGCGAAAAAGACTCTAAGATAAGTACTGTGGGAGAAAACAGGAAACAGACACAGCCGGGGGTGGCCAGCCAGGCCGCACATGTTGTGATAACCGGCCGGCCGCCACTGTCTCAGGCCCGAGCCGGGAAGATTCTCCCCGAAGTCAGCACAGGCGCGATGGCGAGAGAGCGATGGACCCACTAACGACCCATCTGTTCTGGGCAGGGCAGTCAGCCTCCTGCTAATGATGACTGATGCTGGGGGGCTTAACGGACACGCACCCAGTGGACGAGGGACCCAGGCAGACGTCTCGCAGCAGGCGGTACCTGAGACTGGCTCCACCCAGTGGAAGGAGGTCAACCTCCCTGAAAGAAAACAATCTGGCTGTGTCAGTGGCTCCCACCCCAACCTCCCAAACATCGCTGCACCCTAAAGGCAGAAGACAGTCTCACCCCCTCCCCAGCACCCCATGGGGCCCCTCCTCACACCTCTGCCAGCACCCGCAATCAAACCGAAACAGAGGCGGGAACCGTATCAGTGTAGATGCTGCCTGCATCCTCGTCAAGGTAAGTGATTAAATCAATACATGTGCAAAAAGATAATTAAATGGAGAAGAATTAGATCGTAAATAAGGAGCTTAACTCTGTCCGATGACTTTGTCTGATGCTGCACTCTAGCTCCCCCTGCTGGTGTTTCTTCCCTTCAGGCAGGACAGCTGTATAAGCCCCCAGGCCAGACCCCTTGCACTATGAAGTTTGCTTCTCCTGCCCAGGTCCATGTGGGCATCCCGCCCCATGCCCGCAGCTTGGCTAAATCCGTGATGCGGAATTGGCTAATATCTACAGGGGGTGTGGCCCATTCTGCTCCCTCTACGTGCCACCTCCGAGGTCACTGTCATGGCATACGCACCTACTGAAGATGACAGGAGGGCAGGAAACACACTGTAACAAACCTGCTACATACCTTTCAAACCATCTGACAGTAACTAATCCAGCTGTTGCTTCATTAGGTTCATTATAAATCTATCTGAGGCCATCTAAGCACAAGCCAGATGATGCCAAACCAGAAATGGATATAAGCCTATCACTTTCACTAATAATGTCTCCTCTACGGTCAGACTTGGGGGAAAGTGGACACAGATTCATTCATTTGGGATACCAGTTTATCTGCGCATGAGGGAAGGACCACCAGAATGGTATTTATGCACCTTTACAGGATGTCACGCAAACCCTATCCTAAATAATCGTACAATGTGTCTTTCTCTCTCGTTTCTATGGTGATTAGTGCAATGTTATGCATTCCAGCCACTTTGGCAAAGTTAAATAGCGGAGAAATCAAATGAGCTCTTACAAGGTATCTGGAAAGTAGTAGTGTTTTAGTTAGATTTCACTTGGTTTAAAGGTTTGGATCTAGCCAAAAGGTCCTTTTCCTGGAAGAAATGGCGGACGAATCAAGTGAGGAATCATCCTTGTTGTTCTAATAAATTATATTAAACACAAACCCATGCCAAGTGCCTTGAGGTGACTCTGCTGAGAGAGGCGCTATATAAAAATAAACTATTGAATTATGTAAGGAATAAGAGGAAGACAGACATTTGCAGACGGATGACTGGGGGAAACCGAGCTTCAATGCTGCAATCCCAAGCTGCATCTGCCTGAGGGATCAGAGGAAGGTACCTTCTTTTCCTCCTGCAGGCTCAGGATCTCATGGTAGCGTGGCAGGAACAGCTCGGCCTTGCCTCTGCTCTCCTTCTTCAAGTTGACGTTCTCGTAGATGGTCGTGCGGTTCCTGTCAGGAGGGACGCACGGGACACGGGGCGATCATGGACTTTGAGGGCTGGAGGGTGTCATGCTCTCCCCACACGCAAACCAGGCACTTACTGATGTGCCGCGAGGTAATGAGTTACCACTTCCTTCTAGCTGTCCTATAATCAGACGAGAATCACCCATAATGCACCACTGCTGCAGTCACTTGCTACTTTAGCCTCTGTTTGCACACACATCCATTACAAGCCCATAGGTTAACAGCCATGAAAGAACTTCACTCTGCTTAGTACACATGCCAATAAAAATCCTTGAATCCTGCACCTTTGATTACAGAAGAGAAGGCACATGGTGCAGAAGCCAGCCTTCCGATAAAAGTCCCTCAAGACCACAGTACAACATCTTGCGTCTTGTAGTGCATTCTGGAGGATGGACTGTCCACCCCGACCTCCACCTACTCACTTGTCAGGATTGTACTCGGCTGGTCCTGGTCCATTCGCCACCTTCACCTCCGTCCGCTTCCCGGTCATCTTCCCAAAATGCACCCCCTTGTACTTCTGGGAAGACGACTTCTCCATCTGAGGGACATTTGTTAAAGTCTGTCCTTATTCCTGCATTGTATTGCTGGTTTACATTACACGCCATACATCTTCATTTAACCCAAATAACAACAGGAATGATGCTAATACTGTCCTGGGGCTCTTAACAAGCAATCATAGGAAAGCTCTCTAGTCATACTGGAAAGAGAGCAGCAACTAATCACATGACAGTAAGACATTCCATTACACTCCTGGTAGAAGCCAATCAAAGTGCAGGCAGCCATAGCTGAAACGTGCAATCAACCAATAGCAGAGCAGCAAGATGAGACACCCACCAGCAGTAGGGATGTTTGCTACAGAGAAATCAAAGCTGACAGAGCCAGAGCGGCACATTATTCAGGACACCGTAACATACTTCAGGGCAAAATATGCTGTTAGAAACATAATTAGCTTTGCTCCTAATGTCCTTATCTAAGTCAGTTACATATCAGAAAGAACAGAAGTCCCAGCACTAGATTTCAGGGCATTTTCCACAAGGCTGGTGTCTGACATCACGCTTTTCATTTTCCCTACTCGTCTCACGTCGGTGCTGTTAATCCGGCGGCCGACCGCCGGTTTAATACCCACGGAGTTCAGCGGCACGGCGAGGCACTCACGTGGCACTGTATCAAAGGCTTTTGGGAAAATCCGGCCCTATAATACCACATGCTCTATGAGAATCAGACATTTTTGTGACATTGTGAAGTGAGCAGGAACACTTCAGTTTGTTAAGCCTGAACACCCCTTAAAGGAAGAATCTGTTTTGGGTGTAGACTATGAGGGCGTTTAACCAACAGGCATCTCTAACCCAACCATATGTTTTAGTAATTTACTCTCATTAAGTGAATTAATTAACTGGACAGCTGAGATGGTCTTTTCCAAACTGTATTAGGCTGGCTTGTCTCTGGTCTTCCGGAATTAATCCAGCCTGTGTGGGAAAATAACAAAACTCCTTCAGTGGAATGTTACGGTCCTCCAGCCTGGGACTGTCTGCTCCGCTTGCTGGGGTCATCCACATGTCACCTCACGTCTGAATTCAAAGTGGACAGGGTAACTCTGGAGATTCAGCAATCCAGAACTCGGTGACAGACTTCCTTAACAGCACTAGCGGTGACATCTGTTTTCTGTTTTCTGTAGATGTGCGGCAGCCCTAAGCAGCTTTTTCCAGTGCCATTTGTAATAAACATGCACCTTAGGTGAGCAGCTAGTGAAGCCCAAGTCACATTTGTATCCGGAGGATGCGGTGAGATTATTCCGCTACAGAGTCTCAAAAAGTTCATTAGTAGTGCTTGGATGGTCGCTAACTGCAGTTCCTTCCAACCCTGTCCTGTTGCATGTATCTGCCATTTCTCCCTGACGGATGCTGGCTGCTGTTTCTTTTTACCAGTACAAGTTGTCCAGATGTTGCTGCTGTGCTATAAAATTACTGCTGTCAAAGTTTTCTGGCAACTTTCAGGAACACTACCCCCCCCCCCACCAAAGTCCTCTTCTCAGGATTGCCAATACCACAATGCCTCGTGATTTTTTTAAAGCTGGCTGTGAAGCCGGAGCGCTACAGATTAATTGCGAGTAAACGTCGGTCGCCATAAAACTCCGGCCTGCCATTGCGAAAGCGTATCGAGGCGCTTTCTTCCTAAAACAGCACAATTAGAAAGCTGCTTAACTCCGTGACCTGAGAGAATTTGAGAGGAAATTCACATCTATCAATAGATTAAGGGAAGGAAACAAATGTGTGCACTCCTCTCAACCCCGAAGCACAAAGCTCTCTGCATCTACATTAAATGTGCTGGTCCAACGTACCACAAGGACACTGTTGACTTGGCTGGTCATTAGCCAATGAAATATGGTTTAATTGAAAGCGAGACCGGAACTCGCTGCATTATTTTAAGTGAATACAGCGATATAACTTAAAGAGGAATTGCTAAGAGCCTTTGCTGCTGACACCACAATGGATGGACACACAGCCTTCTGCCTTTTAGAGGCGTCAGCCTCATTAGGAATGGGCTAGAATATTCTGGAAGAATTGGGAAGTAAAATGGTGCATTAGTGGCAATGCTACTGAGCTTCTCACAGCCAACACGTAAACGATCAATTACGAACACACACACACACTCACACACAGACATACACAGGAAATGGTACATCATTACGCTGGCTCCCGGTACTGAGGGAGACGGAGGCGATTTTACGAAGCGAAACCAGCAGGCAGCTGGGAGCCACATCTCTGGTTACCCAAGAAATCGCACATGCATTTCCTCACAAGGCCACCAGGGTTTGTTTAAGTTAAAACCATGACAGATAATTACCATGTTTTCACAAATCCAGACGCATTTAACTTTTTCAGTCCTCTATACGTATAGCTACGGCTGACAATAATTTTGTTTGGCAACACCCTGTCACTGACTGGCAAACTTCTCATGTCACAGTGTCACAACACCCGGGTGTCACATGACAAATATATCATTACAGTTTTCCACAACCAACTCAGCTGAGGGACGTCTGGGACACCACTTCAGGGTGTTAGCGGTTTAAAAATAACTTAATTTTGCTCTGGCGGAAGGCCTTCTGGGCCTGCGCGTGTGTTTGCGCGTGCGTGACGTCGATGCTCTCACCAGCAGCGGGCTGTAAAAAGCCGGGCCCAGTGTGAGGTCCCTGGGTGGAGCCATCTGTCTGCGCAGTACGCCCTCTGCGTTCTCCTCGTACCCAAAGGCCTGGCCCGGGGACGGAATTGAGGGGATGTTGGGGTAGCACAAGTACCGGATGGAGCAGCAAACAGTCCTGTCCCTCCCCTGGTGGGGTGCACATGACAGCAAAGGGGGGGGGGGGGGGGGGGATTTTTCACACAGTGAACCACACCCCCTACATCAAGCCCTCCTTCATTTCCGCTAATCCATGTGTTTTGCACTCCATGTCGAGCGGGGCACTTGGGAAGGGGGGTTAGAGATGACTGGCAAAGCACGACCGACACTTTGATGTCCCTCTAGGGGCTGCTGATATGCTGTTGCATGAATTTTTCAAGCACACTTTACCCCATTTTTCAGGGTTGTAGAAGAGAGGTCACATGGAATGGCACGGATGAGTCCCTATCATATGAGGGTGTATAGAGGCTCCTTACCACTGTTCTTCTTGGAGGAACCCTTCCACCCAAGACGCCATGCACCACGTTATATGTTCCCGGGCCGGGTACCTCGGAAATTGGGTTTTCAAAGCGCTGGGCCCGGTTCTGAAGGCTTCTCCCTCCCTGAATGTGCTTCTGCCGCCAAGAAACATTATTAATGTTCATGATGCATGCAGTGCGCACACACACACGCATATTATGCGATTGCACAGATAGATGCACTTTATGACACAACGCGGGCTCGTCAATGTAAAGGAGGCTTGAAATGTAAGAGCGGTAGAAGAATTCAGACATCAGAAGAAAAAGGAATACCTTAACAGGGGATGGATCATACTGCCCCGGTCCAGGAGAGGTCTCACCGAGGCCAGACTTGGGGAATAGCACCTCTCTGCTGGTCAGTGACAGAAATGGGGCGTAGCTGTCTGAAAACAGAGCCAACGCCCCAAGGTAAAGGGAAAGCACAGCCTTTTCTGCGTCACCTTTGCCATAAATGAGGTTCTGCATTTTGCCAGAGATGCAAGGCCAGCCATGTGTCACCTACAGTGTGAGGGGTCCCAGCGTGAGTCAGTGATTTCCCCTTCTGCCCAAGCCTCACGCCTTTGGGGGTCATGGACTGTTTGCAGGACCTCTGTCTGTAAGTTTACTCCAAAGCACCAGGCCAGACGCAGTTTACCCAGGTATCGAGTGTGATAAGCACTCAGTCTCCAAAACCAGCCGCTTCGCCGAGGGGACGACCCCCTACATATACGTCCATCTCACACGATGACTTCAAAAGTTCCAGGCTTCCTTCAAGGTCCCACAATTTCCCATCCTGAGACACTTTAGTCTCTACTTAGCACATGTAATAGAGCCACAGTCCTGTTTCACTGTAAACAACCTGCCAAACACTCACCACAAACACTCCTCCATGTCAGAGGCCAGTAACAATATTATAATAAATGAGGGAGTCAATACTATGCGTAATATGGTGGATGCTACACCTTCCAAACTAACATGACATCGTTGCATGCTTTAAAATAGCTCCAATATGACTAATCTGACCAAATCTATCACCAGTTTGATACTGTCAGATGTTCTCTTACAATTTTTTCAGAACACAGCTCTTCTCTTTACAGTATTCTATTTATTTAATGGAGACTGAGTGCCAGTCACAACAGCGCTGTGACGGTGAGCACCGACCTGCAATTTTCTACTCATTAGCCTTGTTTCTCTACCACGGAGCCATCTGCTGCCAGCCTCCTTGCTAGCGGAGCGTCTCGTCAGATTAAGAAGCCAGCGCGACATTTCGGTCTCCCGCAAATTGCATTTTAAAAGCAGCGGCTTGTGAGGGCGTCAAAGTAAAATGGACACATTCAGCACAGTTGGGCAGCTCAGTTACCCAGAAGGATTGTGTGTGTGGTGTGTCTCTCTGTCTGTCTCTCTGTATGGCCTGTCCTTACACAGTTTACTTACCCGTTACATGTTAAAGGCAGCCAAGTATAACAACCCTGTATGATTTTGATTTACTAGAATAGTAGTAGGTGAATTAAGAATGTTTCCACCTCGTACTAATAGAACTTCCAAACACAAATGCGAATGAATCTCCCAGCTTTCTGTTTGTCAGAATTCATAAGCAGAAGAGGGCTGTAAGCCGCGGGAATGGAAAACGGGAAGCGTTCGTCAGTACGGCCTGCCCGCTAAAGAAACAGCAGCGTGGAGAAATGGATTTCAGCCTGTGACAATGTCAAAATTCAGGGCTGGTCTGAAAAGTCGACGTTGCCGTGAATCCATGTGCGATATTACAGCACGTTCCTGAGAGGACGTCTGTTCATTCGCTTGTTTCATGGAATTATTTGATGGCTGGAGTTTTGCCTGTCTAGGAAATGCTAGATTACCTGCATTGTCAGGGCAATGCCAGGTATTGTATTCTGGTCTGTAGTGAGTGGGTGATTTGCAGAACCTCGGTCTGGCTACAGAATCCAGGGGTAAGGTAATGGGCACTGCACACACGAACGACACAGGAACACCCCCACTGCAGTCTTCCGGTGCCTTTGCATTCTCCCCCTGATCACCTGACATCAGGCACTGCATTTGATTTGATATCCCAAGACCCATTTAATGTCAGCAGGATTAGCGTACAGTCCAGTATTTCCCATTTGTAAATGCTTCTTTTTACAAATAAATGTTTACTTATCTAATCACATGTCTTATAATCTTTCATACATAATCTTTCCATCTATCCATCTATCCAATCTATCCATTTACTTGATGTCCAGGTGTTTTTTTTTTTTTTGCATAAAAGCAGTTTCTGAGATTTCCCCATTTAACAAATGTCTCCATCTTCCAGCGCTTTACCCACCATATATTGGAGCTTATCCCAGTATGCAGAGGGCACAACGCTGGCCGTTCCAGTCCCCCGCAGGGCACACACTCACACACCATGGGCAACTTACAGATTCCGATCTGCTAACATTGTGGGGACATTTGGTAAACTATAGGATGCTAAGAAAAGCATACATTCACTGAAAGACATGCCTGCAAGTCGCGAGGAATCCGTCCGAAAGCATGGGAACGGAATAAGGGCGCTAGCGGCGAGCCCTGCCTTCCTAAGTTGTGTTCGTGCGGGTACCAGAAAGCCGGCGCTCCCGAATGCCCCGGAGCAGAAGATAATTCAGAGTATTTGTTTTGATATAACATTTACAAATTTTATGCAAAAGAATACGGGACACGTAGTCAACCCTGCGTCAGAATAATATATATATATATATATATATATATAAACAAAGCAGCCGGGCATGAACCTCTGAAGAAATGCGGTAAGTATTGGTGCAGGTTTGTCTTTACAAAGCAGCCACGTTCACACGCTGCGTATGAGCAGCAACAAAATGATTTTCCCCGTTTAACCCCCGGCTTCGGCGGCGGTGTGCGTGCGGATGCACAACTCCACGGAGGAATTTTAAAACCAAAGTGAAGTGAAAACCCAATCACTCGAAAAACTCACTTGGTGATTAACGCGATTAATATGCAATTTGCCAGCCTCTAATTTAGGGTGGCTGTGCATTGAAATGTGGGAGGATCGGGGGATGCCAGACACTGCGATCCCCAGAAGGGCGATGCGGGCTAAGCGACCCCCCTACCTGCTTTATTCATTTTGACAGGGCTGGCTGCGTACGATCCCGCTCCCACGCTGCATGTGGCGCGTCCCGGGGGCTGCTGCGTAAATCTGGGCGCGCTCCCATACATGTGCAAAACCCGCAGTCATGCACACCCAACCGCACACTATTAAATAAGAATGAGATGTCTCTCTGAATTTTAGGAGCAGCCCCGCAGTCCTCTGACGGCTTTATTTCTGGGGCAGCTGCAGTGTTGTGCCGCGTTGCCTGGACACGCAGCCCGGCGTCCCGCACGGAAGTCCCGTTTCGTCCCAAACTTACGGGCTCCTCTTAAAATCTCCATTATCCATTATGGACACTATTTATAATGAACTGCCGCACCTGCAGCATGATGGGACGTGAAAACGTCTTAGAAAGCTTGGATACACAGCTTAAAGATATACCTTCGAAGCGTTTGCCGACATTTTCGGATTGGGGGTGTTTTTCCAGACGGGGCATTTACACGCATTAATAGATCTTTGGCACACCGGGACTGCTGCCTATTTCTGGGGGCGCTCTGCCCCCTGGTGGCCGTGCGAGAGGATGCTCGCACCCGCGGCCGCTCTCGGCTTTCGACGCGTCATCCTGGGGCTCGCGTGCAGTTTACCACCAATCAAACCGTGTATTTGCGTGGGGCCAGCCGAGTGAAGTTTTGAATGGGGGCCCCGAAACGACACAGCCGCCCCTGCCTGCATGTTCTCCCTGTATTTGAGTAGTTTCATTCCAATGGGATCTGCTGACCCCCATCTATAGGGGGATGTGGAGATTACTGTTTGCGCGGTTTCCATTCTGTGTGGGGAGAAATGAATAATGGTAGCGAGAAGAATGCACTCCAAAAAGCATCTAATGAACCCAATAGATCCATCGGTCCATGCATCCAGCAGGACTGAAGACCCAACGTGCGTGCGCGCCTGACCCCCATTTATCGTAGATTCCGCTGGAATCGCGGAGCGCACTTTCCTTCCAGCGAGTTAGCGCTGTAATTGCGGCTGCGGTATTGCTCTGGGCTTGGCCCTAGTCGCTGTCTGAATAAACAGGTACAGAAGGCATGCAGACAGTGGATCGGAGATGCAGAGCCGCTTATTCCACAGCTTGTAGGTTTACAGCGTGTGTTGGGATGTTTCTGAATGGCGGGGGGATTATTACACTTGTCAGCCGTGTTCTCCCCCCCCCACATTTTCGAAAATTTGTCAATATCAGACATGTGTTTACCATGCAAGGCGAGCCATTCAGGCAGCCGAGGCAGGCGCAGCTCCCCTCGCCTACTGCTGCCGGCGCATGGGGAGCACGGGCACGATAAGACCCGCTTATGCAGCGCCGAGCTCCTGCAGCTCCCCGCGATTTGTTGGCTGCCGGCTTTGCGCTCTGAGCGATTGCGGCACTTATCTGATTTCCCCCTCCGATCTCTGCTGAATTGCGCCGGCTTTGTGTTTAAGGCGCGCACCGGCTTTCATCTCTCCGCTCGCATTCCCGCAGTGTTGTTTTATGTATTTCTCTTTGCTGTGTAAGATGTCAGACGGAAGCAGAATCGAAGGCCTAGGGTTCTCCCTCTCAGCCAAGCCTGCGTCTCCAAAAGACTTTCTCTGCAGTCTGTAATAACGACTCCTTTTGTGTGGCGCAGTGATCTGCCGCCGCAGTTCTCACTCGCTGCGGTACACAGCATTTTCTGATGTGTGCCACGTTGCCATGCCCAGAGGGGATGGATGAATATTTGGCCTTGGAACATCGGGATTTTTTTTCTGCTTCAAAAGTTTTTATTTTTTTTTCTTCTTCTCGGTTTTCCATACACTGACTTTCAGAATTGTGTAATACAGTGTGTGCTGTGGTTCCAACCACCTGTGAGGGTGTCTTAAATTTTCTTTCTTCAAATGTAGGCCCTGCTCCAGCTTTGAAATGTTACGTGGGTTGTAGCTTAAGATTGGGTCACTAGCGCCCCCTGCTGTGTTTGGAATGGAAATGAAGGTGCGGATTGGCGAGTGTCCTTCATGGATGGCCTGATTCCCGCTGTGTCTCACAGAGCCTCCCCTCTGCCCACTTGCTGCCCTGTGAACACAAAGTGGTTTTCTGTCCCCGGGGATCTCTTGGAGCCTCCTGCCTTTTACCCTCATTTCCCCACCCCACCCCCGCCACCCCCCCGGATGGATCAGGAAGATGGGGTGGCACAGACCCCCTGAGGCAGTCTCCAGGGGTTAGCATGACCATCCTCTGGAGAGTCTCACCAAAGTGGGAACCATTTGCCACACAGGTAAGCTCTGTTGCACATGCTGTACCTGCACCCCGTCACCCCTCCATCTGGAGCCTTTTATTTGGTGGTCACTGGCTCACAATAAGTGCTCCTCCCTTTCAGCTTTTGCCATGTTTTATTCTACATTGAAAATTGCTTGCAAAAGGGGCAGAAGGACTAAATTGGACGGGATGAGTCATAGTGCACAAAGCGCTGGGTGGCTGTCTTCCCCTGCAAGCACACACACTCTCAGGCCCATTCATGGGGTATTTTTCACAATTTCACCCGGTGCAGATGTGGTAATGATTTGAGGACTGCCTGCCCTATACAGTGCCTTGCAAAAGTATTCACCCCCTTGGCATTCTCTCTGTCTTGTTCCCTTACAACCTGGAGTTTAAAAGGATTTTTTTTGGGGGGGGGGGGGGTTATATACAACAATTACCCCTTTTGAGATGGAAATTATGTCGGGAGATTTACCCGTTTCTCTTTATA
>JAODKM010000039.1:6094921-6116198 GCA_026780845.1 Petrocephalus sullivani
ATTTTATTTATCAGAACTTTAATATATTTTGATGTTTCTCTGTTCTGTTGTGACAATAAAAGAAACAAGTTTCTTTTTGAAATGCATTATCATATTATGTTAGTTAAAACTCATAACTACAAATAACTAATGATATGGAAATCTGTTAATGTTTTGTTGCGCGTTTCTGAGAAAAAAAAACATATATCGGCCGATATATCGGAATATCGGATTTTAAAACCAACAAATATTTGTATCGGTATCGGCCTGCAAAATCCTTTATCGGTCGGGCTCTAATGCAGACGCGCCGTGTTTTTGCTGAACGTTCAACATACCGTCGTTGGCGGATATTAAATTTTATTTTAATGGATACTTTATTATTAATTATATATTATTTATTATTATTTCCATCGCTTGGACTGTTGGCATTTTTTGCGTCTGTCTGCAGAAAACCGTAGTCAACATCAAACAAATTACTCACTCCCAATGTGATCTTACAGCACTTTTTGATTAAAAAAAAAACGCTGCTCATTCTCAGGTCTGAATCGAATGAGCCTTCTAGTTTCCTCTATACTCCCTGGAATGACCGGAATATGGGGAATTAAACAGACCGCAGCTATACAAACCCAGACAGCAAAGTGTATTTTGCAATGCATAACAGTAGAAGTCCATTGTAAATAAGCAGGAAACGATTGGGCTTGTGGTGTCTTGCAGCTCATCAGTAATAAATTAGCTAGATACTCAGCCAAAGAATATGAGCTCAATAGTGTTCTGTACGTAGCAGCCCTGACAGTCTGCACTAATACGAAGCGAAACAGCAAACTGGCTGCTCGACTTTCGTTAGATTCCCCATGCACAAATAGCGATCACACCAGCAATTTCTTTGTGTGTGAGTGTATGTTTGTTGTTTATGCAGAGTAGCTGCTGCATGACTTTTCATACTGCACGCACAAATAGCGACCGACCGCACGCTAGCGATTTTTTAATGAAAAATACAAGGCTGGAAAACAAAGTCAAACTAGACAATACACTGGTTGTCATAATTTTGAATTCTTATTAACGGAGAAATTATTCACATCTATACGTCTCTTTTGTTCCGCAGCTATGTGCTGATTGTTTTTCGCGTCGCCTTCTCCTACCCCTCCGTTTGTAGTGAGCCTCTGAAAAATCTCAATTTGAAGGGGTAGTTAGCCCTTCCCCTTACCCCTACCCGTCTGTCTGACAGAAACATAGGGGTAGGGCCAATGGGAGAAATGGGATTCACCCAAACTCGTCATTTTACTGGATAAGGAACAGACAAATATCGGGGTGATGAGCCACAAGGCAAATGGACTCATTACATTAATGAACTTGCCACTGGGAGACTGAGACAGAGGACCGGGCATTCTGGAGGAGTGTCCTCACTATGGCTACCAGGGGCCAACATTGATTTCACAGCACCCAATATTTATCATAATGAATATAATACAATAATTTACCATTATAATAATGAACTAGGCTTAGCTACACAGTGACATCAATATAATTAAATAATTTAACGAAACATACTTGTCATTAAAAACCACACCAACTGTTAATTAGACTGAAGTGCTTGAGCCATAAATATTAACAGGCATACCCAGAGCTCCGAAAATGTTTCTAGCCCTAACCTACACCATCCATCCATCCATTTTTAACTGCTTATCCTGGTCAGGGTCACAAATGACCGTCACATATGTTATATTACTGCTAATAACTCTTCCTAAATGTACAAGCAGGGGCGCAGAAAAAAATTCTGGGACCCTTGACAAAAAGTCAGCTATGGTCCCGCGGAATCTGCCATGGTATCTCTGCCCCAGTCTGCAGGTGTAGGGATTAAGAATTGTCTCAGCTATACTGAATCAGCTAAGAGGCTATTCTAATACAAGTATCATGAATTGACAGCCATGTCACTGCATTCGCACTGACTTTGCAACAAGGAGAACAAGTCAACGCCTTCGGTCTAAAGGTCGCATCAACGGAGCCAACAGCCACGCTTACCACTATTTTTAAAGAGGCTCGTTGATCTTCCAAGACGCCAGGTGGCGGCAGCGCGTCTCCAAGGGTGTAAGAAACTGACCTGCTGGATGAAGAAGTAAAAGAAAAAGGAAGGCGGCGAAACAGAAGTGGCTGAATAATCGTGCGTCTGGATGAGCCAATGGGAAGTCGATTCGGCTGAAAGGGGCGGGGCTGTATGCGGTCTTAGTGATGAAACAAAGACAGAGAAGGAGGGCGGAAAAAAGAAAGGGAGCAGGCATCTTCGCGGCGGCCTGAGCGGCGGGGCGCGGGCGCTTTTCCCATAACTAAAGAGGCACCTCCCGATGCTCCGAGCCGCAGCGCCCTAAATGCCCGTTTTATTCCGCTGACGGCTGCGCTCGGAGATCCGCTCTAGGTGGCGATTGTTCCCCGCTGTGAAACTGGGACTGCGAGCGGCGGGACGCGGCTCCGCGATGCCTAGCAGCACGTCCCTGCTGGAGAATGAGGAGGCCGAGCCGGAGCTCCCGCCGCTGGTCGCGCAGGCGTTCGCCGGGATGGGCCTCGACGATCATGCCGAGACGCACTCAGCCCCCACGCCCCATAGGAGCTTGTTGGGAACTGTGCTGGACCTCCAGCCGCTGCGATGTCACCAGGCGCCGCCGGAGGATGAAGCAAATACGGACGAGAGTGAACCGGAGGACGCGGATACCGGCGCGCTGCTAGCGCAGGCCCAACTCCCCGGGTTAGCCTCGGTCATGCTGCCCGGCATGGAAGTCCCGGAAGCCGCGATGCTCTATGGCGGCGGGCCGGACGACGCGGCGGCGCAGCACTTCCCCGGGATGATGATGATGCCGCCGTCGGCTTTCGACGTGGAGCCGTCCTCCCTGCTCAGGAGGAAGGGGGTGAACACGACGGAGTGCGTGGCCGTGCCCAGCTCCGAGCACGTAGCGGAGATCGTGGGCAGGCAGGGTGAGTTCGCCGCTAGCCTCGTTAGCTCGCTGGCTGCGCCGGCCGCGGGCGTGTTCGCCTCACGCCGCGCTTAGGCTCCGGAGCGGCCCGTTTGCGGAGCGTCGGCGGGCCGCCTGGCGGGGAGGCTGCGGGCGCTAACGGCTAACGGCCGCCGGCGCGCGGACGCTAACGGCTAACGCCGGGGGCCCGGCGCCTCGCGCCAGCTGTCCGCCGGCTTATTAGACCTCCGAACTCCGAACGGGTCCCGGGGGACGGGGCTCGCCGGCGTAGGCCGCTCCGTGGCGCGGGGCCGGCCTGCCGGGCGGGAGCTCGCGTTCGGTACGCTGGGGCTCCGGGGGAGCCGGCTCGGATTCGGCCCGGGCCCCGTTTGCTGAAAGTGCTCTCAGTAACGCGGTCCCGAGTGACCCAGTGTGACGGGCCGCGCGTCTGCGCCCTCGATCGGGGTCCATTGGACCTTTAATGTTTAGTGCCTCTCCTTGTTTTAAGTAGCGCTAGACAGTGCGCGCCGGCGCGGGGGCTGATGCCGCCGGGTGTCCCGGCGCGGGGGGGTCCTGTTGTGCCGTAGGGCCCGTGGCTGCTTATGGGGAATAGTATATTGGGGCTCTGGGACCCGGCTACTGCGACTCCGTGATTTTTCAATTCTCCAGTGCAAATTGTGTATGTATATCCGCTTTAACCCGTTAGTGACATTTCAGTTGATCTCTTAAGGACCTTTGGGGGCCTTTCCTGGAGGTGTTGAGCTGCCTGTGACATTGTATTCCTGTCTCTTGTTGATGCTTTCAGGATGTAAGATAAAGGCACTACGGGCGAAGACCAACACCTATATCAAGACACCGGTGCGTGGAGAGCAGCCTGTGTTTGTAGTTACTGGGCGGAAGGAGGATGTGGCGATGGCCAAACAAGAGATCCTGTCTGCCGCCGAGCACTTCTCCCTTATCCGTGCCTCCCGCAACAAGCCGGGACCCTTGGCTGGGGCGGGCCCAGGCCTTGCGGGTGGTCCCGTCCTGCCAGGTCAGACCACCATCCAAGTGCGGGTCCCTTACAGGGTCGTGGGCCTTGTGGTGGGGCCCAAGGGGGCCACCATCAAGCGCATCCAGCAGCAGACGCACACCTACATCGTGACGCCAAGCCGCGACAAGGAGCCCGTGTTTGAGGTGACCGGCATGCCCGAGAACGTGGACCGGGCACGGGAGGAGATTGAGGCACACATCGCCGTCCGCACTGGCAGCTACGTTGAGCAGGCTGTCGACGACAATGACTTTCACTGCAACGGCACAGATGTCAGCTTCGACGCAGATGTGGCGGCCGCCACCGGGGGGCGCTCCACTGGCCGCATTTCCTCCACTTACCGGAACAGCAGCTCTAGCTCCCTGGGCAGTGGCTCCAGCGAGTCATTCTACAGTGGTGGAGGGGGCCGGATGGCAGACTTCAGTCCCACCTTCAGTGGTGGTGGCACGGCAGGTGGCTTCTGGTTTGGAGAGAACCTGTTACCCCTGGGGCCGGAGGACCAGGAAGCCCTGACCGTGACAGCTGTGCCCCTCGGCGCCCCACAGCATCAGTTCCTGTGGAGTCCGTTTGAGCAGAGCCTGCCGCTTCTGGAGAGCCGCGGCCCCGTCCCTTGCCGCGACAGCCAGCCGGGCACCCCCCGTCACTCCCCCACGTTCCAAGAGGCCCTGGAGCCCCCTGCTGGTCGCCACACCCGCAGCGACCCGGTTAGCGCACGCACCCCTTGCTTCTCCATCTATGGGGGCGTGGCCTTCTCGTCGTCTTCCTCCAGCGACAGCACCACCTCCAGCTCGCCCCCCGACTCAGCTGGCCCCGGGGGCGCTTACCGTGGCAGACAGGACTGCGTCCGCTGCATGGAGAGCGAGAGCGTCGCTGCCCTGGTGCCCTGCGGGCACAATCTCTTCTGCATGGAGTGCGCCAACCGCATCTGCCAGACAGATGATCCAGTCTGTCCGGTGTGCCAGGTACCCGTCACTCAGGCACTCCGACTGCGTAACATGTGAGCAGTTCTGCAGTTGGGACGGCATCAGCCGTTACTGGCCGGGAGGGGTTCCCTCATCAGCGACGCAGTGTTTATTTTAATTACTTTAATCCTTTACCAACCAGAATAATCCACTTACTTGTAAGTTTTATTTTTTTATAATGTTATGTATCCTTTTTTCAGTGACTGTTAAATTAGGTATGAACAAAGAGTTCAGGATGGAGGTCTTGGTCACTGGTCTTGGCAGTTCCATGTTTTTAACCGGGTAGCTTTAGCTGCTATATAAGTGTCTGAGATTCTGGGACGTCTGGTCTCGCACTACAGATGGTAGGACAGCTAGGGTTTCCCCCCATTTTCCGTTTTGGAGCCATCAACATTGTTTGCGAGTACTGCCACCTTGTGCATTTCCTTTTTTTTTTTTTTTTTTTTAAAAAAGCTTTGTTTACTACAACTTGTGCCTAATTCCATTGAGCAGATGATCTTAAAGTGTGTTGTGCGAGCTAGAGGGCACAGTGAAACCATGAGTTTATTTTTTTTATATATATATATGTATATGCTTTTTGGCCTTTGATGGCATGCATTTCACAATTACCAAAAACTTCCCCCGCCCCAGCTGGTCCCCTGGGTGGGGCCATGCAAAGGGGCGGGGCCAGGACATGCATAGGCATGGCCATGACCTTCCTGTGGAGTATGGGCCACTGCGGTCCAGCTTTCTTTAGGGATGCTGGACGGTGACTTTTCCAGCCATATCTGTAAGTATTTATTTTTTAAAAGCTAAGTCCCCCTCGGTGTGAGGGAGCCTGGAGCCTTGTATGTGACAGCCAGTTTCCACTTTCACTTCAAAGCCACCCACCGCCCCTGTTCTCCCCGGGCTTTGCTCTGAGCACCGGTCCTCCCCAGCCCCTGTTCGAGTGCACCAGCAGGGGGAGCACACGAGGGCACTGTTTGCTGCTTGTGAGCCATCTGGAAGGAGGGGAGAGCACCTCCACACTTCTCCATTCCTCAGTGTTTGGTCTTGTCGAGCCTAGGTGACAGGCTTCTATCTGTGTAGCCCAAGGCCAATACTGACCTTGTAAAGCAGTGCTATGCGCTGCCAACAGGAATTCCCAACCCCCTTGAAGTTACCTTTTTGTATATATATACACACGTAAAAATCAGTTTGAGTTTACAGAAGGCTTTATTTTTCTCTGATATGGGCGACGCAGTGTGCTGCTTGTATAGTTTGACAGTATTGAACCTGGGGCTGTCTCGTAGCTGGGGGAGCATGTACACAGGCATGTTTAACGTACCACGTTGTACACTGCAACTAAAAGGCCGTGGATCTAACACTTCAACTGCGTGTCGTCTGTAAGCCACCAATTTAAGATTGAAATAATTGTATCTAAATATATAAATACTGTATCAACAGTTAAGTATTTGCTAATTTTATTACAGTTATGTATATGTAGGGCAGTCTTAGGGCATATAAATTGAGAAGTTTAAAACTATATTTTATGATAAAGGGCCTTTAAGTAAATGTGGCCAAAGCACTGATATATATTTGCTGTAAAGAAAATTAAGAGTTTTATTTTTCTGATTAGTTAATAAAGACTTTCATTTTAAAAGCCTTGTCTGGGTGGGAATCTTGTTTCTGTTTCTGGACTGAGTGAAATGTCAACGGGGGGGGGGGGGGATGTGCTATGAGAATGCCCCATGGGCGCCCATTGGTGGGAGATCCTGCCATTCAAGTTAAGAGACCTGTCAACTTCACCCTTATCTAAGGAGCAACCTTCTGCTCTGTGGAGTATTTCTATAATACAGTTTAGAGTAACACTCATATGACAAAACTGAAAACACTGTTCAGGTCAACTAGTTTAATCATTTTGCTTAAGAAATGACTTTTACAAGAAACCTAGAAGTGCCAATTAATCCAGTTTGCAAGAACTGACCCTGCTTTCATTTTCAATGATTGAGTAGCAATGTCAGTAAGTCACACACATATAAGCTAATGTATAAAAGCTAAAGTACTGACACGGCACCCCGCAGAAAGATACTCGTCTTGTCAAACGGGTCCAGCCTTCTGCTGGCCATCCTGTCTGGCGGCCCGCCCTAACACTGTCAGCTTCGCCTGAAACGAGACAAAAGCTACATTTATATGGAAGCGAGACACCTCGCACATCTGAAAAACCAAGATGGGTGGCGCTCTGGCCCGAACAGGCTCCTGCTCTGGAACAGTCCTCTGCCCCTCAGAATGCTAAGGGACACAGCTACTGAAGCAGTGGTCATCTCACAATGGGCAGGCAGGTGCATCTCCTATACAGCAACCACTGCTAATGGAAACCTGCGTCCCTGTCCGTGTACAAGCCCCCACAGGGAACTGGCAGGTAACACATTCATCTAATCACGTGCTCGTCCTTCCAAACAAAGTTAAAAGTACATAGAATACAGTATCAACTCGAAGGGGGCCTTGTCTTACAGCTGAACTGTACTTGAGAACTACATGTAAGTAGTATTAGTTTAGCTTTTTTAATAAATAGGGGACTGAGGACCTTCTATGCAGTGGCCTTCACAACCTCAAGCAAATCATGAGTTTGTAATGAATGAACAACATGCATGGAGAAGTGAATAGTCTTTGGGACCAGCTAGGTCTTACATGGGCAGGGACAGGGGATAAGACAGGCACTTACACCCTACACCCAACTCACATATGACTGATGGGATTTCAGACTTCCAGTTCAGCATGAGTGAGGCTTCGAGGAACATGGTAAAAGGCCTGTGCGTTCAGCTACGGCTGGCGGGGACTCGACCGGGGGGCTTAACACTATGTTCTCACACTAAAAATGACATGCATTTAAAAGAGAAGCAACAATGACAGTATTTACAAAAAACAAGAACTAATTTACCTTCAAAATGAGAAACTAAGCAAATCAAGGTATGGGGGGGGCAGGGAGAAATTTCAATGAAGAAAGAAAAAAAAAAAAACTGGTGTCTTAGTGTCAAAATAAGTCGTCTGCTACAAGGTGTGACTACATATGGATGAGGGACAGGAGACTCCTGCCAGCCATGACCTTCGACCTCCAAACCATCCAAAGAAGCCATCAGGGGAATTATATATAAAACAAAGCAAAGTGCTAAAAAGTAGATGTTATTTCAAATTATTAGAATATACACACAAGAGGGAAAAAAAATTAATAACATGCAACTCTCTGGTTGCAATTGCAACAGCCCCTCCCAGTGGTGTTCTGAATGGGGAATGGAGGGTGGGGCACCAAACACAAGAGGACAAAGTGACCCTTAAGTCCCTGCGTCCTCAGTGTGGTTCAGACGGAGGGGGCTTCCTTCCTGTTCCACCCTGGTACGGCTCCCCCTGCTGGTTTAATCCAGTGGCTGCGGGTCAGCTATGGGCATGGTGTGCAGCACCTCATCCAGGAGCTGCAGAGCTCGGTGGAGATGGATCTCGATCCAGCAGGGCGTCTCCTTGATGCTCTGCCGGGGGTAGTCGGGCCCCCATCCCTTCACGAAGCTCATACGCAGGATGCACAGCCGGCGAAGGTCATCCACGCCAATTCCAGCGGCGGCCGACAGGCCTGAGGGAGAATACAATGCTGAGCATCGGCCCCTCTCGCTGGTGGCAGGAACACTGACAAAAGGCCTCCAAAGTTGAATGACTGTCTCACAAATCAAGGCGGCCACTGTGGGGCACAACAGCCATGGTCCGGGGGACCCAAAACGCATACCACAGCCCAGATCTCTAGCACGAAACTGATGACGGGTACACACGGGCAATGCCGAGCCAAGACTTTAGAAGAAAATGGCCTTCATTTAACAGGACAGTTGTGACAGCTAGGAGGGACGCGTTTACTAGATAAAACAGACAATTACAAGCTCCAACCACCGGTTCGCAATCGGCCTGCCAATACCCCCCCACCCACAATCTTACCAATCCGTAACGTTTTTGTACTGCATAGACTGCCCTGGACATGAAAGGGTTGGGAACTCACACTAAATGACAGGGAAGCTACAACATACAAGCTTTGGGCAGCTGTGCTGCTGCTGGGGCCACTGGCAGCTGGTGAAGGGGCAGGGCACTCACTGATGGCGGGGGCGATGCCGCCGACTGAGCCGGGCCCCGGAATGTTTCCGGCCACAGCGGCCGCCTGAGCCGCGGCAGCAGCCTGCGCGGTCGCCGCCTGTTGCTGCATCTGTCGATGGCACTGGCGCAAGTCGAACACCTGGGGGCAGCATTGAGCAGACGCATTGCTCAGACACCCTCACCAAGCAGGTGGCATATGCCCAAACCTGAGCCCACCTTCCAGGAGTGCCCACTCACCTTGATGTAGGCGCTGGGGTAGATCTTGTGCACAGCATCACCGGGAGCTCTCCCGGCCTCCCGATCCAGGTAATAGCTCTGCACGAAGACTGCATGGTCGCTCAGGCAGCGGACCCACACATCTCCCTCACCCTTGCACTCCAGCTGCACCCCCTTGCCGATGTGGAGCCTGGGAGGGGGGGGGGGATGTGTCAACATGGCAGAACCCCCCGAAGTTCAAACTGAGCAACAGGCGCCCACCACCATACCTGGCTCTCTCGATGGCCTCGGTCCGGTGCACGTTGCTCAGCTGGCCCAAACAGAAGCGGTCTCCTCCCGAAGGATCCACATACCCGTCCACCGTCACAATGGGGCAGGTCGAAGGCACCTTGAACGTCTCGCCCACCTGCACATCCATCTCGAAATAGGCAATGGAGCACCAGTAGTCTGGAGCTGGAGGCAGAAGGACACGGTCCAGTCACCCACAAACACAAGATCACACGCATCTCTGCAGGGTTCCGGAAGACATCCACCCTACTGCTGCCAGACACCCGCCGTTCCTTACATGTTCCACAGCTCACCCACTGACATGCTTTTAAGCCTAGCAATCAAATATTTCCCATTGCTACAGTCCTCCACCAAGAGGTTAGAGAAAAGCTCAGCTAGAGCACTACCTTATTATATGTATAGTGACATCCAGTTTTTTTCATTGTTTATTTCTCATTTTATTTCTAGAGTAGAGACTAAGTTGCAGAGCTACTTCATGCGTCTGACATTGGACGTTATAATGTCCTAAAACAGGAAAAAAATGGTTTTGAGCATTATTAGTGATCTAGAAATTAACCACTTTTTTTTTTTTTTTTACATTAAACTGATATACAAGTAACCAGCAAAGTCAAATAAACGGTACAGTTTTTATCCTGACATTTTATAATTGTGCCAACTGCTGAAAACCAAGTAAGGGATGTGGATCGGTCACATATGGCCAATACCCCATCTGTGTAATAGGTGTGGATCGGTGCCAATACCCAACTGAATATCAAATTGGTGCACCCCTACTTAAGACCAACTCTCCAACCAGCTGGTATTGCATGCCGTGTGAGAACGTCGGCCACGCGACATCTCTGCGTCTCCCTCTGTCAGTCTCGTTCCCAGTCACTCAGAATTCATTACACTAGCGTATGAACAGTATGCAACCCCAAATAATGTATTAGGGCTGATTTCCTCCATTACAGTAAATGTTTATGCAGTGCTGTGTATAGTCGTAGGGACGGAACTCTGCCGTTGAGAGCGGAGTGTCTGTACTGCACCGTTTGCTCTACTCAGACATTAACAGCATCTATAATATGTTGCTACTTCCTGCATTTTTTGTCACCCCACCACAGTGACCACCACACAAAATGGTGATTCCATCTCCACCTCGATTTCAGCTTCAGAAAAGTTTCTTGCATTTACTGTCTGTTGCCATAATAAGTAAACATGCATCGGGTTTATTTGGAATGCTTAAATATTCATGAGGTGTTTTGCATCGACCATTTATGGTTGAATGTGGGCGTGTGGATGGCGGAATGAGGCTGATCCACGTGCGCACAATTCCAGGTAGAGTGTGATTTTTAAAGAACATCGCTTGCAAGTGTGCATACGCACCGGTCCATAAAACTGAGTTCTGCGCACACCATTTTCTGCTTGTGTGTATACTTAAACGAGACACCAGCTCTTTACGCTGAGCCATACCAATAATCTCCTTAGAAATCACAAAGAGGCAGAGCCAAGGTACCACAAACCAAAAAGCTCCTTTGGGGCTGGGGTCTCACCTGGATGGTTGGATATTGGGGGCTGGAATGCTATCTCATTGTGCACCGACCCTGGGGCAGAAGAGAAGATGGGTTAGTGGCCGTGGGGGCAGGCCTGACCAAACTGGGGAGGGCGCGCGGGCAGACACTCACAATAGTGGCTCGGGTGGGCCATCGGCGGGTGGTGCTGCAGATGGCCGTTGGGGTGGTGACTCATGTTGGGTGTGAAGCTGCCGTTCCTTGTCCAGGGGGAGGTCGCATCTGTATGGGGGGGGGAGGGTGCAAAGAAGTAAGCTTATAGGTGAGTGCCAGGCAACACGAACATACAGGGAGCCCTCCTGCCAAACACTCAGCCATGGATTAGAGAAACTGAAAAGCCAGAGGTGTACAACAGGCCCTACAGGAGCCACTTCACTATGAGGAAAATGGGCCGTTTAATAATCTGCTAACAAGGTAAATGGATGCTCCAACTGCATGAACCCACGTGGACCTCTCTGCACTGAGCTGAAAGTCAACAAAGACCTATGCTAGTTAGATCTGCAGCCTGGCTACCAAGAGGTCATAATAAGCACATCCTGATCCAAATCAAGCAGGATCTCCACTTTTTCTCCAGAAACACTGTCTAAACACGCAGTATTCCTTACGGCAGGCGACCATGCGGCTACAGCACGAAAAGAGCACAGCTGGAACTGTCCACACATCGGGGAAACAGCAGCAGGGAGTCCCAATGATATGGGAGAACCAATGCATGCCAGCCCAAACCTCAGATTTAAGCTCACACACACACACACACACACACCTCTCCAAGCTCATTCAAACTGGGAACATGTTCAGACAATTATCCAGAAGGTCCAGAACCCAAATACCTGCAAGACGCAGCTTTGGAAACTCATGTGACTGCTCAGAAAATGGCAGAGGGGACACTGGCACATAATGGGTCATCAGTAGCCCCACGGTGCCCCCACCAGGTGATGTTGAAAAGCTTTCTGCCCCCGAGGGAGGTGGCAAGTGTGGCCTGTGTACGGAGGGCGGAGCTTACTGTGATGATATGTGGCGGGTGGGGCAGGGGGGAAGCCGTTCTGCTGAGTGCCCTGTGCTGTCCCTGGGGCCATCGGGAGCAGCCCCTCAGTGTGGCTCCCTGGGAGCAGACTGCTGGGCTGAGCTGAGGAGAGAAGGGCAAGGTACATGGGCAGGGCACACGCACGCGCGCACACACACACGCACACAAAGACACAGACACGCGTGCACACGCACACAGGGCCATAAAGAGAGGAGGGAGCACCTGCTCACACACACATGTTATTGCCATTTTATTCCAGCCCTCACACTGCAGAAAGCTTTTCAAAATCACCCGGGAACAAAATCAGTCACAAGAAGGCAAAGGAGGCAGGCAGGCGATCAGAAGCAGAAGCAGAGAGGAAGGCCTGTGCTACCAATGGGAACCCTGCGGTGGCAGAGCGTCCCGCCATCGGGGACAATAGCGAAGGCGCGGGAGGGAGGGACAGACAGCCAGAGCCAACAGGAGGAGTAGGGGGCGGAGTCTCACTTGCAGAGCCGACGGGAAAGGAGGAAGTGGCGGCAGAGCTGCTGGCGTCAGACGGGGGAAGCAGGGAGGACGCAGCGAAGGACTCTGAGGGCGCGGTGCGACTGGAAGGCGGGTGCTGGATGGTCTGGATGGAGTGACCGTCCATGTTGGGCAGCAAAGACTGGCTCTCATATTCAGTCTCGTCCTTTACCATCAGTCCAGATGGAGCTGGGGGGCAGAGGAAGTTGCAATCAGGTAGTCATGGGATCGCAGCAGTGCCACACATGCCAGCACAGCTCCTAAGAGTATCAAGTTCACGCCACCAGAAGGTGGTGCTCTTTAGATATGACAGCCGCTATGTTATTTACCTCACAGGGCCAATTCAGACACACAACTTTTAGAATTATCATGCAGAAGTGCTGCAAATATCTGGCTTTTCTACTGGAACGCGATCTTTACCAGACAGCCCACATACAAAACTATTCAGCACGTCTGTTAGCGAGGACTCGGGGCAGTTTTTAAGTTAAATTGTGCGTCAACAAACGTGACAGTTTAACCATCTGAAATTCCCATGCATTTACAGTTGCACACTGCACATGGTCTGTATGGTATTAAAAAGTGAAACGGAGAGGTGGCACTTACCGGAGGTACCCAGAGTCAGTCCCGAGAGGTCTGAAAAGACGGGAATCAGCGAGTTAGTCATGTTTTGACCTCAAGTCGTCACCGAACGCGAAAGGGGTCTGGGGGTCGAGGGCCCACTCACCGATACCTGGCGAGACCACCCTCTCGTAGTGGTAGGGGTTCACGCACACGCTGTCGCACTTCAGGTCGAAGGCAAACTGGCAGTACTTCACATGCTTCAGCTCGTTCTTGTGCAGGTCTGGCCAGCGCCAGAGGCGCGCGTAGATGACATGGGGGAAGCCCTTCCGGCCGGCCACCTGGCAACGGGACACACGGCATGCTGGAGACGTCGCTCTCAGAGGATCTGGCCAATCACAGCTTGCGATAGCCACGGAGTTCTCTCCTTATCCACAGACCCTTCGCTGCCACCCCGCTTCTTAAGCGACTACCACTTTTCATACGAGAAACCAGCAGACAGATTCTTAGTCAGGTCTCCCCATGCTTTTCAGTATCACTCTGTCCCACACCCCAGCCGCCCCACACTCCCGTACCTGCAGGCGCCCATCCAGAGTGCGCTGGATGGTGACGCACTTGCTGGGGTGTGCCCCATTGGTGGTGATGGCCGTGATCAGGGAGTCTAGCTCATCCTTCTTCTCCTTCAGCTTCTTCACCAAGCTCTCGATGGCACGCTTGGCGAAGGTCTCGCTCTCGCCGCCCTGCCGGTGGCACATCAGGCTGTGCACGATGCTGAGGCAGGCGTCGTTACTGGTGGGCGTGTTTGTGATCGACATTGTGAGGGTTGCCGGGGGGGAAGGTGTGGGACTCGCCGGGGCCTTAAAGGCTTTCCCTCGCTTACAGGTGGCACTTCAGCCTGCGGTCTTCAGGCAAAAGGTCTGTGAGGTGGGAGTGTAACAAGGGCTACTTCCTGTGACAGGGAGGGGGGACACCGGGCACCCGTCCACTTCAGTCCCCAAGCCCACAGCTCGGGGGGTTCCTTCAGGCGAGATCTATCAAAGTTACCTGGAATCCAACAGAACAAAGCTCAGTTTATTCACATGACACTTACAAGCCCCAAAAATTTATGCATCTGTGACATTTGTTATGCACTTTAAATCAATCCCACATACACCAAGTGGTCAATCTCCAATGTGCCAAGGGTTTCTCCGGCAAGACCTAGACAATTAATTTCAAATCTGAAGTGTTTTGTTTTCTACTCCACAGCTCCAAAGATCACCCCAATGTGGCTGAACCACGTAACCTGCAAACTGAAATTACAGCTCCTTTCAGATGAGGTAATCCCAAGGATTGGTGGTCAGCCTACTTATAACATAGCTAATGCCCAGGGAGGCACCTGCATTTGCCATAAAAAGTGATACACACGGCAATTTGTCATAACAGCACAAATGTGTACTATTTGTTTAGGCATTTGCTTTTGTGACAAGTTACAATTATGTATTTTATCCTTCATACCATGAATGAAGTATGCTTTAGCCAAATTAAGGTTAAAACACATGGCAATTTGTTGTCATAATGCACATAAAATGAGTATTTGTTTGCACAGTTATGACAAACTGCCAAGCGTATCACTATATGTGGCGAATGGGTACTCGTGCACCACTTGGGTGCATCCCTGCTAATGCATCTAAATATTACTGGTGTTTGTGTACATTTCTATATTAAACACTGCTTATTGCTCCCTTACCACATCACCAAAAAAAAGAACAACCACACATCTCCCTTATCCCACACACCCACAGCCCTGGGCCATCCCTGTTTGCTCAAGTGCCACACATCTTCTTGGAGGCTCAAGAAGGACCTCTCATTGCTCATCACCAGTCCTTAAGGCTAAGATACAGTGAAGTAACTATAAGGTCCAACACATTCAGCATGACAGACAAAGTCCATAACATAACCTCCCGTTCCCCCAACTTCAACTAGAGTTCTACACTTCAAACATGTCCTGAACTCCTTCCAATTTGAACACTTTAAAAAGAATTTAAAATAAGCCACAAAAAAAAAAATCTTTCATGATCATGATAGCTGAATGGGTTACACTCATGCTCAAACCAAATAGGATGTATACAACCTCCCACTTAGTGTTAACATTACTTTTTTTTGTTTCACTGTTTGGGTCAGCTTTGAGAACAGTGTAGTGGCCTTGCGCCTCCATGGCTGTAGGGCTGATTCCCACATTAAGCCATTAGTGAATTTTTCATGCTATCCTCATTGTGTTCCTAAATTGCCCTTGATGTGCGAGTGTATGCCCTGCAACGGAAAGACTTTGCCATGATCCACTATTGGATCATGCCAAAAGAATGAGACATGCTGACACTGCACTGGTAGCCCTGTGACTCAATTAAAAAAATAATACCTTACTGGTGTGCTTGTTAACCTGCCTGCAGTTAACCACAATTACATCACAAAATCATCCAAAAGCCAGCTCTCCCCAAAGCAGCGCCATGTCATCTACAAGCACATTACAGCAAACACTGCTGAATTCTCAGTACAGCCAACCTGTTAACCCCCAACTTATTAACTGTGCGACCCGCGAGGATCAGAGTTCAGATCCAAAACAGAATATGCCCGAAACGGAACTAAGCCGCAGCAGTAATACATTCCCCCGGTTACATAAATAGGTGCCGGAGTAAGGTGCTAAAAGGCAGCGACTTGGCAAAACACGCTGGTCGCCGGTGGTGCTGCTAAAACTCGCATACAGAAGACATATCTTTAGTTTGTATATAAGGTATTACCCGGTTTTGGTTTGAAATTCCCAATCACCAGAATTAAAAGGCTTAAAGACAACCACAAATGTATAAAACACACAAGAACCAAAGCGCAGAAGTGAGTTTCCGGCCGGGCGGCATTCAGCGCGACACCCGCATCCCCCAGCACAGACCACGGCTAAGGAAAATGCTGCTTAATCGCTTTAGTTAAGCGTGAAGAACCAAACGAAATGTCTATTTCACCAAAGCGCGCACCTGTAGGTGGCTGAATAGTGATAGAGGTGGCTAGCGAACAGCCGGGATGGCGTCCGCCGCGCTAGCTAGCGGGCTAGCAGGCTAGCAGGCTAACTTACACAAAAACAAACGCTAGCATTAGCACTTAGCCAGTCCGGCCGCCCTCGCATTTCCCCGACACGCTCCTATTTTGGAATAAAGGCGAGCGTGTGGCTGCGCCCCGGTGTCCTGCGCGGCTGGCTCTTTGTACCCCCGGCCGGCCCGGTCGGGCTCAGCTCCCCCTCCGGCTCCCATCCTCGTACCTCCGGCTCCGGCTTCGGCTCGGCTCACTGGCCTCGCGCTGCCCTTCCGCCTTCTCCCCAAAGAGGAGCTGCCAGCAGGTAGACTACTTAAAGCGACATATCCCGGCGGCGGTTTCGCAGCAACGCTACGCGTTCAACTCGGAGCTCCAGACACAGTCGAGGCCCGTTAAAAGCGGCCGCTATCACCGCTCGGTCCAGGCGCCTCCGCGACTCCGTGCTGCTGCCTCTTATGGCAACATGGCGATCCGCGCATGCGTACAGCCAGGGGTGCGGGCCGGGGGAAGGGGCAGGGGCAAAGCACGGTAAGACGATGGGGAGCGGGTCATAGCGCGGCGGGGGCCCGAGGCTCCGGGCGGAGAGGAGCAGTCCGTCCATCCATTTCTCATAACTGTTTATCCATTGCAGGAGGGCAGTGAGCCCGCAGCCTGTTCACACTCTCACACAGTAAGAGTAATTAACAGACACAAATCCACCTAAGCCACATTTGGGCTGTCAAAGGAAAGCCACACAGACCTGTGGGAGAGTGTGCAAATACCACACAGACAAGGGACTGGGAAGCCACAGTGCTGGAGGTTTGAGGCCACTGTGCCACCCACAGAGACGCTGTGCCTCTATTGGAGTAGCAACCAACAATAATTACATCGATTTCTTCTAACCACTTCTTCTGGTCAGGGTCAGAAGTTTACGAAAATAAGCTATTACAAAAATTTGCAAGTTTAAATGTATAAACTGGGGAGCTTCCCTTAGATTGGCGGGAAATGGTTTTGTGTGACGTGTCCAGTAGCTGTTAGCTTTACCATCAACAGGTAGTGTATTCTAGGAATTACAATCTCACTCTCTGATCTGGATTATGCACATTAATTAGCTCCATCCTTTAAGCAGGCCTGACCTTTCAATGCCTCATAATTCTGGAGAATTATAATTCTGTCTTGAACACAGACAGACTCATATGCTAACTTTGTGTTTGTTTTAAAAACAAGTGAATTTAAACGATGAGCTTCTCATGTGGTATCGCTAATGAGGGAGAGGAGCACTGGTCCACACACTCTATATTATGTATATCCAAGTGTGTTTGCAGTTGGGAGGCTACTATTTTTGTGTTCTTGACAGGAAGTGGAAGTTGGAGCCAGGCCTACAGTTTTTAAATACATGTGGATCTCAGTTTGAAGCCTTTCCCAGGGAGTACAGGGCACAAAGCGGGCAAAACCCTGGGTGGAAGGCCAGTCTATCACAGACTGTGTATATCAGAGACACCTTTTAAAGTCAATTGATGCTGACTGAATCTAAAGTCTACCCTCAGCAATATTAAGAAACCCATGAAATCCATCTTCCGTGATGACTTATCCAGTACATGGTGAGCCTGGAGCCTATTCCAGGAAGCATAAGACAAGAGGATTCCATGCAGGGGGAGGCAGTCCACTGTAGGGTACATACTCACATACTATGGGTGATCTGAAGCCACCAGCCCACCTAACTGCATCTGTTTTTCATGCTACAGGATGGAACCCACAGAAGGACAGGAAGAACATGCAAACTCCACACACAGAGCTACAGGTGGGGTTCAAGTCCCCAACTCTGGAGATGCAAGGCTTCTGTGCTGCCCCCAAGCCATAAAATCATTACTGGTAATGTTACGTGACACTGCATCCAGCGTATCAGTAGCCTGGTTTCTAAGGTTAGCTGTGGTTCTAGAAAGAGAGTCTATGAGCGTGATGTTGCTGAGGGTAATAACAAATAAAAAGGTCATTTAAAAGGTTATCAGAACAGATCGCAGCACATTTCGCAATAGGATGGCAAGAGGGATAATTAACTGTAGTATATTTTTACATGAGTCTCATGTCAGCTGAGTGCTGATGAGACCAAAAGAATTAAGGAAGAATGTGATAAGTCTCTAGAAGCTCATTGGCCAAAGAAGAACTGGGAGATGGTTGATGCTTTATGGCTGTCAGCAATTCTCAAGTTGCAGATGAACAAAACCTCATTTTCATTCAGCATGGTTGAATTTTCATGTGTAATAATTTTTTCCGGTGCAGAAAGATTTTTTCAGAATTTTCTTTGTGGAATTCTGTACACTGTATACTACAGTGTGCAAATACAGAAACAAGTACAATCATTTAAATTGTAAAAACACTAGCATTTGTGGAAAATAAAGTTAAATAACATGCTTGTTTGTGGCAGTACTGAACAGACCTGTTTTATTGGCTAATTTGGAAACTTACACTACCAATGTCCATTGTTGAACTGTTGATCCAGTACAGAACTGCGTAATTAATGAACCTGGAGGTGTGACGCTTCAGCACAGGGGAATCCTGGATGGGATGCCAGCCCATTGCAGAGCATGAAATCACACATTTTGAGCAACTGAGAGACATAAACTTGCTTACCCACGTTTCTGGACTGCAGGAAAGAGAACATGCCAACTCCACACACAGAGTGTGGGGAGGAGTTCAACCCCCAACCCTGGGGGTGTGAGGCTACCCAGTGCGAATAAGTGAGATATAAATGTAAACTGCATAAATGTTCAGTGTGTCAATGTACTGTCTTTCATACACTTTGTAAAAGCACACTGTATAAACATTCAGTAACGCTTTACATTTACATTTACTGCACCTTCATAATGCCTTTATAAGGCTTTCGTAGAACACTCAGTGCACCTTCATAATCAGGGCCGCAACCAGCTAGGTCGTCACTCTCATAGCACCTATTCCGTGTTGGGGAGCGTCTTTATGGGTATAAAGGAGAGTAATGACCGGGACTGCTTTGATATTTGAGCTGATTTTCAGTCTCCAGAGTATATCTACAGGGTATCCCATGTATGTTTCCATTTAATAAATCTTCAATTTGTGGAAACTATGCGTGTGAGAGACACTGTAAGCTAATTTCTTACGTTACACTTACAGGCACAGTATAAACATTTACTAAACAAAGGCACTGTTAACATCCTTGGTATAGATGCGCACTGCATAACTGTATAAATGCGCACTACATAACAGCAAAACGCACAAAGATGCAGACTGCATAAAGACGCGCCACCTAGTCACACCCTTTTGATGGGGATGGGCAGTGTCAGGAAGTCTTCAGCCAGTATGACCTGCACCCCGGTGCCCTGTAGGGCAGTCTCGGCCTGCCGCTTCAGCTCCATCACGTCCCCGTCGCCATCGGCGTCACCGCTGCTGCCTTTCTCCTCCCGCAGGCCCGCGGGTCTGTACCTCTGGCTGAAGTGGTGCAGCAGCAGCATCCGCGGTCGGCAGGCCCGCGCCACCGCGGCGGCCATGCTGGGCGTGCTGTGTCCATGTTCTACCGCGCGCTCCCGGTGCTCGTCCGACAGCGTGGCCTCGTGGATCAGCAGGTCGGCGCCCTGGCATGCCTGCAGCACCGCCTCCGGGCCCACCAACGCGCTGCAGTCACCCAGCACACACAGCTTGCGCCCAGGGATGGATCGCTCCAGGACCTGGCCCGGGGTTACTACCTGCCCGTCGTCCAGGGTCACCGACTCCCCGCCTTTCAGCCGGCCGTACACAGGGCCCGGTTTCACCCCTGGGGGAGACGAGGGGAGCATGTCACCTAGCAACAGCTACACCAATGCAGATCTGCTCTTACTCATTACAATCATCGCGCTCTGTGAATACGCACATGTGTATAATTTTACATTCAGTACTGTGGAAAAAGTTTTAGGCAGTCAAAGGAAATGTTTAGAGCTACTTATCTTGGTGTTAAGTGTATATTTGCTAAAAAAAAAAAAAAAAAAAAGCTATTTAACACAAGAGCATAAGCAAACTAACAGTAACATACAAAAAAAACGTTCTACAAAATGTTACTGGTATCTTATTTTAGAAGAACACTGCTTCAGTTCTCAAACCTCTCCTCAGGGGCACCCCAGCCATTTCATGTATTTGTTAAATTTAGTTTAATTAAATAACTCATTGAGGTATTGATTAGTTAAATATGGTATGCTAGTGGTCCAGTCATAAATACATTATTGTTTTGGGTGGCTGATGCAAATATTGCCATGTTGGACATAATTTCAAAGGTTTACACCAACATGAAAATAATTTAAACATTTTATTACACTGCGGAAGACTAATTATATATATAATGGTGACCAATCCAAGGTAATTTTTCTACTACCCAATTTTTCTGATGTGATCGTCACAAAATTTGCAGTGATGAGTTTACCAGCTGCAGTACAAGCAAGACAAAAATACAAATAATAAAAAATGTGATGGGGATGGACCTTAACATGTCCACACAGCAAATGAAATTAAGAGAGCAAAGTGCTTCTCTTTGTATAACTGGTAGTTAATATTAATCAATTAACAGCCACTGTAAAGCACTGCAATTTCCAGTTGCATGCTTAACGAACACGGAATGTTGGGGATGGCAGTGTTACCCAGCTCCTTCAGCAGCTGCGTGTTCAGTCTCCCGGGTCGCTCTCGCTCCTGCACCACAAAGCCAAAGGATGGCAGGCGGTGGAAGAGGCGGAAGGCTTTGACCACAAACCGCTCGTCCTCCAGCAGCATGTAGCACTCATCGGCACTGTCCAGAGTGAGGGTCCGGCCCGGAAGCTCCTGGGGGTGCAAGCGCTCGTCGCAGGGAAGGGCAGCTGGAGGCGGCAACTGGGCATCAGGGGGGCACTGGTCAGCCGTGGGCTCCAGCTCATGTACCGCGTAGGGGAAGAGCAGCTGGGAGCCAGACAGCCCCAGGGTCACACGCAGGAAGTGCCTCAGGCCATGGGGGCCATAGATATCCACCTGTGGCTGGGGGCGGGGCTGGCCTGGGGGCGGGGAGGGGCTGGCCTGGGGGCGGGGCTGGGCTGTGGGCGGGGCGGCTGCCTGCGGTGAGGCGGAGCTCCCGTGCAGGC
>JAODKM010000039.1:6121196-6132513 GCA_026780845.1 Petrocephalus sullivani
ACGCAAACCGAGCCGAACTGAGCCAAACCGTACTGAACCGTGTCGTACCGTACTATGCAGTGGAAAAGCGCCATTAGGTCTAACAGAGATCCATATAAGGCCCCTCCCACCCAGACTAGGACCTGGGACCTCAGCAACATGCTGAGACCCAGTTAAACTCTAACCTTGGCAGCCTGCAGGAAGATAGTGTCACTGATATGTCTCACTCCACTGAGGATCACAGCCAGGGCTACACCTGCAAAATAAGGCCGGGCAACTCTCAGCCTACTCAAGGTTCACACATCTAATCCCACAGACCATCTGGGTGTGATTAAATGGCCAATAAGTAGTTGTCAAGAGTAAGACAACAGGTCAAGGTGTAAGCAAATGTGTCCCGCACTCACCGGGGAAGATGTACGCGTTATTCCCCTGGCCAGGAGTGAAAACACGGCCATCGCTTAGAGTCACAGGTCCAAATGGACTTCCACTGGCAAACAGGCAACGGCCCTGCATCCAGCAGACAGGACAGGGCAAGAAAATCAGGTCGAGGTCGACTGCTAAAATGACCTCTATATCATCAAGGGTTAAAGGTCATCTCGATCCAGGCTTGTCTTGCTGGTGATTTGAGACTGGAATGAAGGTTGTTTTGTCAATTTCAAATCCAAAATGTAAACTGAATTAGTGAGCAGTAAAATATTACTGTGGGACATCTAAGCAGACTCAATGTAGGAGTATGGGCGGGTGGAGCACTCACACCCAGGTGGGTGTATATTGGGGTGAGGATGTGGGTATATACACAAACACACACCTATGTAAGGGGGTGGATAAGCGTGGGGGTGTAAATACCTCTGTGATGGTGTAAGCATCCTCGGCTGTGCACTCCGCCTTGTTTGTGGGGTTACTGAGGGCAAAGATGATGGGCCTGTCGTTCAGGCTGCCCATGGCAGCGAGGACTTCCTTAGTGAAGAGGGCACCAGCTCCAGCCACCCCTGTGCAAGGATCATGAGGAGGGAAGGAGGATCAGCAACGTTGAGGAGGAGGGAAGGAGGAGCAGCAGGGGCCAGGTGGAGGGAGAGAGAGAGGAGAATTAGCAAGGATCAGAAGAAGGATAAGGTGGAGAATGGAAGGAGGAGGATCAGCAAGGTTGAGGAGGAAAGCGAAAGGGAGGAAGATCAATGAGGGTTAGGAAGAGAAGGTGCTGGATCTGTGAGGATCAGGAAGAGAGGGAGGAGGATCAGAAGGAGGGAGAAGGGAGTGATGGAGATGGATCAGCAAGGGTCAGGAGGAGAGAAGGAGGATGATTAGCAAGGAATAAGAGGAGGGGGGAGGGAGGCTCTTACCGATGATGGCAGTTGGTTTGAGGATGTTGACTGCATCCAGGAAACTCTGGATGTTCCCTGGGCTGGGATGGATAAACCCCTCCTGATTGCTGTCAACTTCTGCTCGGCCCTGGGAACAAATGTGTGATAAGGCAGGTGTAAAAGAAAGACAGGCATGTCCCCAACCACCCTTCATCCCACCAGGGTCTTACCTGTACCAGGAGCCCGTATTTGTCAAACATCCAGATCTTCTTCCGGGCATCCACCTGAGACACTCCAGCCTCCATCATCGCCATGACGATCAGGTTGGCAATGCCCAGAGCGGCCTGCAGAGGGAGATGGTAGTCAAGGAAAATGCACAAGTAAATTAGAAAAGAAATCCATGCCAGGAACAGTTGGAAAGTCCCAGCACAACCTCCCAGCAAAGGGGAGGTCTGGAACGCCACGACTAACAGACTCGCGACATGGCTGTAAGTGTGCCCAGCGACGGTACCGGAAGCCCAGCGACGGTACCGGAAGCCCAGCGGCAGCCACGGAGCCAAGCAAACTGCTAAGTTCGGGCGATTTGGTGCCAGAGCCCGACAGATGGCAGAGCAACAACCAAGCCACTCCAACTGTGGCCTCCAGAGATGAAGCACATCAGAATGCTCAAAAACACATTTAAAACCAGGGATCAGCGAGAAGAGGGAGCCGTCTCTGTGTGGAGCAGCTCGACACACAGAGTTAAGGAGGAGTAAAATTAACCCCTTTGTATTCCTTACCTCTCCAGCCCCCAGGAACAGGACCCGGTGTTCAGTGATGGGCTTTCCAATCACTCTCTGCGCAGCTAGCAGGCCGGCCAGGGCCACCGACGCTGTGCCTGAACACAGAGCCGAACATGTTACAACACACGCGTGCAGGATCAGATGGAAATAGCACTTCACAAGTAAGGCAGCTCACATTACAAACATTACTGCACTCCTGAAGGAGCAGCGTCATGGGCAAGGAGGCTACAGGTGGCTTTGAGGCCAGTGTAATGACTCAAGACAGAGTGCAGCTCAGAGGATCAGGGATCAATGCCCATGTCCTGAAGATTGTGGGTTGAAATCCCACGGCCAGTAGAGTGATGTCACCCTTGCGCAAGGTCCTTAACTTCAGTTGCTCTAGGGACACTGGCTAACCCAGCAGTTTGATGCTCATTTACAAGTCATTGTGGACAAAAGCATGTGTTAAATAAATGAATGGTCTGATCATAGCAGTCACAGTTAATATGTCTTAACAGTCATCTACGGTATGGTTGAGTGCCTGGTTTTGAAATGAGTAATACAGCCACAAGAAGCATGTTCAGAAGAGACAGATATTAGCCTATAAGCTATACCAGCAATACCAGAATGGATTGTAAGTGTTATCTCCATGGTGCAACCCGACCAACCTTGGATGTCATCATTGAAGGTGCAGTACTTCTCCCGGTACTTCCTGAGAAAGCGGAAGGCATTATGATTTCCGAAGTCCTCAAACTGGATCAGGGTGTCCTGCCCGTACTTATCCACCACGGCCTCCATGAACTCGTCGATGAGGCTGTCATAGAGCTGAGAGCGATCTCGCTTCTGGTAGAGGCCCATGTAGAATGGGTCCTTCAGCAGGGTCTGCCAAAGTGGAAAGTTCGTCAGTGTCCCACTCCCCACAGCCCTTTAACCATAACGTGTCACACCACCCCACATACACACCTGGTTGTCGGTGCCCACATCAATGCAGACCGGGAGACAGCTCTCTGGTCTGATCCCGGCACAGGCCGTATAGAGACACAGCTTCCCGACGGGAATCCCCATGCCGTACACACCCAGGTCCCCCAAACCCAGAATGCGCTCCCCATCCGTCACCACGACAGCCTACAGTGTAAGGGAGACAGACATCCATACAAAGACATTCAGCACTTCACCGCTAGAAGTGAGTAAGTGATTAAATGCAAAGGACACATTCCATTGTTGTGCACTGTGTGCCATGGTGTATCAACAAGGACCATTAATCCATGTGTGATATAGCAGTGGGCAGCTAATCCAGCACCCGGGGAGCAGTGTTTGGGAAGTGGTCCCCCTAGACAGCAGGCCCACCTTCACGTTCGTCTCAGGCCAGTTGTCCAGTATGGACCGGATGTGTCCTCTGTCCAGGATGGAGATGAACAGGCCCCTGTGGATAAAGCCAAGCAGCAGTCGGATGTGTTGCAGGACACGTCATCACCCAGATGTCCCTCAGATGACTGCTGGCTGCCTCCTACCCCTACGGCCTTGTCGGTGGGACGTGGTACTTACTTGGGCCGCCGGAAGATGTGGCCGTACTGCGAGCAGGCCAGGCCTACGGTGGGGGTGTAGACGATGGGCATGAGTCGCTCTATGTCCTCCATCAGCAGGCGGTAGAAGAGCCGCTCATTCCTCTCCTGGATGCCCATCAGGTAGATGTATCTGAGCACGGAGTGGGGGGGGAGGGGGAGGGGGGGTGCATGAAGGAGTCAGGTGACACAGCTAACAGCTGAATAAACAGGAGAATTATACTACATACATATTAAATACATGCTTTTAAAGTGATTTCAGAAATGGTTAAATCTCCCCCATCAACCCTAACCCCAGTCACTTGGCCATTAGTATGGGCTGCAAATGAAAGAAGCCAAAACCATGATAACAGGCTGCAGGAGCCACTGAGTATTAGCTAATAAACAAAGATTATGAGTATAGTTATTAAACGGAAGTAAAGACTCAGCATCACACGGCATTCATAAGTGTCCCCTCCTGGCAAAGCAGAGGGCCAGCAGGCCGAGGGGGCAGCCCAGCCCAACCAAGGCCCTCTGTGCTGTGAAATAACAGCGTCCGTGCTGTGACCATATGTTAGCCAGACACGCGCAGCACTGGCCCGGCGCACGCCGCTCTCTGGGGACACTAGGGGGTGCCACAGCTCACTTCTCCAGTGGGTCCGTCATCTTCTCCAGGTTCCTCTTGAAACGTAGGGCCTGGATATTCTGGGTCTCAATCTTGGGGGGCAGCAGCCCCTGCAGGCCCAACATCTGCCTCTCCATCAGGGTGAACGCCATGCCCTAAAAGGGGGGGTGGGGGTGTGGCCGGTGACAGGGACCCCGGATGGTTAACTCGTGCAGCAGATCCTTCTCGCCATAGAAATGAGCCATAGCCTGGCTTCCTGTGCTGGCCTGTAATTGGTTTTATAGTGCTAAGTGTTTCCCGAGGGTACAAGAGCAGTAATGTGACAACGCTTTGAGATGAGCCGACCTCCGATACAGTGCACAACATCATGGCTGCAGTTGTTGTGTTTTGTCGTTTTTTCATTTATAATCGTGCGCCATTACTGCCGAAGATTCTTTAAACACTACAAGCTATAGATTACATTAATAAAAGTTAATAAGTCAAAGGAAAAGCAAATATAACACGGTGAACAATACTTTATTTATCCCGTGTCTGTGCTGGCTTAGACACAGACGACCTGTCTGTTTGAGTTAGGGGAGGGGGGTGTTTGGGGGGAGGGATTCAGGCCAAGACACGCCCATGTAAACAGCACCCCCAGCTTCCCACCCGGAGCGACTCCATCACATTTTTATTCAGGACAGAGTTAGACAGCCCTTCAGAAAAAAGCCCTCTATTCAGCAGGTTCAGGGAAATAAAAGCACATGTGATTTGGAATGCCAATAGCACGTTAGGAATCCATAAGCAGCCCTCCCAAACTGGGCTGGCAGCCAATCAGCAGAACAGCCTGAAGCTCCACACTCCAGGAAGTGGCCCTCCGACAGGCCCTGTTGTACCACTAAAATCAAATCTGTTACACCGAATGGAGGAGGCCTCCTAGACACCAGGTACTACAAAAGAGTTCAGGAAGAACCAGAAGAGGCTTGAGGCAGCAGGTTTCCTACAAGCAGCCTAGTGTTATCAAATCAAAAAACTTTATTAATATTGTTAATATTCAAACATCGTTTTTATAATGAAAAGTCAACAAGGATCCTCGCAGTGGGAGAACATGCCACCAGGTCAACAGAAGAGCAAATCAGGAGTAACTTTCCCGAAGACATCGTAGTGCTAAGTAGTTCGTTATCGACTTAAGATTGATTGTTGATTAACGAGCCTCTCCCGAAACCCTTCGTAGCCAAGTAATTCGTTGTTTCGCTCGTAGATTTACGAGTGATCTGAACCACTCAATATTTTTGAAGTAGTTCGTTTTTTGAACTTTTCTCTGCTGTCCTTTCACGGCGATGCAGAGATCGGCCAAAAACACACCAGTGGTCTTCTTTGGCCAACGTAATACTTCCGATGATATAATTTAGTGGTCAAAATTAATAACATGTACAGTTAAATGTACAGTTAAGACAAATATAAAACTATAACGTAGACTATAAATTAGCGCAAACGATGCTCGTTATTGTAACTCCTGCGCGCATTTTCAGTTCATAACAGGGTTGTGCACCATTCAGAATTGACTTGCGAATGACCAAGAAAACTAATTGCTAGATTAAATTACACTCATGTGTTGTATGATTGCATTGAATTGCTTTGAATTTAAAGTTTAAAATTTGTACTACTGTCATTCCAATTCAGCATCTTACAGTCAATTCAAAATTCAATCCGATTAATGAATGGGGCATAATTCATGAATTATGTACAACCCTAGTATGCTACATGTGTAACCAATCATGTGTAACCACATCTGGGAAGGTGAATCACCCCTCATGACAAGCAATGACAGAAAATTGTGCAAGTCAACCTAATACCACGTCCAGGAAGCCAAGTTGCTTGTCTAACTGCCGTTTTGCGGCTGGCCATGAACCCCATGGACCATCTCAGTAATGAACAATTCATGAAGAAATACAGGCTGGCCTGCGATGAAATAATGAGCCTTTTTAGTCTGGTGCAGTATAAATTGGAAAGTTGTACACACTGGAATTTTGCCCTCATTGCACCGTGCAACTTCTCTCTGCCTTTACACCAGTGGTGATTTCCTGCAGACCTACAAATGCACATGGGCTCAGCAAGGCCACTGTGTCCTGCATCTGTGCATGCATTAATCACATTTTTGTTGTGCCGTGTGCATAACTACATACAATGTCCTGCGGGAGGGGATGCCTTGCATGACATGATGCTTCTATCTAGTCCAACTTTGGCGTGTTAGATGGCAAAGGATGGTGGAAGGATGAATTTGCTGGCGGCTGGTTATTGGGAGAAACCAGTCATCCTCTTAGTGAATACCTGCTACCTAACTCCAGTGTTGAACCCCCAAACCGTGGCTGAGGAGAGGTATAACACCACACACCAAAGAACACACACTGCTGTAGAGTGTGCTTTGGTCATCTGGGAGATTCTGGTGCCTACACAAGTCCTAGGGAGTTCTAAAATGTCCCCCTGAATGTTGCAATGCTGTATTGTGTGTATTTTGCTGCACAGCATTGCAGTAATTATTATATTAAAATATAGATATTTTTGCCCCCCTCCTCTATAAGTCCTTTTAAGGCTTCTTTTGAGAAATGTTACTTCCTTTCCCTTTTGCTCTTTTTTTACAAGGAAGCAGCATCCCATTCTGAGATTTTTATATTTTCAACAAATGGGTAAATTTATTTTGGTCTCTTTTCATTTTTATTGATTTTATAATTATTTTATAATATTACATTTGCCTATGCCAGATTTTACAATAATATAACACATTTCACCATTGAAATATGTGGGATCGATGTTCCTGTTATCGACAGTCCGTGCTTTTGTTACGTGGAGGCGGGGGAGGAGCCAACAACGTACTACTTATAGATCGTTCGTTATTTCTGAAACAACAAAGGGTTTTGGCACGTAGACCTCACTTGTTATTTTCCTAAGTAGTACTTAATCTTGTTCGCTATTCACTAAGATTGATCGTTTTCGGGAAAGTCACCCCAGAACAGGTCAGTCGCTCATTTCCGTAGCCAATCACATGTCACAATCAGTCCTGTTAAGCCACCACATAGTTGTGAATGTGTATGGTAGTTTGAAAGTCTCGTTCCAGTCCTCAGATCAAGGGATTAGAACTATAGAACAAGGAGAACTACAGTCATACATTTCTGTCATACAAGCTTCAGGGACCCTTCACATCTAAGAAGAAATGACACAACTGTCACTAAATCATGCTTTGCAGTCATGTTTCAGATTCCCGTGAGCAAGACGACTCATTGCCAAAGCAGACTGTAGACCTCATCCAGAAACCAGCCACCACCTAAATCACAGCCGCTTCCTTTATTTTATTCCTTCCTCTAAGTTACATTTGCTGCTACTTCCTCTCTCCATACTGCTGTTGTCCATCTCTCCTGTTTATATGATTGGCATACTATATACACAGTATATATCATCTGTTTCGCCGGGTCAAAGTCTATGCTGTAAACAGTGCCTCACACACCTGGTCCTGTACACACCTAAGCTGAAGAGGCAATCATGTGACCTGGGGGAAGGGGCCGGAATGTGCATATGTTACTGGCCCTCTTAGTGCACCTACAGCCCTTGCCGGGTACAGTGCTCTTACCTTGTTGGTGCGTGGATTAAGCATCAGCGGCTTGCCCTTTTCCTTAGTATGCACCCAGCGGGCGCTGGCCACACAAGGCCGCAGGGCTAGCCGCAGCCTGGACAGCATGGTGATGGCAGCAGGAGCTCTGGGGAGACAGGAACACACCATCAGAGAAAAGTGAGGCAGCTGATGGAAAAGACTCCCAGAGTTTATGGGAGACGGGCCTCTAGGGACGCAGGGGCAGACTGTCAGCGACAATGTGCTGCTGCGGGCTGCCACTAGGGGCACTAGCGAGCCCATTACTGTATGGGAAAAATTGAGGGGTGCAATGGAAATCGCTCCCACGATGGGGAAACATCTTTTCATTAACAGCACACAGCCACCATCATGCCACATGTAAGGATAAGTGTCTGTGATAGTGATATACTGTATTCATTTGCTCTCTTTCACCAGAATCCCAGCATTAACACCTGTGCAGAGACCCATAATCTCCAGGAGTGCTAGACAGTCCTGTGTTTATTACTTTTCAGCGGTTTTCAAAACCAGCGCCAGGATTTTGCATTTACATTTACACACACTCCCCCCCCCCTCCCCCACCCCCCGACATTGTTTCGACATTCTACCTGTACTTGTTGCCACATTTCTTTCCATCCAAATTTGCAGGCATTTTCTGCCGCGATCTTGTACTGATGATAGCGGAGTTGACCTACTCTGTAAAGTCTTCTTCAGCACATCCCAAAGACTTTCAGTGGGGTTAAGGTCAAGACTCTGTAGTGGCCAATTCATGTGTGAAAATTATTCCTCGTGTTCCCTGTCACAATCTGAGCCTGATGAATCATGGCATTCTTCTCCTAGAATATGCCCATACCATTAGGGAAGAAAAAATTCCATTAAGGGGATAACCTGGCCATTCCGTAGAATCAGGTAGTCAGCCGACTTCACTATTACTGTGTAATGTTGCTGAGATGTAATGATGATCTAATCAATGGCTCTTAAGTACTTCTTCAAACGGTGACCTTTTTTGGCCAGGCAGTGCACTTTCAACACCTTAAATTGAAAGGAGCATTAAAAGGGTTAATATGGTACTGCAACTCAATATATGCAGGAGATGAAACCCTCAAATAGCAATGGAGGTCAAACCGGGGGACAGGACAGCAGTACCAAAACAGGAACCCCTCCTGGGAGTCTTCGAGATCCTCTCCAATGAGATGATGCCTTCCTTCAAGCTAAGCTCGTGTAGCAGGACCTGAGATGCCATCGGCCCGAGGCAAAGGCTGTGCCGGTCACTGGCTCCTTTTTCCTCACGATGTTTTGTTGCCTTTCTGAGTAAAACAATAGACGAGCCTCGCCCAGGCGGAGGAGTGTGCGGACCGACTCAGCGAGAAGATCAAGGCTGGAGCAAGGCAGCCTAGGTGATCAACAGCACCAACATGGGGCAAAAGACCCTTCAGAAGAGGACCGTCTACAACCTAAAGACAACAGCACCTATCAGCACATAACTTTTAAAATTATATCCCTATGGCTCCTCATCAGTTGTGTGATTAGGAATGTTTAAAGAAAACAGCCCAACCGAAAAAAAGTAGACCAAAACACAATGAAAATTATATCACAAACACAATGCTAGTACTATCTACAGTACAGTGCGTGACAGACATTTTGCGGAAACAATCTGTGTCAAGTACGCCGCTCAAGGGCACTCAGTGTAATCTGAATGGCTGTGTGACTGTTCCAGAACACACAAAATAGCTTGAAAACATTCTGAAGAGAAAGCGACTGCGGAAAAGCGTGAATGACTTTATGCAGGTGACCTCTGAGGACACACCATGTGGAGACAGGCACTGCCAAGTCGTCCTCACATCCGTGACTGAAACTCTGCCCCTTTGTCTGAGATCACGAGGAGCCCGGAAATGATGACTAAGCACCTTCACTCTCACAGCCGCTCAGCAAACCCAGAAAACGGTGGCCATACAGCCAGTCGTAAACACAGCATCTATACGACGGGGCGCACAAATACCGGGACACACCCCAGACCGAACAGACTAGGGATGTGCATCTCCATAACTGAGGCCGATGTGATTCACATCGTGATGCACTGCCAACAATCTGATACATTAGCGATACATATGAAGCAACTACTAATGCGATACGTTATGATATGATTCACCCCTACTGCGATGTAGTGCAATTCCACATAATCTGATTCAACACAATGCAATTCAATGCCATGCGATGTGATGCAAAAGAATGTAGTGGGGGGAATCAATTTAAATATAAAATGATTGGTCACATTTCTAAATCATAAAGGCATAGGGCCTCTACTAATAATTATATACTAATAAATCAAATTTTACAGTGCAACAATGTTTGAAATGATGCAGCCTAAGTTGCATTCTAAACTTTATCCGATGTGCACTTTAAGCGAGGCAATGGCATTGTGAACTATTATGTCAGGACATTGTTGTGAATTGGTGTATCTTACCATCCCTAAAAGCTATCATCGTTCATGCTCACACAGTGAGAGCGACCCCTAAACCCTGGGTGGCTGAAAGTTTGGAAGCCTTCTCCTTCCCCCCCTTTTGGACAGCCCAGTCAGCCTGTCTGGACAGTCCCTACACTTCATATTGCACATGTGCAGTGATGTCAGAGGGGGAGTGGCCTAAGGTCAAGTTTGCAGAACGGGGGAGGGGGGAGTTTCAGGCAAAAAGGCAGGTACTCAGGCCCCCCCCCCCCCCCCATGCGGCTTCAAGCCCCCAGCAGTAGGAGGGGCCCATTATCTCACCACCCCCGTGACCCCCATCAGCGGGAAGCAGTGACAGATAAGTGCACTGTGTGCAAAATGAAACTACGCCACACCCTACTCAGCAGCAGGATAAGAAACGGGACTTTGTGACCTAAAGTTCAGAACATGACCAGAAAAAGAGGAAGGAGATGTGAGAGGTCCGATCTGCTCTGGTAAAACATGCAGCTTAGAAAAACAAGGCACAGATCTGCAAACATCTCTCGGGGAAAGGAAAGTATATGCATGATAGACAGTATAAATTACTTAAGTATCACTTACACAGCCTAATAGACTTTAATAACACCACAAAATTACAAGTTTCATTTACACAGAGTATAGTAAGCTGCCAGCAACACACACACACACACACACTGGGGTGTGCCTTTCACCAGTTCACTTAGACTGCTGCAGTAAATCCATTTCTCTAGAGAGTATATTATATTGAATTGTCTAATAACCAGCCAGTCCAAAGGCGGGTGTGGAGCCAAAAAACTGGGTGAGGCAGCACATAACACAGAATAACCAAGGTGGGGTAATAAACACTAAACTGCACTTTAGCCCCAGCGACAGGGAATCCAAATAGGGCAGTAAGGAGGGTGTCACGGCTATTTATGAGGCACTTGGCTGAGATTTTTTTTTTTGGGGGGGGGGGGTTGGGGGGCGGCCCCCCATGTGTCTCGTCCTCGGGGGGGGGGCGCGGAGCCGGGTCTCATCTTGGGCCCCCCTCCCTTCCCCACCCGCCCCCTCG
>JAODKM010000039.1:6139627-6153567 GCA_026780845.1 Petrocephalus sullivani
CGCACGGACACTGATTACGTGTGCGAGCTAATCCTCAAACATCAGTTACATTCTCCATCCAGCCAAAAAACTTGGGACCCGCTGTGTAATTTTTAACCGCCCGCTCCCGCCCGCTCCCGCCCGCGGCAACCGTAAAACCGCCCGCTCCCGCGAGATTTCCGTTGGGTCCCGCGGGACCCGAGGGATCCCAGTCCCAGTGCAGGGCTCTAGTCTGCAGCTCCTGCAAAGGACTGCTAGTGGGCGTGTCCAGCACTCTGCGTAGCCTATCAGAGTCTTCCCAAAGAGAAGAATAATTGGCCGGCATGGCAGATAGATGAAGCAGAACCAGTCATCTTACATGCCCTGCTGCACTCAAGTTCAAGTTTATTTATTTATGTCACACTCAACAGATAAATCACATTATTATATCAAGGGCCTGCAAATCACCTGAGGCATGGTACCCTTGATCTTATGAGTGTCCCAGACAGCGGGGCCCGGTGGATGTACCTGTCCCAGTGTGTCGTTTGGCTGTCACACTCCCACTGTGAGGCATAGCCAAAGTCCTGCCCAGTGACCAGGCTGTCATCCAGCTCATCCTCGATGTGGAAAGGGTGGAGCGACGTGGGCTCATCCTGGGGACAGGAGTACTGCCGCAGGAAGGGATGGGTGAGGGCATCCTCCGCCGTCAGCCGGTCCATGGGGTTAAAGGTCAGGATCTGCTCCAGGAAGTCGACAGCTGCAGTGGCAATATGAGGAAGGCGGGAGGGGACTCGCATGAATGCCTGTCTCCTGTCACTAAGCGGGAGAGCCATCGGCTTTTGAGAACCCCTTGGGTCCAACACCTCTCATTGAGCATAGAGATTAAATCTGCTGTGTGAGTGTAGGTGTGCGTCTTTCTGTGAGCGTCACATGACCCTAGCCGCTAATGTGACACATCACACTCCAGTGAGCATGCAATAAACACTTCTCTAGAGGCCGCATAAAACGCGAATCCTATCATTATTTTCCACCTACTTTCATAACTGCAGATTTCCCCCAAGTCAGAGCCGAGCACTATTCTTTATTGCTTATTTCTAATTAGACAGAGTTAATGAGGGAACTGGTGAGGAATCTGCAGTTTCTGCAGCCTAAGGCTCTCTGCAGTTCACTCATCAAGTCCATGTAGATCGGGATGGGGCACAAGGGAGCCGTCTGCTTCTAGACCAGTCTTTTGGGATCCAGGACCTAGTCTAAGCTGCTTGCCTGTCTGGATTGACTTGCTCTCCTACACCTCCCTGCTGACGTCCACTGACTCGACACCTGGGGGTACTGGAGATGCCGCGGTGTGGAAACACATCTATGGTATCTATGACATCACAGCTACTGGAGTCTCATTTAAGCACAAAAACTCGGCTAAGTACTCATGGGTAATATGCAAAGACTATGTTCTAGTAACAAGAACCGGATTTTAGGTTCAAGTCGTGCTCAGTAACAGCCGCGGTTCTGGACTATGTGTTACACATCGCCAACGCAATCTCATCTTGCCCTGTGCCCTGTAGGTTTAATACAAAGTCATTTTCGCACCTTGTGCCCAGAGCAGAGTAATATGAACTGAATAGTTACTTTTATGGATTTATCTGAATATCTCACCCTCCATGTCCACCTCCGGGAGCAGCTCCCGCAGTGACCTCCTGACCTGCCAGCCCTGGCTGACGTAGGAGGGCATGACTTTTAGCAGCTCCTGTCGATCCTCCTCCCGCAGCACCGGCACCGTGGCCAGAATCAGCTGCATCTGCTCCAGTTCATGGGCCCCTGGGCGTGGGACAGGTGGGGAAGGGGGCAGTGAGAGTCAGGAGGACAGGCATAGAGCAAGTCTCAGCCAAAAAGCTGTCAGACTCTGCACAGAACCTCAGCCAAACACCATTCTGACAAGACAATACAGACAGAGAGAGCCAGCGAGATGGACAGGCACAGAAGGAGACGGAGACAACGGGAGTCACAGTGGAACACCACATAGACCAGCAGTAGGCATCCATGTCCAGAAAGGGTGGTTTTCACTGCAACTCCCTAATTAGATTACTAATTACAGGAGTGACTGACTTAAGAGTCCTCATGCCTGGGTTTGAACAGCTGACCTAAATGTTATCCCAAAAACCTGCATACACACTGGCCCTTTGTGGATATGATTGCCCACCCCTGACACAGACAAGGGGAGTCATACCCAAACACCACATAGACAGAGGGAGTCACAGCCAGACTTTACATGGACAGAGGGAGTCACAGCTAAACACCACATGGACAGAGGGAGTCACAGCCAAAATCACAGAGACAGAGGGAGTCATACCCAAACACCACATAGACAGAGGGAGTCACAGCCAAACATCACATATACAGAGGGAGTCATACCCAAACACCACACAGACAGAGGGAGTCATACCCAAACACCACATAGACAGAGGGAGTCATAGCCAAACATCACATAGACAGAGGTAGTACAGCCAAACACCACACAGATAGAAACAGTCACAGCCAAAATCACATAGACAGAGGGAGTCATACACAAACACCACATAGGCAGAGGGAGTCACACCCAAACACCATATAGAGTTAGGCATAAAATAGACACCTAGCAAGTGTCATTAACAAACATGAAAAAAACACAAAATATGTGTTTTGGTGTGATAAACAGGAGGAACATTAGAAACGATTAGAATGTCCGTTTAATATCAGAACTTTATCAGACCCCTTGCCCTCAAAGCCCTCCCCAGAGCCTGTAAACATGCCGTCCCCCTCTCTCAGCATTAAATTCCCAGCTGGCTTTAGCCGCTCCAGACCACTACATGTCTCCTAGGGCCATTGTGTCTGCTACGGCACCAGGGTCGAAGCACCGCCGTTATCAAAAACGGTATAAACAGAGAGAGTGATCTCCAATGGTGCAGAGAGATCATGTGAGGGCAGCCTGTTAGATATGCTGCCTGGCTGAAGGACAGAAGGAAGGGATACAGAGAGGAAAGCAGTCGGGGGGGGTGGGGGAGAGAGGGAGGGGCGGAGGGAGGGAGGGAGAGCTCTACGGCTGCTTCCTGATCTATACAGATAGATAAAGAATCATTGATTGTATGGAGGTGTAGGGAGGCCTGAGTTTGTAAGCAGAGTGAAGCTAATTAGGGAGCCACCAGCAGCCCCTCCCCTCCCCTCCCTGCCCACCCCCCTTGTAAAAGCCCCCCTATCTCCATCTGAAGGACCAGCAGGCTGATCCAGCATTCCCCACGCCAGAGCTACCATGTTTCTCACCAGCTGAGCTCTTCCTTAATTACTCTCACTTCCTACACTAATCAAAGGCATCCCATAATTCAGATTACATGATACGCTGAAGAGGAGCAGATATCAGTTTAAATTGCGTGAACCAGATGAGAACTAACAAGTAACCAGTGGCTAAAACTGTATTAATAACGTTATTATTTTTATTTGCTAAGTCTGCAAGGATATCTCGGCATCTCGGCATCTTCCGCTAATATCTTCAACATATTCAACATCTCTCCCTGATACACGCACACCTCACACCTGTGTACATCTCTCTCTGATACACTCACACCTCACACCTGTGTACCTCTCTCCCTGACACACTCACACCTCACACCTGTGTACATCTCTCCCTGATACACTCACACCTCACACCTGTGTACATCTCTCCCTGATACACTCACACCTCACACCTGTGTACCTCTCTCCCTGATACACTCACACCTCACACCTGTGTACCTCTCTCCCTGATACACTCACACCTCACACCTGTGTGCATCTCTCCCTGATACACTCACACCTCACACCCCCACATAATATTCGGTTGTTCAGCAAAATGACTTTCTATTCTTATCTGTATCTGGGCTGGAGATTTCACTGGGATAATTTAGAAACTTCCTCCAGGGTGTGACAGCAAGTCTCTCCTAGGATTCAAAGCAGCATCCTGAGAGCTACGAATCACTGTCCTTAATGAGTATGCCACCTGCTGACCCTGAATGAGAGATACACCCCCTCACAGCTTCACTGGGGAAGTGCACACCCATTATAAACACACACAGACATCACTCAGTACTGAAGGCAGACTCACACACTTCATTCACTTATCACTCAGTAATGGATCTACGGACACACACATCACTCAGTAATGGAGATGCACATCTCCACTTATCACATAGTAATGGGGTAATGCACATAAAACACACACATACATCTCATTTAGTAATGGAGGCATACACACACACACACACACACACACGCACACACACATATCACTCAGCTGTGTGGATCTCTTTCCTTCCTGTCCAGACAGCGGTTCACCCTGCTGAAATAATCGACCATCAGATACGACACTGCCCGCCCCCCCCCCCAAACCCCACCTGCAAAGAGCATGCGTCCAGTCAGCATCTCAGCCAGGATGCAGCCCGCTGCCCACATGTCGATGGCCTTGGTGTAGTTGTTCGGGGAGAGCAGAAGACGAGGCGAGCGATACCACTTAGTCACCAGACCCTCTGACAGGTACCCCTGGGAGGAGGGAGGCGGAATGGACAGGGAGAGTGAGTAAGTGCCACAAGGAGGACCAGGAGACCAAACCCCATCACCTCTACCCACAATGCAGTGCGGCACACTGCCGACAGACCCTTTTCTTCCTTGGCGCATGTGGCTGGGCTAGTGCCCAAGTGCTGCCAGCAAGGTGTCACGCCCCCAGATTGGTGGGGATCCAAAAACCCAGACACCAGTGCCTAGCATAGCTTCGGGAGAAGATCACACCTGCCCAACCCCTCCTTCTCCTCTCTGCCTGCATCACAGGCAAATATTTATAAAGCGTGATGGTATCCGAGCACAACGGCACCCTGTAACAAAGGAGCTCCAGCAGGTGAGATCCTCAGGGTCTGCTCCACATCGGATGTCCCCATATCTCTGTCTGCAGATGTAGAGTACTGACTGTTTAAAAAGCACCAGCTGATTCTAAACCCCCCAGGACTCCATCCGCACCCCGACCTCCCCCCTCATCTAAGAGCGACCCCTGTTCCCACCTCCCACGTCTCCGTGTGATGAATTATTAGTGAGGGAGCGACAGGACTACTTCCCTTGGGGTGGGTGGGAGATTTCAGAAGGGGGGAGGCACAGCGTGGGGCCAGATTTTAGCCAGGAGGGGAGTGGGGGACGGGATATTTCAGCCACGGGGATGTGGGGCAGGACATTTCCAGTGCAGCATTCTGGGAAAGGAGAGCACACAGTGGGGGGCCGGCAGACGGCATGTACTGCTCCCGCGGGGAGAGAAGCCAACAGGCTCACTGGGAGCAACCCGGTTATCGGCACGGCCTAATTTACACAGACGGGGCGCTGGGGGGGGGGGACATGCCATCCGTGGTGCCTCTTGTTCCTGGATGGCGGATGTTGACAACGGGAGATAATGGGGTTTTTGTCTTAGCTGAGCGAGCAATCGAGCGTCACTGCTAAAGGGCGGGGGGAGGGGGGGTAATAAATGTTATTTCAACAACGCTAGTCAGCAGTATCCTCCCCCCCACTTGCTGCCGGGCCAGCTCTCCCAGCATTACGGGGGGGGCAATGATCACAGACGGTCTGCACAATCCCCCCCCCCCCCCCCTCAGCTGAGAGGAGGTCCAGGTGTCCATGTGAGGAGGGGGAACTGAACAGGGATGCTCCCAGGCTTGAGAGACACCTGACATGGGTCCAACATAACGTCAAGCATCATGTGACAGAGGGGGGTAGGTATGATGTCACAGTGGACATCTGAGGCTAACACCACTGTGTCCGCCAGAGAGGCACTCGCCTGTGTCTGTGTGTCTGTCTGTGTATGAGTCTGTACAAGTCTGTGTCTGTGTTTTATTTTATTTATATTTGTCAGACGCAAAAATATGTTTAATGTCATTGGCAGTATGGCAAGCCGTTTTAGCTTTCATTCATTTTTAGAGGATATCACATATTCAGGTCTAACTAGTTAGAATGCACATTCCTGATATCAGAAATGTAATTGTAACTAGTTATAATGTGTATTTATGATATCACAAATTCAGTTCCAACTAGCTAGAATGCTAATACTTGATATCAGAAATTTAATTTCAACTAGTTAAAACTGAATTCCTGATATCAGATATTGGAATTCTAACTAGTTCAAATTGAATTATAACTAGTTAAAATTGAATTCCTGATATCAGAAATTCCCACAAAAATAAATGAGGAAATTGTTTTGAAGCAAAATAGAATTTTCTAGTTGGAACTGAATTTGTGATATCAGAAATACACATTATAACCAGTGACAATTAAATTTCTTATATGAAGAATGTGCATTCTAACTACTTAGAATTGAATATGTGATATCCTCTAAAAACGAATTAAAGCTAAAACGGCTTGCCATATTGGCTGTATCATACTGGGTGTTTGTGCAACCCGCCCCTAGTCTTTCAAAGACCTCTATATTTAACTGGTTTGCCATGAAGTGTTGCTTTGAAAGAAAACGCGAATAGCCTAGAGAAGTTGGGAAGTGGTGTAATGATAGCGAGCCGTCAACCAGCTCTACACTGTAAAATAGGGTGACCAGATAATCCATGTCATCCCGGACACTGAGCTAGGACAGGACTTGCAAACTACCATTTTAATCAAAAGGACCTGGATGTAAATGCGAAACGGCTGGATGAGTCTTTCAATCAAGGAAACAAACCAGACAAAGCACAAGAAGAACTGGACTATCTAGCCGAGCACAGGAGCCTTTCGGGTATAAAGTAGTTTGTAAAACCTGAAGTAGCTCAAAGTGTCCAGGATGACATGGATTATTGACAGAGAAGTTTCGCGCGTTTATTTAAGTGTATATAGTTTGTTTATATGTAGGGTGACCTGCAGATAATCCATGTCATCCCGGACAGGATTTGTAAACTACCAGTTCAATTAAAAGGACCTGGATTTCACTTAAGCGCTGCATTCTTGTTGTGTGCTGATTGGTCTCCTATAATCATACGTGTCACTAATGTTAAGGCGAAACAGCTTGATGAGTCTTTCAATCATCAAAGCAAACTAGTCAAAGAACAAGAAGAAATTAACTATTAGCCAAGCAAAGGAGTCTTTCAGGTTTAAAGTAGCTCAAAGTGTCCGGGGTGACATGGATTATCTGGCCACCCTATTATGATCTAAGTCAGTGTTCAATAAATGTTGTTGAGAAATGTTGTGTATCCTATATTATTAGTGTGGTATTTTACCATGCAAATCGGGGGGAAACGTCCAATTATCGGGGCAAAAAAATCGGCAGCATATATCAGCCATCGGCCGACCCTGACTTCTAAATATCGGAATCGGCATCGGCTATAGAAAAACCCTCTAGTCTGTGTGTGAGTCTGTGTGTCTGTCTGTATTGGAGTCTGTGTGTCTGTCTGTATTAGAGTCTGTGTGTCTGTCTGTGTTAGAGTCTGTGTGTCTGTCTGTATTAGAGTCTGTGTGTCTGTCTGTGTTCGAGTCTGTGTGTCTGTCTATATGAGTCTGCATCTTGTTATTTTGACATTTTCTCTTGCTTTCATTGGCTAAAAAATCACTGACATTTAACAATGTAACAACAAACGTAACAATAAAACAGCAAACAATAAAGTCACACCACACTGCATAACACAAAAACAGCAAAATGGCAATACAAGAACAAAAAAATCATGTACTGAAACACTGCAATTTATGAAATATATTTTTAAATCATTTTGAAAGCTTGGTTAATGGTTTTGCATGTAGTGACTAACATAATGATTACATACATATATAGTTCTAGTTAAAAATCATTACAATGGGTAACTACATAATCTATTCTGACCAACAAGACCAAAGCAACAGAAAATTGTGCCAAATGATGACAATCGTACAAAACCATTTGCATATATGTACTAAAACATTAGGAAATCTGTGCAAGGCAATGAGAAATTGTGTCCTGTTGTGCAGACGTGACGTTATGGTGTGGGGATTACACTTGTTTTTTCACAAACATTAATTGTCATTTGAGAAAAACTGTAACATTAATGGATAAACTGGCTTATAGTGCATGTGATAATTCCTATGCCTTCTATGTATTTTTCCCCATGTGAATCTGATGCAGATCATTAAATAATGAGTTTGTTATGAATTTTCCAACTTCAAAGCATTACAGTTGTGACTGATGACGAGTCTGTAATATGATTGAATTTTGATGGTAGAGCTTCCCTTTTAGTTAGCCTGTATTTTGATTAAATACTGTTTGCTCTTTTAATGAAAGCTCTTTGCCCTCATTAAATCTGTGTTGCGTGTGCGGTATAGCCAATCAGCGACCTGAGAAATGAAGGGAGAGTCTCCACAGAGATTCAGATATCTAATGTGTGTGTGTGTGACCTCAATTTTATAAAAATCTGTGAATGCAGTCAAAAAGTCTTGTATTTGGGTTGGTTACTTATGGTTATGGTTAGGGCTGGGTTAGGGTTAAGGGTGTTGTGACTGGTAATTAGGGTTTTTCCCATAGAAATTAATGGAAGGTCCCCATTCATATAGGTACGCGAGTGTGTGTGTGTGTGTGCGTGTGTGCGTGGCCGTGCTCCCCGCCACCCCCCTCGCTGCCTCCTGTCCCTCTCTTCCTTGTCCGGCTCCAGGCTCCCCTCGTCTTAATTTCCTCCCTTGTTCGCAGTGACAAAGGTCCCCTTTGAAGGGCGGCGGGACGCGGCTTGGGTTACCCCGCTGATCCGTCCCGTAACAGACCCTCACAATGCAGCGGCCAATTGGCACGTTAACCTCCCGGACCCAATGCGGCTCCCGTGTTCTGGCTGAAGGGGCCAATCTGACCATCATTCAGCCGCATCTGACGCGTCACGAGGGTGTAATGTGACCGTGCCCCTCTAATTGGTCATTTCTATTCATCTAAACACTCTCATTTTCCTTAAACCGACAAAACAGGCCTGCAGACTATTCAATGTCAAACCGACGGACACACCAGGCAAATGACAACCCCCAAACTAGCCAGCGGGAGGGTCAGAGGGCAGCTGTCGGGGGCTGGGGGGTGGCATAATTGCCCAAATGGGCAGAAAGACTTATGTAATTGAGTCCGTCATCGATGAACACGACTTCTTTATCTGCCCGGCCCCAATCTTCTGCTACGGTTACAGCGGAGGGTCACCGGAGGAGAAATGTATCTTTAATGAAGGACGTTTTCATATCGGCTATCTCACCAGCCAAACAGCCGGACGGATGGCTGCAGGCGTGACGCCGAGTAGCCGGCTTTACCGAATCCGCAGGCCTCAGCCTAACCAGGGAGTAATTAAAATACTCCCCAGATCTTCTCAGAGTCTCCGTCTCAGAATGACTTAATCATCATCAGCCCGTGTGATGAAGGCAGGGGTATCGCCGCTTAAAAGGCGACGCACCGCAGAGCCATAAGGAAAGTAAGAGATGGGGGATGCAAGCATATCGTTTCCCTTTCATGAGATACGGGGAGCCTTCCTTACATGGCCAGGACAAGCACAGTGTAAGGATTCAAACATCTATATGTATAAGACAGAGATTAGACAGACAGACAGACAGACAGACTGATAGATAGACAGATAGATAGATAGATAGATAGATAGATAGCCACATTATTCATCTTGAAAAAAATTGCAATTGCAACTGCATAGAATGGCCCCTTAAGGAAGGGGTGAGCGCAAGCCTCACCTTGTGCGAGTAGTGGGGGTCGACGATGCGGGCCAGGCCGAAGTCGCCAATCTTCAGCAGCAGCTGGTCTATGTTCAGGAAGATGTTGGAGGGCTTGAGATCGCGGTGCAGCACGTTGGCCGAGTGGATGAACTTGAGTCCGCGCAGCAGCTGGTAGAAGAGCAGCGTGGCGTGCTCCGCGGGCAGGGGCCCGTCCTCCAGCAGCCGCGCCAGGTCCGTCTGCATGCACTCCTGTACCACGTAGAGGGCCGGCAGACACACGGCGCCCGGCCGCAGCGCTTGCCCCTGTGGGCCCAGCACGTCATGCACGGCCACCACGTTGTCGTGCCGCAGGCGCCGCGTGATCTTGACCTCGCGCAACGCCCGCTTGACTGACACGGCGTCGCGCATGGGCAGCCGCTTCACCGCCACGCGCTGGCCGCTGCGCCGGTCCACGGCCGACAGCACTGGCCCCGTCGAGCCACAGCCTAGCGGACGCAGGTCCACGAAACGGCCGCCCAGCTCGAAGTCGTGGAGGAAGAGGGGGGGCGGATGCGATGCCATGGCTTACAGATAGCCTGAGGGGTCATCGCATGGGGGGGGGGGGGCGCACCACGGCGGCTTATGCACACAGATCCGTAGACAGTGAACAGTGAAATGCTAAGTTTAGCAAACGAATGCTAATCGATGGACACATAAATAGGACCAAAAACTATATATGTAGGTAACTGCAGAGATACATCAATGGATTGCTCGAAAATAAATAAATGGCGTCCAGCTATGTCACGGGTCTGTTCATGTGTCCTTGGGGGCTTCAGCACAGAAAGACCCTCGTGTCCCCATACTCCAATGTGACACCCTGGGAGGAGGTTCCCATGGTGACGCAACACGGACAGTCTTCCCTGCACGCTTCCACATCGGGTGAAGGGCAGCGCTCACAGTTCCCTGCCGAATCCTGAGGTTGTGGCGTGGCTCCCCACAAGCATGGCCGACCCCTGTTTTTGGGCCATTTCCATCTAGTCCTGCTGCGGAGGTGGCAGGTCCCAGTGATCCGTCCTCAGTCCCTCAATGTCCCCGTGACCTCTATCCTGCGACACAGGAAGGAGAGAGGAAGAAACAGGTGTAGTGACAAGACACAGAAAAGGGCTACAGCTGGATGGGCTATGTCGTATGAGAGGAGGGTTGCAACTGGATGGGCTATGTCGTATGAGAGGAAGGTTGCAACTGGATGGGCTATGTCGTATGAGAGGAGGGTTGCAACTGGATGGGCTGTGTCGTATGAGAGGAGGGCTGCAACTGCATGGCCTGTGTCGTATGAGAGGAGGGTTGCAACTGGATGGGCTATGTAGTATGAGAGGAGGGCTGCAACTGGATGGGCTATGTCGTATAAGAGGATGGCTGCAACTGGATGGGCTATGTCATATGAGAGGAGGGCTGCAACTGGATGGGCTGTGTCGTATGAGAGGAGGGCTTCAACTAGATGGGCTGTGTCGTATGAGAGGAGGGCTGCAACTGGATGGCCTGTGTCGTATGAGAGGAGGGCTGCAACTGGATGGGCTGTGTCGTATGAGAGGAGGGCTGCAACTGGATGGGCTGTGTCGTACATATGACGTAGAAAGCAGAAGGCGAGCGCTCGGCGCGGGCAGTGAGGGAGCGCGCGCTGGGAGATGAGGCTCCTCTATCTGAGCGGGAAATACGCAAATCCAGCGATTTTGATTTTGAAAATGATGTAAATTATTGGAATCATACAAAAATTATTAATATTAGAGAAATATTAATATTATTTTGTTTTTTACTTCTCATTATGACCTGACCGCACGTCCCCGAGAAAGTGATATCCAATACTGCATCACGCTAAATTAGTAAAGCAAAATTCACAACGTCGTAACGTCAGCATTTCCTACATAATGTATGCTAGATGAGGTTAATTATCCCTGTGAGGCCTTCTTAGCCAATGGCATTGCATTTAACGTTATAGCAGCTAGCTAGATAACGCATACATTAGGTAAGTCTGTCTCGTGCATTATCACATGTTCCTATCATAGAGCTGTGTCTTGAAGCAATCATTCTCCTTTTGTCATGCGATATTAGGATGCACAAAAGGATAAGGCAGGGCAAGAGGGACTCATTTTATTTGCATAGTGTAGATGTAAAGAAAATGTAGAAATGCAGGAAGTTATATATAATTGGCAGTGATTATAATTATATTCTAATTTGTGATCATTTCAAGGGGAGTTTTACTTCCCCATCCTAGAACCCCCCGCCCCCACTTTAAAAAAGCCTGATACGCCCCTGGCTATGTCATTCAGTTGTGAATGAGATCTGATGCAGTCACCTCATCGGGCCGTCGTTATAAATATAGAGTATATGGCTCATAGTCCAAAATCACACATCCGAAGCTGTGGGCGGCTGGACCGCGTCCCCGTCCCTGCCGAGATCGCTCCCCAGAAACGCTCGGAGGCAGACTTCGCACTCGCTTACTGATCCGTATTTACGCGACTCCCGGCTGCTGGCGGCGCATGTGAGCGAGACGAGGAAAGCCGGCCGACACCTGTCACTGACGGGCTTCAAAGAGCCGCTCGGCCCGGGCGACCACCCAGAGCCACCGGCATAATGTATCCTCTTAAAGCGACTACTGTAAATGGGGATTCTGCAGTGATGCGCCTTTAAATGTACCCCGGTAAAATGAGTTTACCGTGAAAAAGCATGAAGCTGTAGGGGCGTGCATGGGGAGGGACGGAGTGGGTGTTGGGATTTTCGGGTGCATTTGAGGCTCGCAGTGCATCCGGCACGACCTCCGAGCGGCCGCTCCGTGCTGCCCTTCTCACCGGACGGCGCGCACGGCACGGAAGCGGGGACGCGCAGGCGGGGGCGCGCCGTGTGACCGTCTGTGGACGCGCAGTAACGTACTGAAGGCACAACTCCATAAACAACACGCAGATATAAGCCGGTAAATAAGCAGAGGAGACAACAGAATAATACAGCATTATATGCCAACAGATCACAAATCCCGCTTGTTCCTGCTGCAGGCTAGGCTGATCATTTTAAGGTAGCCCTATTTTCTCTAAATAGCATAAATAGTTTATGGCAATTAAACATTCATAAATTATGTCACAACGTACAGCACTGTAGACCGTTGAAACGAATGTTATCGCAAATAAATCGATTGGTAAGTCAATATCCTACACTCTGCAAAAAGCATTTCCAGTAACTGGATTTGGTTTTTGTTTTATTGGACAGCCACCCCGTTTAAAACATCAAGTAACACTCGGGATAAATAAACTTTTGAAATATGTTTGCATAGCACTGTTCCCAGGCGAACTGGGACAGGGACCCTCACTCGCCATCGCCTGTCCCCGTAATGTGAAATGAAGGGGGTGTTCCGGGTCTCCAGGTTGGCAGTAAGTCGGTGTGAATGGGGCAGCGTTGGGGGTCTCGGAGGACCACCTGCAGGACGAGCCTCGGGTCCCCGTTAAGCGCTCGGTGTGAGGAGTAGGAGGGAGATTTGGGGCACAGCTGGTCCAGCAGAAGTGGGGCAGCCCGGATGGGTACAGTGCCTCCTTTGTGCCGTCAGACGCGGCTGAATATCCGAACACAACTTTCCATAAATGATGCATTTTCGCCCCGCATACGGACGTGGCCCCCGGTCTCCTTTCCCTCTTATATAAGCTTCGCTTTGGAATCAAACCTTGCAAATGCAAGTTGTCCGCAAGACCAAGCGGCGGTCCCGAATAACGCAGACGGGAGCGAGGGACGGAGCCGCGGCGGCGCTGGCTCACACCTGCCGTACTATCGCCTTCTGGAAACGGGGGCTCCTTTTGTCCCCCCACATCTGGACGGCGGTCCCCGGCGGCTCTGCCTTTTGTGTGCATACAATGTAACGCCCGTGCCTCCGCGGGAGCGGGCTGTCAAACCCGCCGTAAGATGGATAAAAGCGCCCGTTTCGCTGCGCCGCGCCGTGCTGGGCATCGGTGCGGCCGTGTGCGGCAGTAATACCCGGCAGGGGTACCGATGAGCACTCACCATAACAGAGCCGGGCGATCAGGAGCACGTCCCCCCCTCGCGTCGCACAAGTCCGCTCTCAAGCGCAAAGTAGCGGCATCGTGCCTTTGATCCGCTCAGGGGAGGTGCTGCGGGACCCGGTGCTGCGGGATCCCCGGGATGTCCGAAGGCTCGGCGCTGGCCGGACGCTCGGCGGATGCTGGCCTCTTTCTCTGTCCTCCTCCTCCTCCTGCGCTTTCTTTATTCTCTCACTCGATCTCTGCTTGCATGGAACCACCCCCCCTTTCCCCCCCTCCCACCGCCCCCCACCCCCC
>JAODKM010000039.1:6155977-6171001 GCA_026780845.1 Petrocephalus sullivani
CCTTATCGGGGCAGGGAGCCCCCAATTTTACCTTTCCCCAGCGGCGTCCCCCCGCCAACCCAACAAAAGAAAAAACACATAAGGAAACCCCCCCCCCCCCCCCCCCCAAAAAAAAGAAGCAGCACAGAAACACATACCCCACCATATTCCCTTTCTGCTCTCATGTATCTAAATTAAGGGCAAAAAATTCTGCTGAAATGCTAAGAGTTAGGAAATGAACATACGCAATTAGTAAAGCTGATGGCGTGCCAAGGTCTTGACGTGTAAATTCCACCACTTAATTGGGACTTTCAGGGTACGCCTGCTTGGCTGCAGCCGTGGAGAAGCTGTGATTCGTGCTGATCTCACAGCTCAGGCGCATCCTGGCATCATTCTATTGATCCAGCCGTGCGGCAGGGCTGCTGCTCGAGCTTCAGGGCCCACTGTAACTACTTATAGGATAATCATATTAGCATCCTTTATAATACAACAATGATGAACTATAATAATAATAACATAAATGCTCCTGTGATGTGGATCTGTTTCAACTGGTCTCAAGGTTTTCTTACACTTTCATAAAATATAGGCGTGCTCTTGGTATTAAAGATATTGCAGCGACTGCTCTAAAGATGGACAGCTGGTGCTGAGATCCAAACTCACACCAAGGGCCCTTAAAGTGGTTTCCAGCATCTTCACACTTCAGCTCTTCTTTGGAGTTCAGCACAATGGACACTTGGACACTTGTCTTAGTCCTAATCACATCCTCAAAAGTGTACAACTGTTAGCCAAGGAATTATGCAAACTATAAAGCATGAGCCACCACTGCTGAGGTAACAGATGCGTTTTGAGCTTTTGTGATGACTTAGTCTCCGGCCTGTTATAACCATTCCATATGTACAGATAGCTTGCAGATTTTCGCCTGTGACCCCATCTCTTGCTAGTAAGTGTGAGCTGGTCAGAGCTGACCTTGCCGTTTAAAACACCGGGGCTATAGAGTCTTGCTCGTCTTAAAGGCACCAATGCACCATTTGACCTTGTGGAAGGTTCTTGAAAATGGATGGCACTTTGGGGAGCTGACAGGTGCAAGACAGCGTGTGCTTTCACACGGAGGCTCAACACTGTGTGAAGAAATGTCTCACCTCTAAGCAGAAGCCCAAGGACAAAGTTCAGGGCTGGGACACAGCCTGCAAAGTACTGCGATACAACTGTTTATTGTCAATGTACATGACAGCACAGTGAGCTTGTGATAGCAGCTCCCTGCTTGAGGCAAACAAAATACACGACACGGAATATCTAACAATAAGTACAAAATATAAAATTATCAATAAGTATGTGCAAAGTACAAATATAGTAGTACAGTGTTTCCCAACCCAGTCCTCGGGGAACCCCGGACAGTCCACATTTTTGCTTCCTCTCAGCTCCTAGCAGGTCAGGACAAGGTATTCGGTGTTCCTGATTGGCTGGGAGCTGGAAGGGAGCAAAAACATGGACTGTCCGGGGTTCCCCGAGGACTGGGTTGGGAAGCACTATAGTAGTATATTGTGGGCCAGTGTGTGTGTGTGGGGGGTGAGATTCCTTTAGTGAGAGTCCTTCAGATCGAGTGCTTTAGTGCCTGGTTCAGCCTGGTTATTGCACTGGGATAAAAACTGTTCTTAAGTCAGTAGTGCGGCTTCTGAGTGTCCTGGATCTTCTACTGGATGGCAACAGTTCAAATAAATGGTGATCAGGACCCAATGGGGCATGGAGGACCGTTGCGACTCTGCAAAGACAGCGAGAGTTATAGGTGTGACCCAGCAGGTACTTTGGACAGATGGGACCTCATGATCTTTTGAACAAACAGATGCAGATAATGACACAGAATTTCTTAAGATGTGTGCCGAAAGTGTGGATGTCCACTGCCCAGATCCTCTACTGACCCACATATAGGAATTCCCTTCAAGTGTGCCACTAGGAACGGCGTGTCATCAAGCAATGGCGTACATCCATCAGATAATAAATAAAATTAGTAGTCCATATCAAACGATCAGCAAAGCAGGTGGCTTTTGATCACTGCGATTTTTTCTGACAAGTTAATGGTATAATACCTGGTTATTATTGAAAGTTTAGAAGAATGCTATGTCCCCTGTCCTAAAGGTTTGTTTCCACAGGATGTACTAGAAGAACATCTCACATTTTCATCCAAAGCAACATATTTTTATTCGATATTTATAGAACTGTTGCATATCCCAAAGGTCTTACCAAGGATGAGAGTGGGTTACACATCAGCCTGTCCGCATTCTGCAGTGAATAACATACTGAGACCTATCTAGACCCCTTATTTACATGTAGAGCTCTCAGCATCAAATTTCCGGAAGGATGGTGACTCAAGTTTCAGAAATATTACCTTACATATGTCAACACTAAGTAACTTTACACAATAACATAAAATTAACTCCTCACATATCACTGACAGACAGCTTGACCTAGGCCCAACAGGAACACTCACATTATACCCTAATGTTCACACTTCAATAAAATGGGGGAGTGATAATTATTCAAAATGTTCTGAGGGTCTGCTCTCTGCACTAAATAACGTAACACAGGCACTTACACAACAAATCACTTGCTTTGAATTATGACTCAACTACAACCTTTCCCCTGATACCACCATTTTCATTACAATCTAAGGTGCAATTCCATTGCCCCCATTCTCACATTGCTTCTGGCGACTTCAGTCATGAAACTACCCCGCTTATGGTCCTTTCCACAATAAGGACGTTACGAGATGCTGGCTGAAAGCTTGTGTCTAACAGACATGCCATCCTCAGTAGACATTGCGTTTCTGCCTGCAGCATCTTCGATTCTGGTTCCCACTCCTGGTGCCATCAGCTCAATCAGCAGGTGCTACGTCCCGCATCCCTTGGAGAACATGACGACAAGTAACCGGTTGATGTTGGGCCTCGCCTCCTTCCTCCTCCGTCGGCACTGAGCAGGCCTCCAAGAGAGGGCCTCCCAGCGGCCCCAACCCAAGGTTTATTTTCTCCCCTGATCCTCCTGACAGGAGCTTGTGTCTTGTTCTCCTCCATGCCCTCTGGCTTTCTGAATTCATTAGCCATATGTGTGCACCTGAGCTGCCACCTCCGACTGCCTGCTTCTCTTTATATTATCCTGAAAAGGTCCCAGCTACAGAGCCGTGTGGAGGGCATTATGCAAAAAAATCCCCCCCAAAAAACAGGAAAATACTTGTTATATAAAGCAAGAAGATGAAGGCAGCATTATTCTTTTGCTAAATGACAGCATGTACCACTTCTTTAAAAATACCACAGAGACTTCTTTAAAAAAATAACTGAGACAGTAGCAGCTGGAAATGAGGGCATCATAGCTACGTGAGTGAGGAGGTAGCATTTGGAGCATAGCTCACCTTAGCCACTATACCCCAGTTTAGGTGATAAAAAATCCAGTGAAGAAGTGTTTTATTAGCCATTTGCACAAGTCCAGGTACGTTGGAAGGCTTCTTTTCACGAATGCCATCGTGCCCTCTTTGACACACACACACACACACACACACACACACAGATTTGGCTGAGAGGAAAGCCTGGTATCTGAGAGCAGGTTCAGTCCATTTACCCGGCATCCCTGGAGCATTTCGGGAGGTTAAGGGCACGCTGTAGTAAGTAACAGTAGCTTTAAATAGCGAGTATGTGGCTGGAAACACTGCGACCTGCTTCTAGTGTGTATTCCTGTAATATGGACTGTCATAGTCCATAGCCGGAGATCAGCTGGCTTGCAGATAGAGAGCAGGGGCAGGTAATTAGTCTGCATTTCCTGCTTTTCCACACATCAGCACCGAGCGGAACGATGCCGTCGTGTCTGATGCCTCCGTCCCGTCTGCCTCTCAGAGGACAATGCGATCACTCACCGCGGTAGGCTGTCCACCCACTGCTCACAGATCCTCCTGCCTTCCAGGGAACATATTTGGCTTTTTTTTTAATCTTTGAATACTAATCAGGCACTCGTCAAGCGTGCCATCTATTAACTCTGACTTCCTGGGGAGGACGGTCCCTGCTTCATTACATGGGGAGTAGAATGTGACTGAAGCAACAGGGTGAGATCGGCAGCCCTTCTGCCGCTCAGTGTGCACTGAGGGGGCCAGTGTGAACTGAGGGTTCATGGGAAACCGATGAGTCTTTGCCCCTCTAGTCTCTCACATCCACGGATAGAAGGAGCAGGCAGAGTTCGCTGCCCTTTCGCATGACGGCTCTTACACACTCGCTGGAGTCCTCAGATTAAATTTTGTTTTGTATGGTTCAACAAATTAAAATGTTAAAAAATATACAAATATTACATTTGGTAAAAGTACCATTAGGTTATGTGTGAATGAATTTAGGAGTTAGAACAGTTCTGAGGCCAAGGTGAACTTGCAAGCTGGGTGTAAACCTGGGCGTCCAATGGGGTACTGAGCTAAAAGTGGCAGTCAGGCTGTTGGACAGGCATCCATCCATCCAAATGGTTATGCAATACAGGGTCACAGTAAACTTGGAGCTAACCCAGGAACCATGGGACAGGGGACACTGTCGATAGAATGAATGTCCACCAGAGGGTATAAAGCAAGGGCAACTTGCGGTTACAAATAAACTAGCTGCAGGACGAAACCAATGTACCCAAAAGGAGAACACACACACACACACATACCATGTATTCCTATCTTCATGGGGACACTCCAGTCATCCCAACTATGACACCCTTAACCCCTACCCAGCCCTAACCTTAACCATAAGTAACCAAACAATATATGAGGCATTTTTAGTTCTTTGATTGCAGACACAGATTGTTATAAAATTGAGGTTATCCTTATGGGGACCAAAAAAATGTCCCCACGAGGTAGAAAATAACTGGTTTTTATCACACTGTGGGGACATTGGGTCCCCACGACATAATATAAATATGTCCACACACACACATTTATATTCAAACCTTTGTGGGGACTCATTCATTTACCTTACCTTACCTACCCAGCCCTAACCTTAACCAAAAGTAACCAAACAAAATACAAGACTTTTGGCATTTTTTGTTTTTTGATTGTAGTAACACATTTTTATGAGACTGAGTTTCCCCATGTGGGAAACAAAAAATAGTCCCCAGAACCCACAGCATCAAAATAATAGGTTTTCATCACATTGTGAGGACATTTGGTTTCCACAATGTAATATATACATAACCCCGCACCCCACACAGACGCACTACAGTGCTACGCACTAAGCTGCCAGCCTTGAACAGCCATTTTTGGTTCAGATTATGCTAGAAAGCATTGCATTTTATTTACTTAGCAGACATTATATCCAAAGCACCATAGTCTTTTTGAGATGAAAGTACGTCAGAAAGCCCCTGAAGGAACAAGGGCCTGGCACAGGCGCGCAGTGGCGACGTCACTCTGCCAGCTCTGGGATTTGAGCCAATGACCTAACCGCTGAGCTACAAGAAGGACTGAGCAGCAATATTAATGAGTTTGTTTTGTGGTAAATGTGCTTTAAAACAACCCAGGTACCCAGGTACTCCTAGTTTGCCTTAAACTTTTAACAAATAATAGCCCTATATTGGAATTTATATTTCAAGATTAAAATCATTTTCCATTGGTCCCTAGGTTCCATGGAACTGTAAAAGAATGACTGGAAAAATGCCAGAGAAAGAAACTGTTTATTGAAATATACTTATTAATGGCATGTGTCATATGGAATAATCCCACTACAGTAAAATAAAAATAGGGGGTAAGAAGTTATTGGATCTTGGTGGAGTTTCCCTTTAAATCCATTTCAATTGCTTACTTCCCGGGTTTATTACAAAATATACATGTTAGTATAAGACAAGATCATGGACCAAGCAGGTAAGCAGCAAAAACCAGGATGAAAGGTGATGCTGTTGTCAGTTTATATTGAATTTCCTTGGAAAAACTCATTATTATGCCACTTTGAACTAGTCAGCTTCTAAAGTATTGAATTTAGCCTGCGGTCCTGCACTCGGCCTGGAACAGACACCTTCCCTGGTCAAACACACGCCCACACGCCTCGATGGCGCGCTTCTGCCATTCATCTCTTACAAATCCGCGGCAGACTGAGGGTGAAGAGGAGGAGAAGGAGGCGGAGCGAGCCAAAGAGTGTGAAAGGCAGAGCGATGTATCACTCCGATGGGGGAATCAAAAGTGACGATCAGCCCACGATAGAATGCCGTCGCTTAAGTGCTTCAGGCACGGGCTGAAACAAACACTTCTGCTGAGCCAGCGTTTACAGGGCACGCCGTAAGAAGCAGCAGGGTCCAAACAGGGCCTGAAGCTACAAGCTCTTCACTGAGATTCCCAACATGTCCAGCTGCAAACTACCTGTTTTCCACTACAGACTGATGCCTTTATCCTCAATGATTTTACCCGTTTATTCATTTGAAGATGTAACCAGGGAAAAATTAGTCATTGACTTGGAGGTACTCTTCCCCACCTCAGGCCTGAACCCCTTAAAGTTGGGCTTAATGACGCCCTGTGCCAGACAGTGTCCACCAGAGGACCTCGCCTTCCGCTCTTCCGGGAAGAGAATACAGTGCTCCCGGCTGGCTGCAGGTTCCCAATAAAGCCACTCAAAATGAAATGAACTGGGGAGGGGAGGGGAGGGGAGGGGAGGGGAGGGGGGCTAATTAGCGGTCAAGGAGGCCGGCCCAGTAATTGGATTTACCTGCAGGCTGTCATGCGCCCCCCTCTTACCTTCACTCTCTCTCTCTTTTCTTAGCAAATCTAATGTCATCAGGTAGGGAGAAAGCATCAACACTTAAAGAACAAAGGCGGTAAAAAAGAACAGTGAGTCTGTGTGCTTGCTGTGGCCCATTAGTCACCCCACACCTCTGCCCCCTCAGCGCTCCTCAGGCATAGAGACAGATACTGAGTTCACACAGATCCGCACATATGCCAATGGCCGCTTCGTTACCGTGTGACACGCCTGAGTTATTTTCGGTAGGCCGCTTTTTCAGAGCATGGTGATAACTACAGTATTGTACTTCAGGACTGATTTCGGCTCTCCTCTTCCCAACACCCCTCTCTCTCACGCTCACACCTACCTCTCCCCAGAGCCCAATTACCACCTCTCTTTCCTGCTGGGTGGATGACCCAAAGTGCAGGCTGGCTAGACATACAACCACGTATAGGCATACAGACAGCAGAGCGGGTATAAAATCCCGGTACCTGCCCAAACAGACAGGAACCCTGCTGCCGCACTGGGGACACCAGCATGAAGCCCACATGGAGATGGGAGAGTAGGCGTGCGTCATACACACAAACAATACATAAGGAAGTGTCTGGAGGGGTCACGTCGCAGGCCAATCCTGAGCAATAAGGATCTGAGTAACATAATCATTGGTGGAAGAGCACAGAACAATGAGATACACCGCCGCCCTGGTGGGCAAAAGTAGAACTTACAGCTATAAATTTAAACTAATGTACAGATTGAATTCTGCTACTGGGGAGCATAGGGCACCATGGGGGCAAGAATAGTTTTAAATCACTACAAATGCAATAAATATAAATCAGTTAAAATATTTGAGTCTTCATTCAAATTTAAAGTGTAGTGATCAAGACAGTTTTCTCATTATTGAGTTAAATGAAAATTTGAGAAAATCTACCACTTGGACTTGGAAAACTCTGATGTCCCGTCTATCGTACTGACTCTAGGCCATGGTGTCCTGTCTTTGTAGGGCTGGAGATGAAGCCGGATTAAAAGCTACTGTGTTTGTGCTTCATTAGAACTAAACGTGAAAACCCATGAACCCAGAACCCGCAAAGTGCAGCCTGAAACAGACTACAGGGCGGGACGGATGTAACACATGGCAGCCCCCCCGCCGGAAGGACTCTGGGGAGGCGGCGCCACCAGCAGCCCCAGGTGGACCCGAGCGCGATTACAGCCGAGCCGCTTTGCGGACGGCTGGGCGAGAGGATGTGTGAGTGACAGAGCACTGCCTGGGGCCGCAGTGGGACGACGGGACGGCTCCTGCTTAGTAATGGGGGAAGAGTCAGACACGGAAGCTGCCGTCAGCTTGTTAATGAAGCGCCATCCTTTGCATGACGAGTGAAAAGCGACAGGCAGGGTTTAGGTCAGACCCAGTCTGACCGACCAGAATATCACATCTACACTTTATTTACTTATAGCCGACGCTTCTATCCGAAGCGACAGAGGTTTTTCTGAGAAAGTGGAGTAGGAGCAATTGGAGGCTTAAGGGCCTTATGGCAAAACCACTGGGATTGGAACCAGCAGCCTGCCAAACAGACGTCCATCACCCGAGAGCAGGGGCACGCAATTACTTTTCCCTGAGGTTCAAATTTCCTCAGCTACATTAAGCCAAGGTCCCGGGGAGATTTTGCTGTTTGTGTGTGTGCGTGGGTAGTGGGGGTGGTTGATTACACGGTCTAGAAGTACCCTTATTCTGGACAAACACACACACACTCTACACAAAGGGAGAGTTCTTCCACATTCTTCTTGGCTCTTATATATACATATATACTAGTGGGGAATGTGCAGAGCAGAGAGACATATTCCTGTCCCCAGGAAGGCAGCTTCAGTCTTTAAAGGCATTCTCCTGTGCAGGTTTGCCTACGTGACAAAGAAGATTGTCTGTGTTATTGACACAGGCCATCAGTCAGAACCACCATTTCTGACCAAATTAAAGCTCTGTCTTGTCCTTCTCCCGCTGCCTGACACGCAGACTCATACACAGTGACTCTAAGCCCGCCACCGGGCGTGGAAGGACAGGAAGACGAGAGAGCCAAAAGCTGTCAGGTTTTCACGCTACGCCGACTGGCGTTACGTCAAAGTGCCGGCACAATCGTGAGAAGGCAGCAGCCGCCTTCCCCGCGCCGCCGCCAGTCCGTCTGTTTGGCGTCCGGATAGCTCGCGCTCCATTTACTCCGCCGGCCGCCATCCACATTCATGGGGGTTGGTCACCAGAGGCTGAAGCCCTATTCCCTGGGATAGAGGGGGGAGGCTGCAGCTACTTCCTTATAACATCAGGCCTCAGGTTGTCTGTGATGCAGGTGTGTCGCTTTGGGTCAGGCGTACATGAGAGTCACTCAAGGCCATGAAATAAGGCATAAGAAGACGCGTTGGGCTCGGGTTCGACTCCTTGCTGGCTTTGTCCTGCTGTCACTGCAGCGGAGACACAGAGCTTGAACGTGGGTCAACACCATTGTTTTTATGGTTTTAATTTCTTTTTTTAATTTGTTTTTTTTTTTATAATACTTTCAATTTTCATTTGAAACCCAGTTCCATTTCCAGTTTTCAGTGCAGCTCTTTTGCTTTTTATGTTGAAGATATATTTCTGTTTAGTTTTTTTATATTTTAGTTTCAGTGCAGGTTTCAGTCATTTTATTTCTGCGAACTGACAAAGTCGCAGAGCTATTTTATGTGCTCGATACTTCATGAAAACAAGATGCCCATTATGTACTAAAGTGTTCACACAAAAAAATGGGTAAATATCTATTTACTAATGGTAAAAATAAACAAATCATTACTCTAGCTACATAGTATTACAAAGAAAAGGTAATGGAAAGCATTTGATGTTTTTCTTTGTATTCATTTCAGTTAGTTTCGGAAGCAATGTTTATAATTTTCGTATTTCAGTTTATATACATGTTTTCTCATTGTTTTGTTTTCGCTAATAATGATAACCCTGGTTGACATGGGCCATTATCATCTCAGCGATGAGGCAGCATTCATAAATGGGGTTAATAAATTATTAAAAGTTTATTTCAATAGATCCTAAACCTTTTCAGGACAAACACATATGTGGGACAGACATATCAGATAAAGTCACAGTAGCTACTCACTTATTTATCAAGTTAAATATTAATATGCTTAAATGCTCATTTCCTGCTTATTCCAGATCAGCTTGCAGTCCTCACACCTTCACACAGCTGGATACGAAGACATTCAGGTGCAGTACCTCGTTCATGGGTAGAACAGCAGCCCCGCCCGTGGTGCAGTTGCCACCCTGCTCCTCGCAGACCGGAGGAGAGGCCAGAGTAATCAAGGAGCCACAGCGCTGGTGCCACCTGCGTGTGATTCAGAGCTGCACTCAGGAGGGCTTCCTCCCACACAGACGGCGAGCGGCAGGAAGCCTCAGCAGCAGCAGAGCTGGAGAAGCAGACCCCATGCCCATAAACATACTCATCCCACTCGGCTCTGCAGAAACCTGCACACAGAAAAACGCTACCAGGAAGGGGGGGGGGGGGACGCAGTTCAGTGGTAATGCTTGCAGGACACGTTTCTCCTGTACCCGTTCCACACTTCTGGAAAACTTCCACAGCTTGGTGGACCATTTCGACAACCTCCTTAATAATATAGTCAGTTGGCTTTTCCGCCCCCACCGACCCCCCAAAATAATATACATATAAAATGTAAATCTTGAACATTAAGTAACATACTGGATCCTCTTGGGATTTAAGTTGAAATCCTTGCCTGCCCTGCAACCTACTGATCCCTTCCTGTCATTCTAACTGAGCAGAAACACACACACACACACTCTCTCTATCTCTCTGCAAACATTTGATGAGTAGATCGTGCCGGTTGGGCTTGGCAGATCCTAGTTGTGACAGAGGACAGGCTGAGGGGGGGTCAAGAGCAGCTGCTCCACAGTGGAGTGCCCCCCCCACCCACCCCTGTGGCCGACCTGCTGCTGTCACACAGAGAACGCGCCGAGCTGCGTGTTAAGTGGCTCTTTCAGACTACATGTCCATTGCCAGACAGGCCTGAATGAAAGGTGGCTTTTTCAAATGCATGGGATGGCAATTTGGTGGGTAGCATACCTCCTTTACACCTCCAGAGTCGGGGATTTAAATCCTACTCTGGCTGTGGGTGGAGTCATCCTGTTGTGTGGGTTTCCGCCTGTAGCCCAAAGTCAAGGTGACCAGACAACTCCAAGATGTCTGTAGTGTGGGACTGGCATCCTGTTCAGGGCGTTCCCTTATTTAATATTCCCTCACCCAGGGGAGACATTTTAGGTTTGCCATTACAAGTGAATATACAATACCAGACATCTCCCAAAGGATTACACAGGTACCAGCTAAACCCCAGAACTCCTCCAATAGCTGTGTCCATTTAGACAAGGCTGACCCCTGCTGGTCATTAATATCACTACAACTAAGTGAGAACTTGAAGTCCTGAATAGTGGTGTATGCCTCTGCCACTCAGATGAAACAACAGACATTTAGATACACAGTCCGTGATATGATGGAAAAGAAAATGCAGTCAAACATTTAATGATTCAATGCAAATCAATTCAGCCTTGACTGGATTCTGTTTAAAATCATTGCATGTTTTGCACTGCAAAAACTGAGACTCCATGCAACAGAAGCTGATCATAAGAGCTTAACCTATAAATTCCAGAACAAGGGTTCGAATCTCCACCCTCGCTTTATGAGTGTGGAGGTTGCATGTTCTCCCTGTGTCAGCATGGGGTTTCCTCTGGAATCTCCAGTTTCGGCCCACACTGAAAAACCAGGCTAAAGTGAACTGAAGTTACCAAGTAATCCATTTGTGTGACTGTGTATATGGATATTGTGTGTGTGTGTGTGTGGATGCCCGGAACCTAAATTCAGAAGTAGACATGGAAACCATTATGCTAATTGGTTAGTGTTGGAGAGCTCAAAGACCATCCCTCATCATTTAAATCAGTAGTTTTGAGCATTTTGGTGTCCCATTAAATTACACCAGCACTGGAGAGCGTAACTGATAAGATCAAGACTATCTGCTGACTCTGTTACCTGAAACTCGGAAATGACAGCATTACACAAATGTGTGTGAGACCGGAACAAGGCAGGTACCCACAATTGTACCGAAATTACACCGAACCATGAAATCAGTACTGAAGTTTGACCTGAACTGTAATTTGTGTGCTTCATTATACCTCTATTATAACGACAAGAGGTCAGAGATGCATGCATATATGTCGCAGAGAGAACAGCACTGCACAGCTCTCCCAGACTAGCATCGAGTTGTGACCTGAAATAATGCGTTTACACATCCATGGCCAAACACCAAGAGGCCAGCAGAGCCGGGGGGGTCAAATTCTGTGGTAACACTTTACTTGAAGGGGCACAAATAATATGGAAGTATGCTCATGTATATATTAATTAATCTCATGTTCATTCATCATTAATGAATCATGGCATCTTTTATCTCAAATTACTATATTTGTCATTATGTCTGTTAATTCTACAAACCTTTGTAAGCTACTTTGTAAGTATGTAATGAACAACACACATGAAATACTGATATCATGTTTGCTCATCATACATGAATCGTGATGCTTTTATCTCAAGTAGCCACTGAATTTGTCCATGATTGGTACTGAGTTACTACTACAGTAAGTGTTTGCGTCCCCTCCAGTAACGTGTTACCGATCCTACTCCAGCTGTGGGTGGAGCATCCATGATCTCTTCCTGTTGTGTGGGTTTCCCGCTGTAACCCAAAGCCAAGGTGACCAGACAGCTCCAAGATGCCCGCAGTGTGAGGCTGGCATCCTGTTCAGGGTGGTACCATGTTATGTTCTGGGACAGACACTGGGTGACCCTTTTAGGGTTATTTGTCTGGGATAAATTGGATAGCAAGCTTACATTAGGCACTCGTGGCTGAGTTGTGTATTGCAGAAGAAAGGGGCCGGGGATACAGATGTGGGGCGCAGTTCCCTCTGGGGCACTCCCAGTCAGCCATGGTCAGGTCATTTTGATGGTGATCACAGGAGTAATGCGTCATGTCACGCTGGGCATGGAGCCCTGTTCTGTATGGGGCCATGTATCTGCAGTCCAGTCTGAGTGCCCATGCTGACCTCTGTCCACTGTTTCTCCAGTCAAATACAATAGATATATAGATGATCGATAGATTAGATAGATTGATATATAATCTTTATTGCCATTTGCACAGGTACAGGACAATACAATTACATTGGAATTTCTTGTGCGTATCTCCAAGGCTTTGTTCAACATTTTTGTGGAAAACTCACACTTCACTCAATTCAGACCGGCTGCTATTACTGAATGGGACCTGTGTCCTGGAATACAGAAGGTACAGAACATGGAAGTAATTATATTATTAACCCAGTAAAAATTAATCTGATCTGAACACGGCTTTAGTAAGAACTTGAGGTCATCAGTAAGCAATGTTGCATCATCCCTCTGATGACACAACATGCATGTAGATACACAATCTGTAATACGATACCAAAGAAGACAGATGTAATTATTCAATAGAATATGATTCAGCTGTTATAGGACTTGATTTTGACTTAATTAGCATGTACTTATGTGCAAACAAGTCACTATGTTTTGCACTGCAAAAGCCAACTGAGATTCATCGTAATTGAAGCTGATCGTAACAACTTATTTACAGAAAATATATTTCGAAATGATTGGAGCATAAAGTCATGTCCACTTGTTAGTTTGCTTTTGAAAAATTCAGATATAAACTTAATTTTTCCCCCTCAATTGCCAAAACCTCATGAAACATTGTCGCCCCGCGACCAGGGACGTCTGTGGGAATTCTGGGCCCTCGGATAAAATGTTACCTATAACCTTATGTGCTCTTTTTTTAAAATGTATTATCAGTCAGCATTAGGTTATTCGTAGGTATTTTTTTTCCCCCCACCATTGTTCACCACTGTGTTTTTAACGCTTTGAAAGCTCCCCAGGCTCGGGCTGACGTACCCCACAGTTCCACGTGTCCATGTTTAGATATATGCAGAAATCTGTAAGTCTGTGTTACCCTCAGACAGCATAATCATAACACAGCAGGGGCCCGGTCAGCAAGGCCTGGCTGCAAAGGACCGGGCCCTGTGCTCAGCAAGCTGGGCCCCCGCGGCCGTGACGAGGCAGTGCTGGAAGCTCACCGCGTCTTAGCATTAGTACATTAGCACATCAGTGTTAGCCTCTCAGCAGCACACACAGGCCAGGCAGGCAGGATCCGCGTGGGACTAGGCCCCAAGACCCGGGCAATCCGCGGGGGACTAGGCCCCGAGACCCGGGCAATCCGCATGGGACTAAGCTGAGAGACCCAGGCTATCCCTGTGGGTCTAAGCGCCACAACGCGGGTGATCTGTGTGGGTCTAGGTGCCGAGATCCAAACGATCCCCGTGGAACTAAGCGCTGCGACGTGGGAGATCCGCGTGGGACTAAGTGCAGACAACTGGGCGAGTCGCGTGCAACTAAACTCTGCCACCCTGGTGCTGCAGTGTGAACTTTGTTACAAAGCAATTATTCAAAAAGCCATTTAATTTTACAGGTAAATTACTACAACTACAAAGACAACACAGTGAACCACTTCAGTATTTTGAAAAAATACTATTAATTACATTTTATTGCAGATGGTTTAAAAATGTACAGGGCACTTAATTCTGCTTTTAATTATGGAATAACTTTGCAAAAAACAAAATGGAAAGGTCCCGGTTTTCTCATTATATAGAAAGTTTAGATGTAATATTCTCACACCACAAAATAATCACCCAGGCTTCATCTCTGATTGTGTGGTTGACTGGTCCCAGCAGCAGAGGTCTTATTAAGCAACCAGGGCAGAGAAACTTACAAAACACACTTCTGTCTCCTTGTTATGTTTAAGTCTTATAGCAATAAAAATATACATTTGTCATTACTTTAGTTCTAGTATTATAAGCACAGCTTACTGGTGGGCAGGGGACAGGAAAACAAGGTTGGGTCCAGTCAGACATGAACCCCGAATACAGACACCCTGCCATCCAGGAGACAGAGTCCATCTTTCACGCCGACCCCCGTAGGATCTCACCGGGGCAGCCGAGTGTTGGGCGAGACCTACAGAGGCAGGTAATGTCTCCGGCGATTGCTACAGGTGATCACACACACGCTGATCATCCCAAACAGCTGCAAAGAAACACAGTGTATGAAAACGCAGAAAGACTAAATACATTAGAGTATTTTGATCAACATAGGACAACATCCACTTACCAATTTCAAAAATAAAAACGATATCATTCAAAAAATTAGGAACAGCCTTTTTTGTACTAAAGTCCTCTAAA
>JAODKM010000039.1:6244265-6256146 GCA_026780845.1 Petrocephalus sullivani
GTAGTGACCCCCCCCCCCAAAGACTGTTATGGACTAGGTGTAATCCAGAAGTATCATTTTAGAAAACTTAATTGCATCTGTTCCATCTCCAGGGAATATTGTGATACAGTGAGCCTCTGTTTTCATGTTCCCAGGTCCGAGACACAGAGAATGTTATCACAACACAGCATTTCTCCATAGACACATTAGGGTATTTCACTGGACCATTTAGCTGACTGACCTCCCCTCCTCTTTAAATTCACAAACCAGGTACAGAACTTGTTAATGTAAATATATCTGCAGTGGATTTCCATGTAGTTATGTTGTAGACACTAAAGCACACATAATCGAATATATTTAATGATATTATAAGGACATTCAGTCATATTTTTAAAAATAAACAAACAAACGGGGTCTTAACCGGAGTGAAATTACGTTGCTTTCAGTTTTTCTGGAAGAGAAAACAAAATTATACCATATTATTTATAAAACTATACATTTATTTGTACACGTCTATATAACTTTGTGGAAGAAGTTGTGGATGTCTCAGATGGTCGGTTTTTATTCAGAAAAAATAAATATAATTTTCCAGCCCTGTTAAAGAAAATGTTGAAATAGGCCTACCGAAAGTCTACAAACAAACAAATAAATAATCTGTGTAAATCGAAAATACGACAGCGTTTGCTGTGCCCTTTAAACTCATTACAGGGCGTCTTTACAAACCATTCGCCTTACTAAATTACCAATATGAGTATCGAAATGCCGGTGTAACCGTGCTAAGAAGCGTCTGTTTCCACGGACGGCGGGGAAACGTTAGATAACAGCTGACGAGGACGAAGCCGCACCTCTCCAAATGTCTTGCCGTGTTTTGTCGTTACGCCAGAAGGCGAAGCAAGCTTCTGCTTTTATTTTTCATACCGCCCTTTCTAAATATTTAATGAGAGTGAAACATCAACTCATTTTCTTCGCCGATACTTGTTTGCAGTTCATTCTTGGGAGGACAGGGGCGATGCCACAGGTGTCGGCCAGAGGCGATCTTATGCCCCCGGTTACCGAACCACATTTCTGTGATTTACTACCCGAAATACGGCTTGAGGAGGACGGGAAATAAAAAAAGCTACACTGTTATGTTTATTAGACTATTAAACTATGTCTATTTAACAATTTAATTGCCTTGTTGTGCAATTTTCTTACTATAACGGTTCGGCGACCGACACTCCTGGGGAAGCTCAGCTTAACTTTTTAAAAAATCGGAAAGTTGACAACGAAGTTGACTAACTATCGTTAGTACTTGGTATCAGATAAGTTATACTGGGTTAACTGCTTCGTCAATCAACCGATACCACTACTATAAAATTGTTTCCAGGTGGACAAATGGATTGAAATAAGGAAAAATGTAAAGGGAGAAAAAATAATAACTTACAATTTTTACAACTTCAAAGAAGCTTCGCAATATTTATCTCCAAAATGTCTACATTTTTGTTGCATTACACTCTCCTTTAACAGCTTAACAGGCCTGTATGAATGTACAGCAAGACAGCCGTCTTGGTATTCTGTATGTAGGTTAGCTCGCCTCGGTGAATTAGCAAAATATTTAATTTTGCTAATTTACTTCAGTTGATGCAAATTTAAACCCAATATACTATAGTCTATAGTTGTGCCTGACGTCTCGTAAAAATGCATAATTTTGGGCATACTAATAATAATAATAATAATAATAATATATTTTTATCGTGAGAGCCTGGTGTGGAGGACGGACTCATGCTCATAAGAAATCTGAGAATTAAGCGAGCTGAGAGAACCGCGTACGTGGGGCAGGTGCGGGCTGCTGGCTCCGGTGTTAAACGGATAAAGGCGGGGACGCATATCTGTAAATAATTAAAATGACAAGGCGCTGTCCGCTATTACCCGAGGCACTCAGTGGCTGGTTAAAGCTACGGGGCGGAGACAGCAGCGCCAGGTACACACAATCACTCTTATAAATAATTCCCCGTGTTTTTACCATCCAGCGCCTGAAATTAAACCGGAGCAGACCTTTGGAAATTGGCATACGTATTAATTACACCAGAAGCAGAAAAGTAACTGTGGCTCGTGACAGAAAATGATATGATAGGACGTAGTTTTATTTGAGCACCAGTAATGCATTACAGTAATTAAATGATAAAATGAATTAATCTAATTAACCGAAAAGCACTCCAATACAAGCTGACACCAAATTATTTTGTAACCAAATTCTATCATCAGGTTAATCGGTTTGCATAATCAACAAAAGCACATTGTTTATTTTTAATATTTATATAACCTTGGCATATGAAATGAATATGTAATGGATACGTTTAAAAGATATTCTTTGAGAATAATACGATGTTATGCAAATTACATTATTTCATGCGCGTTCTTATACAATTAACTTTACATTTGCTGTGTGTGAGACTTAAAGAAACAATTAAATTGGCTAGAATCTGCTCTGTGTGTGTGTGTGTGTGAGAGAGAGAGAGAGAGAGAGAGAGAGAGAGAGAGAGAGAGAGGGTGCATGCGTGTGTGTTGGCGTATGGGTGTGTGGTTGGGTCCAATGTCTGCACTGAGTCCTAGAAAGGCTGGCAGGCTGACTTAGTGCTCTCTGTCCAGAAGTGTGTCCTCTGGGACGCGGCTCACAGCGAGCGCGGGGGACCGGGCGCTCACCAGCTGACAACGCGTGCTTCGATAAAGACACCGAACACCTCGGACAGCGTCCCAGCCAACTTCTGTCTGCAGATATAAAAAACTGCCCTACAACCGCGATCTCTTACAACTTAGAAACTTATTATTGTTCTTTTAGAAAGTTTTTTTTTTTTGCCTATAGAGAACTTATGTTTAACAATGATGCTGAAAATAATGCAACAATTGAGTACAAAACGTACTCAAATAGCAATTGTGTGATACAGACTATGTGCCAATAGATGTAGCATCATATCGGCGAGCACAATATACTCAAATAATGCATGTTGTCTATATGTGCAGATATTTTTATAACCAAAAATAAAAAATTGGGCCAGGGGGAGCAACAGAACTGAACTGACTAAAAGCGCGAGAAGTTGTCAGACGTCGTCGCTGGGCGGAGGACTGGGCGAAAATCTCCGCCATATGGAGAGCGAGCTGCCGGGGGGAGCGACTCCAAACTCTGTGTGACTTTAATGAGATTAAATGAGAGCCGCAGTAATGACGGCGAGTGCCACTGGACTGCCACCTCCCGCTTCGTGTGCGTGATCTCAGTGGAAAAGCCATCACGGCACAGGAGCAAAACGAATCCGCGACGAAGCAGCGCTCCGAGTTCGGCTCCCTGGCCGGCGTGTCTCTCAAGTTTCCTCATGCGAGCGCTCTCTTCAACACGTCAGAATCAGTGACTTTTTATACGTTCTTTTATTGATGTATTTGTTTGTTTGTTTGTGTTTATTCCTTTATTTTTTAGACCTGTTTGTGTGTTTGCTTGTTAGTTTTTAAATTATTTAAGATTTAGTAAAATATTCTTCAATTGCCATAGAAAAAGACATTGCTCGGTAATTCATTACAAATAACAGTATTCCACAAACAATCCTGCTTACGTGCATTTCACATTTTTTGCGGGTCATGTATTATTTTAAGGCAGATAAATGAATGAATGAATGAATTAATTAATCAATCAATCAATCAATCAATCAACCAATGAACACCAACAACAATAATAACATTAATAATAATAATAATAATAATAATAATAAGAGGAATAAGAATAATAACATTATTGTTGTTGTTATTTTTATGAATAATACTGATGATTAATCGTGATAATTATTATAATTATCTGTTAAGGTGCTATGATAAAGTGAAATTAGTCGCACGTTACTCATACCCCGCTGCACGTGTTAAAAAAACAGACACTCGGAGTGCGAAACTGCATCCAATCCCTTTTGCTAGAGTAACCGACGTTATAATTACTCTTTAAGGACTGTAGCCTTTAACCCGCAATCAGTGGTTATGGTGTTCCTGTTCGGCTTGATTAAACACTGCAGGAGCGAGCAGGAGACGCTGTCTAGTAGCTGGGGGGTATAGATGGTGGCCGAGGTTACTTAACGACAAATGGCGATGATAACAATCACGTCACTATGATTATTTCAAAACGACGTGTTTGTCGCTTATTGTGCCAAATATCATGAATATGGTACTATTATAGTTATTGTGGCTGTTATAATTTTTAATTTTTTGTATGGTATTATTTTAGTATTTGTGGCTGTTTAAAATTAAAAACTGAGGCTTCATAATAATCAGCAAAATAAAAAGGCCGGAGGACTTCATTTATGTTTCTTTGCTCATTTATTCTAATAAATCAAAGGGATCGTAAGACAATGGCAAAATTGGTAACCTTCAACAAATTTAACATTCGTGTAAAAAGGCAGAACAAACCAAACACAGAAATAAATACCTCCGTTGTTCCCAAGAAAAAGCAGGACGCAAAAATTCTTTACAAATGAATAACAAAAAAAAAAAAAAAAATCGAGAGAACTATTATCTACATTAAATATATGTATCAAATTGGCAGTATTGTTTTTACAGGAATTATCATTATTTTATAACGTTATACTTTTTAGTTTCTCAAGCCTCTGGCTCTATGTAAAGTGCACGCGTTAACTTTAGAAGTACAGGGACAAAAAATGAAAAATAATAATGACGTAAGGTACAATGCAAGGCAATACGTAAGCATGTCATGCAGACATGCGGACACGAACAGGTTCAGGCGACTTTTCTTGGAAGACAGGTTTATGAGCATGACATCTGAGAGCCCGTGGCAGTGTCGACGCGGCAGAGGGCTCTCCTCTATGCCATCGGCAGGTGGACAATTGGCAGAACAGAATTACCAAATAAAAACGAACAAAACCTATAAAAAATGCGGTAGCCCTCAAATACAAACGAGTGGACATGTAAGCGGCGACGTGAAACAGAGGGCATGAGCACGCTAAAAAAAAAAGGGAAAGAAACGCACGGGTGACATTAAAGTCTGTCTGTCAGTGAGGGGCGTCGGGGTCAGAAAGCGTGTTGGCTTGGGATCTTTAGTTCAGAGAGTTCGTCCTCGCTTTGTAGCTCCGCGTGTGCCTCATCCGAATCGCTGAAGTGTGAATGCGGGGAGAACTCTCCGTCGCTGCGGCTAGACCGAGGCGAGTCCTTGCTGCCCTCGGAACTGGACTTGAGTGTCCCCGAGGGAGACAGCCCCTCCTGCCCGATCAGTGCTGACAGGGCTCCGTCTTCGTAGGGGAATGGCATCGAGCTGAGGTGGACGGAGTACCCCGCACCCGCTCCTCTCCGACAGGAAGAAGAGGACGGTCCTAGAGGATTGTCGGATCCTTCGTACGCTGCGGTGGACAGGACGTCACACTTTGGCGAATCCACCTTTCCGCCCGGGCCCTGCAGCAGGTCGGAGAGTGCGTTGATGTAGATCTGTGCCATCTGCAGAGTCTCGTACTTGGAGAGCTTCTTGTCGTTGTCGAAAGCCGGGATGACACTGCGCAGTTCGTCAAAGGCGTGATTCAGCCCGTGCATCCTCCTCCTCTCCCGTGCATTCGCTGCCATTCGCCTCTGTTTCTGCACCACGTTGGTCGCCTTGCTGGATGGAGCCCTCTGTCGGCTCTCGTCCGCTCCTCTAGAGCCCTTGAGCCGGCACAGCTCGCGCGCCTTGACTGGGCTCTTCGTGCTCTTCCTACAGTCCGATCCCTGACCAGCAGGAGGGGGGGACACGCCTTCCACACTGGACCCGGGAGAGTGCAGCAGGTAGTCGGCGTGTGCCGCGCAGGTGCCAGGCTGCACGGGAGCCAGCCAGACGCGTGGGTCGCTGCTGTCCATGAGTGCCAGGTCGTGCGGGTACCCGCGCCGCTCCCCCCGCCCCAAGGACGCCTGCTGCCCGTCGAACACGGTCATCTCCTTTTCATCTTTGCCCCATTCCTCCACATGCATCCCTTCCATCTTAAAAGCTGTAGTTTTGGTGGCTAGAAAGAACAAACGAAGTATACAGAAACTTTATATAAAAGTTTAAAAATAAATAAATAAAGTTGTTCTGTGATGCCGCAGCGCTCCCTTCCTTCTCGGACCCTTTGCCTACGCCGGGTCGCGTGCAAGGCCGCTTCTCTGATGTCTCGAGGCGCTGCGCCTCTTTAAAAAGCGGCACGCGCCGGGGAGCCCCCCTTCTCGCGCTGGTCGCGTGTCGCTTTGACCAATAAGAGCAGTCGGGGCAGGCGCGTGCGGCCGGCCAATGGGAAAGCGCGGAGAGCCCGAGAGAGGTTATTATGCCCAGACTGTTTATGATAATGCCGCAGTTTAGGACTGTTTAACTGGGGTGTTATAGTCACAATGGCTCGTCCCACAGGACACACGCAGAGTGAAACTGGATGGCGAGGAACGTGGATAGACCGTAATTTGGTTTGTGGACCAGAGTCGAGAGAGGAACTTAGGAAGCTTTATAACTAAACGATACACCCTGGACGAAATGCATATTACGAAAAATATATTCCTTGCAAAAAAAACTTAAAAATTTGTTAACTCGTATGAAATCAAATGAAACTCAAATATAAGTCTTACATAAAAGAAAAGGGGGTCGCTAACACCACTTGACCTAGCAAAAAAGACACAGTAGTAATTACTGACAAATGTGCTAATGTCCTAGGGGCGAAATCGGAGCGTGCTGCAGTAAATCGAGAACAATTAACATTTTCCGCTGAATTGTAAACAGGTTCCATTTTAGATGTATGGGATATCTTAAAGCATATTCTTGAAATCACTGTTGACGATTATTTTGTTTAATAATTGATTAGACTTTCCTTCAGCCTGCCGATACATGCAAAATATTACGTTTTTTCTTATTGTAATGACGCACATCTACCTAAAGTACATATACGTTTTATTAAAGTTCCTATACGTTTCGTTATAATCCTGAAAAGAATTTCATAGGTTGCTTTGTTGAATGACTGAGTTTAAATCAGTTAAAGCAAATATGAGCCATAGTCCTGGTTACTTGTATAAACTTAAAAATAAATAAATAAATAAATCAAAAACAAAAGTTATACACTTTTCAACATTGCCACGTCCAAATATGTTTAATAAACTTTGTAAAGTTAACAACGTTTAAAAAACTTGTCTATTGGATAAACTGACAAATAATCCTATAGAAAATGAAATAAAAAATAATAATTAATGTTGCAGCTCTTCTTATATAGTGTACATCAATCTGTGTCCAGCTAACAGACTTTAATAAAATGAGTTTGATTCATGCGTGTCGGCACGCGTATTGAAAATGCGACGTCGCTCCTACAAACGATCCCCGTTAGGGATATACATATAAAAAATAAAACATCGAAATAATCCCCCTTCTTACAGATCTTGGAAATCAGGGGGGTTAAAACCCCAGACCGAACAACTCCGCTCCTGTGGGTTTTGCGTTCATTGTCAATTCAACGCTCCGCCATTCAATTGAATGTTCAAGTCATCTCGAGTTTCATCTTCCTTTGTACAAGTTCAAAACCTTTTGATAGAAGCAAAGGAACGCCCTGTTTAGTAAGAGAGCTTCACAGAGATCGGAAACATGATCGTAAGACTTTGCGCGGCGTCACGGGCTGCAAGTGTGCTTCAGAGAAAGTTGGACAAATGTTCGGTGAAAATCGTGTCGCCGGGTCACGCTGCACCGCCTCCCAGTCATACATTTTTAAAAAGAAACCTTGTATATAAACACCAACATTTAGGTCGGACTTGTATATAAACAAAAGAAAATCAAACAACTGTGTATTAATAAATTAAATTAAAATGTAAATTATGGGGTCTATTAAACATATTATCCTCTATGACAGTTCACGAAAATTTCTTATATAGTTATTCATTTTAATTTTGATACAAAGGTTGTAAGACATCAATTATGATTTGTATTTACGTATGACCTCGTCTTTCAGGAATCACATGACTAGTAATATGGTGCGATTCTTTAGCCTGATCATGTTATAATTATTGTAAAAAAATCTAAATGTAATTTTATGAAAAATATAATTATAAACTAACATTTAATACACACACACACACACACACACATATATATATATATATATATATATATATATTATCATATTATATTATATAACAATTAAAATATGCCTATTAACAATAATAACGATGATGACGATGGCAATAATAGATCTAATACTAATATTAATGATAATAATACGTCATCATTATTATTATTCACAATGTAGATTATATTTGTAGAAATGTATAGGCCTATAATTCGTTGCAAAGCTTTAAAGTGGGAAATTAAGGACGGTGGTGTTGAAGCAGGGCCTACTATAAGAGGACAGAATTGAATCATACCCGTTAACAAAAAAGGTAGGCAACATAAATATTGCAGTCCGTTTCTTTTAAAATATTTTATTTAAAATGAAAAGCAATATAATTAAGATGACGCAAAAAAACAGCTAAATGCGCATTTTAAATGCGCAAATGTATGTTTGAAACAAAACGATTATCTAAATGGATAGATGCAGGCTTCTAATTTAATCTATTTTATGATAATTACTGTCCAGTGCAAAAACGTTACATTTTGAAATACGTGCTGTAAAAAATGGGGGATGGGAGGCACTACATTAACATTTAGATTTAAGAATTGAATTCCTCGTATTTCTGACGAAAAATGACATTAATCTTTTCTCCTTTTATTCATGAATTCATAAAGTAAGGAGGGTCCGGGACTGGCGCCTAGCGCCGTCTCCCCACCCACGAGCGCCGCTCCAGCCGGGCTGTGTGGTTTGGAACGCTCCCTAAAGCAAACAACAGGTTGGATATTGTAGCTGGCGATTATTAAAGTGTCGTGCGCACAATAGTGACTCTATGTTCCATTCGACACGCCTGAAGACCTCTTTGGAAAATGTGCACAAAACGTGTCCCGATGGGGTCTTCCAGCGCGGTCCAGTCTGCGTGCTGCTTACTCCATCCCTGTCACCGAGGAAACCGACTTTTCCAGAAAGCCGGGCCCTTAATTGCACCTAGCATTGATACTAATAACCATATAAATAACAAAGATAATTGTAGATGGTTCATTATAATGAACAGTACCAGAACAAAAACAACAACAACGGCATTAACAACAACATCAACATCATCAACAACAAGAACAACAACAACAACAACAACAACAACAACAATAATAATAATAATAATAATAATAATAATAATCTGCCGCACAAAATCTTACGTTTTTCCTGCAAAGTTCATTTAACAATATTCTTGCTTTTTACACGTTTCGGATCTTCACTGCTTTTTCAACAGTTTTTTTTAACGGCACCAGTAAACCCAGAAACTGCTAACACTGCAACCAAGTTACCGTCTTTTTCTTATAATCTACGTAATACTCGGCCGCTTTAGCTTCACCCTGATTATTTGTTTGCCGCGGGCTGCCACCAAAGTTTGCAGGTGCAGCTCGTAGTTTTATTCGGTGTCGCTCATGATTACAGGTCTATGCAAACCGCAATTCCAAACGGCTTACCAAAGCAACTAAATAAGTCCGTTTCAGGTTATTAGACTATGTGTGCGCTCTGAACCTAATTCTCACTCTGCCTTGGGTTGTGGGGGGGTATTTTAGATGCGCTGTACAGCGCCCCCTGTAAAGAGGGAATAGAGTCTTTTTTTTACTTAAAAAGGGTTTTCTTCTGTCTTTTGTAGACCTACTGGGGCGGTATCAGTAACAAGAGCGTGACATTTTGCTTAATAACACTCTGAAAAGTCTTTAAAAATAAATAATGGTGAAACAGCGCCACCTCATGGATTTCTGAGGACCACAATACTCTAGCAACCAGGCTTACTCTAAATGTACAATTTCAGGAATAAATATAATACTAACACCCCACCAAGGGTGTTAAATTGTCGTAAATAGGCCGTTCTTCCAAATTATAGCTTATTATAGAAGAGGTGGAGAGAATCACAGACATGGTATTTTCACATCTTTTTAAAACCTCAAAAAACACAGCCCAAGCAATACATGGAAACAAACAGGGAAATGCTCCCATAAATAGAGGTGTATAGGTTTTGGGTTCAGAGACCTCTGAGCACCGAAGCTCATAAAACCATCTAGAAGGAAACAAATGTTTATTATTTGTATCGCAGGATATACAGGACGACCCGTGGTACTTCAATACGTAAAGCAGTTCAGCGCTTTCCGTGGGGGAAGAAAGCAGCAACATTTACGAAGAACCAAATGATGAATAAACAAGGCTGGCTGGCTGTAAAGGCTTTTCGGTATCGTCTTACGCTGTGGGAAATCCCAGAAAATCAAAGGTTTCTCCTGGTGTTCTATCGGCGCATCTTATATGAATTTCTATATTGAGACCAACGGTAATTATAAAGTGAGACAACTAATGAGGGGACAGCGTGTGATCGGGCCCATTGTAATACCGCTACTGCGCCACTAGGGGCAGCTCCTTGGCTCGAGGCCAGTGCAGGTTTACCCCGGAAAGGCAGCGACCCAGAAAGGTATCGCCAGTACGGCGCGGTTCCAAACAGGGCTTTGAGGATTACTGCACTGGCCCGTGTCTTAAGTGAACCTTTATTTACTGCCTTAGTGAAAGGCAAATGCAGAAACACAAACTGCTTCTCATACAAACACAGTATCGAAATACAGGCTAATACAGTTCAATTGCTGGGTGCAAAGTATTGCTGAGGAAAATACTGTTACATCTTAAAAACCTGTACAGTAAAGAGTGTAACGAAACACACACATACATTAGCATTACAGACAAGGCCGTGAAACTCGTACCTTTAACAGGTCCGAAGCTGACTCATTTTCACCATATACATTTTGGTGCATTTGCATTTTATGTGTTTATGGTGGCAATATTAAAATTCAAAGTTAGTCTGGCTATAAAATGTTAATGAAGTTCAGCATAGATGTTGATGCTGTAGGAATACTATGTTAGACTAATGATAATGAGATGATGTTTATTTGCTCTGCTGGACTAATACTGTATACGCTGAGAGCTTATGATCATTTCATTAAAATGGTCCTTCGTTAAGAAGTGTTTAGCATGTTTGTTAGAGCTGATGTTAATCATCGCGAAACAGTTTGCCCAGTTAGTACTGCACTGGATTTAAGCCAAACATTCATTCTCACAATTTTCCATCACTAAATCACCAGGACTGCATGTTGCTGAACTGTGAGGAAATGCACTAGAATATATGAACACACACACACACACACACATACACACACATGCACAGCCATACATGTCATTATGGGGACTCTCCATTAATTTCTAAGGGAAAAACTTAATCCCAATCACAACACCCTTAACCCCTACCCAGCTCTAACCATAACCATAAATAGCCAAACAAAATACAAGACTTTTACTTAGTTTTTGATTGCATTCACAGATTTTTATAAAATTGAGTTTATCATTGTGGGGACTGAAAAAAAATTGCCCCATAAGGTAAAAAGTTACAGGTTTTTATCACATTGTGGGGAAATATGGTCCCCACAATGTAATAATTGCATACAGACACATAACCGGGGCTGGATTCAAACCAACAGCCCAGAAGGTTGAGCAGACACTGTCAGCACAATCCAGCGAAGCCTGACTTTGCACAATCTTTCATTCTTCTGCTGTTCTGCTGGCCTCGGAAGCACAGTGATGTTTTATTTGCTGGACCATTCCCAGGAGAAATATTGTGTCCTGACCCACGTGATTGCAGGAATTCATTTTGTTTTCATGACTGACAGCCTGAAGCACCGGCCGACTTCTGTGCCGGGGCCTGGCGGCCAAAGGCCTCTAAATCAGACGGCTTCCCATACGGCACCGGCCGACTTCTGTGCCGGGGCCTGGCGGCCAAAGGCCTCTAAATCAGACGGCTTCCCATACGGCACCGGCCG
>JAODKM010000039.1:6265946-6293405 GCA_026780845.1 Petrocephalus sullivani
CCGCATCCCTGCTACTCCCCAACCCCCCACCCCCCCGCCAGTCCTGATCCTTCTCTGCTAACAGTGTTTACATGGCCGTCTTCGTAAAATGTCACCTACAGGGGAAAAAAAAATGTCAGCACACTAGTGTACACCTGCGAGGATCGGTAATCAGGCCCGAACCGCAAGTTATGCTGGGTAGGCACCGCAGTCCCCTTTATTGGTATGCTAACGCTAGGCTAAAACTAGACAGGCCCCAATGAGCGGCACCCCTCTGATGGTAATGAAGTTGGCGTGACCCTTTTGGGGCTGTGGGGGGGGCAGAAGCCCGGAGGATGGTCATGTTGACAGATAAAAGCTGCTGAGGTCACGAGGGGGGGGTTGTCCGTGGGCCGTCTGCTACTCACTGATCAAAAGCCACTCGGAGCCCAAGGAAGTCAAATGATGAGACGGTCAGCTAGGTCATGCCTGTCCAAACGTCCCGCTGACACTGAAGTCTGCTCCAAGCACTCATTACCGGGGAGATGGACATGGGGGCGGGGGGTGTGCTCACTGAGCATGCTCACTGGGGGCTCAATACTATCTGAGAGTCCCCCAGCTGTGTAGAGGGGACAGCTTTTGGATTTGATGCACGGGCCTGTATTCATATCAAACGTGTCCGTGTTTGGGCAACTTCAGAGGCATGCTGGCCTGGCTCTGTGGGACACAGGGCCACTGTTTCGGAGATCCTGAGGAATCGGATGGGCCGGATTGATATGGTGGAGTACTGGACTGAACTAGTGACACTGGTTGGTTGGGTATGGAGATGCTACATATTCTGGATCAAGCAGAAGGTGATACATCATGTGGGACAGGTGGGTGGTAGTTCGATCTGGACCGAGACAGAGGAGTTAGGTTAAATCCTGATACACGTTCTCACCCAGCGTCCATGTGACCTCTTAGAGCAGACTGACCCAGACAAAGACCCACCAAACTCAGTGGACTCAACCTCAAGCGGATTTAATTGAGGTAATTATTGGGCTGGAATCATTAAAATGTCATGTTTTAATTGGGTTTATAATTGCATTTTAATCTGAAATTAAAATACTCATACGTTAAAATCAATAATTTCTTTATGTTGTAAACTGGGCTTTCACTTATGTAGAAAGTCTCACTTCTTGGCCAGAAGTTTGTTTGGTAATAATCATGTCGGGCTGTGCGTAAATGTAATGCATGTACAGGGTGTATGTTCCTAAGGGACATGCATACATCCATCCATCCATATGTCCATCCATGCATCCATTTTCCAAAACTGCTCGTCCTAATCAGGGTTGCGGGGGGTCTGCAGGGCACACTCACACACCAGTCAGTCACACATGCACACCTACGGACAATCTGGTAACTCCAATTAACCTTAGCAAGTTTTTGGACTGTGGGGGGAAACCAGAGTACCCGGAGGAAACCCTCCGAGAACAGAAGGAGAACATGCAAACCCTACACACAGCCACGGTGGAGGCTGAAACCCTGGGCCCAGTGCTAACCAATGCGCCAGTGTAGCGCCACCTGAGGGACACCCACCTGTAAGCCAATGGTGCAGGCTGTGTGGGGATCACATGGTATGGGGCCATGCCCACAGAGGAGAGTCTCTGAGCATGCTGGGTAATGCCTGGCCCAGCAGAGGCTAGCTTAGGCCGGGTGTGAACATGGTAGAGCAAGTTAATGATGAATCAGAGAGTCAAATAATGATAAATAAATCATAGCATGATTAAGGAATCAGGTAAGTAAAGACAGACATGCAAAGGGGAATAGGTGGGGGGTGAGGATGGGGTGCCTCAGAGGTAGCCCCTATTGGGGGGGGGCGCTGTCTAAGTGAAATGACCCTCTACACTCCCTCCATGTCATTCTCCCCCCGTGAGCCCTGCTATGTGCTGCCACCTGCTGAGCGACACTGGTAATTGCTGTTCTCAGCTAGGCTGCCATGCACAGAGAAACTGAGCACGTGCGACTTTACAATCCACTACTATTCAAAAATCAGGTGCTCTCCTCGATGGATAACGACATCATTCACAGCGTGGTGAAAGCTCAGGCTCCAGCTACCACTGCTCCCCGCAGTCAGGGCGCTAGCTACGCCAGCCAAGCCACAGCGTGAGGTTGGCGTCTGGGGTTTTGATTGGGTGGTCAGTCTGACTCTAAAACAGGAAATACAGATGCTTTACTAGGTTTAGCCTGGGTCTCTTCGCCCCTCTTTTTGGTTTCTGCGTTCATCTCTTCCACCACGAGAGCAAAATGCAAATGAGGACGGAGATGAACCCCCCCCCCCCCCGGCATCCGTCCCCGGATACAGTGGTACCGCGACACTCCCTGCTCCAGTACCGGCGCAGCATGCCGACTCTGCCCATCCGCGTCCGCCAGCCACTCACCTCCTTGGAGGGCACCCGTGAGCCCTTTCTCCGGCTCCACCAGGTCTCCACCATGGCGATGAGGCAGGAGAGCACCACGCCCGCCGCCAGCACGCAGAAGACACCGGCAAAGCTGTGGATGTCCAGGGCGCTGCCGCGCTGGCGCGTCTGCACCGACGAATACATGTCACAGGAACTTTCCCGCGGCCACCACTTCAGCTTCAGCACGTCCATGTCGCCATTCTGCTGCAGCTCCAGGATCCTGTGGAGGATTGTGGGTAATCATGTGGAGGATTGTGGGTAATCATGTACACTTCAACCTTACAAACTCTGCATCCATTCACACTGCTATGAAAGCCAGTTCCTAGTGGGTCTTTCAAAGGTACAACAGCAATTCCCTCCCATCGGACAGCTAGAACCTGACTGTTAAATCCTTAAACAGCCATGCATCCATTTTCACAGATACGGATTGCCCTTGTTGGGAAAATAAAGCCCTTTATACCATCGGTAGCCACACTGCTGAATGTCAAATCACAGTTTAAGGCATGCCAATATCTCTGACATCTTTGTTCCCTTCATGTTTAAAGGTTTTACATCTTAACAGGCTATTTGCTGCAACCAGGCCCCCAGATAATGAGCTCTTTCCACCACAAAGTCGAGAGTCTGCCCCCAGGTCCTAAGGCTACCGTTCTGCAGAACCTTTAGCATGATCTGCTTTCAGCAGCAGGGGGCAGTGTTTAACCGACACAGAGAACTCAGCCAATAGCAAAATGGAAGGTGTGACTAACTCGTGTTTTTGAATGAAAAATTATATTCTCTGGTGCAGTGTAAGTGTTGCATTATAAGAACATTCAGTGGTACATCTAAAGTAAATTAATTATAGTTTGGGGAGGATGCGGGACGTGAAGGGGCTTCTGTTTTCTGATTTGTACTACAAAGCAATTCTTTCTCAGATTACAGCTGGGAGAGAAGCGTACAGAGCAAACCCACCTCTCCAGGGGAGGAAACAGAGAATCATTGTTTTCAGCAGCAGGTTAAAGTTGCTTTTCGGGACTCCCAGACTGATCCATTGGCACCCAAAAGTCAATTAACTTTAGATATTCTCCTGGCCTGTGACAAAGAGGCCCTTTCATTGATCTGTCACTGGTTACTGAGAGAACTCGCAATCAGCAAAGGTATTCATTTATTAACTGGCATTCTTTAATTCTATCTGATATGCTCTGCCCTGGAAGGATCCATGCCCCAAACGAAAGGTGTCCTTTTCGCATGGGAGGAGGGACGGTCTGCACCCATCCTCATCCCCGTCCCCGATGGGCATGCTGAGAAAGAGCCGACCAGCGAGTGTACAGGGACGTAAGACAGCCCAAGACTGAAGCCATCGCCCGATTGGTTGATAGACACCAGCAGCCCAGCCACCCGGCTCACTTGAGGGAACGAGAGCCAATCCTGTACCTGTGACCCACCGGTGGCTTTGAACCCAGACCAGCGCTGGAGGACACACCTAGCCTACATTAATTCTGTCACTTAAAAATCTTAAATGAGTCATAAATGTAATTCATGTCCCATAGCCTTTGTCTAATGGCATCTGCTGGGCTGGGAAATGAGTTGGGAAATTGACAGACAGTGTCCCACTGTTCCCTGTAGGGGGCAGTGTGGGAAGACATTCCACCTGCATTTGATGCTCCGGGCTCTGGCCGTCTTCTCCAGCAGCTCCAAACACGTGCCGGAACCCCCCACCTCAGGCCAGACACTTACTTTTAATTGGATTATAAATATTGCATGCGTCTTCTCTGAGGGAACGAGGAGGAATGATTTCGGCAGCTCCTGGAGACACGAGCCGAAGTTTATTTCACTTACTGAGCCGGCGAATTTTTATGGATCTCGCAGGCCGCGTTGTTCATCGGGGTGCGAGAGCACCCTCGCTCCGGTGACAGCCCTAGGGGCTTGAGAGTGGCTGCTTTTTATCCTGTTATCAGGGGTCAGAGTGAGACTAACTCCAGTACCGCTCACCGAGACCTCGCCAATTACAGCCGCAATGAATTTACCGGCTGCCACTTCAATGAATTATCACCCCGGCGTTCTCAAGAAATTAACGCCCCATTGTGACATTGTGCTCCTACAGTGGTGACAGGAGGTGTTAATCGTGGTACCACTTAGTGTTGCATTGCCGCTACAGAAGGGCCACCATCCTCAATATGATCATCTGGCCTGTGACACTTCCTGAGGCCTGAGAAATCCAAGCCTTTTTCAAAAAGCATCTCTCTTCACTTCACATGGTATCCAGTTGCAGACCTCATAAGCTAACGAGAGCTTGCATGCACAGGACTGAAATGCACGTGAGTACATGTCAGTGAGAATCTGCATATGCATGTTGACAGTTCCTGACAGGTCCTGAGTTCCTGCAGAAGCCCGGTGACAAAAACTCCTCCCAGCTCTCATGCTTCTTGCTGCTTATAGGACCCGATCACTTCTTTCCCCCCATGAAAAACCAGTGCTGTGCTGCTCAGCCGTCTGAGATATTGAACCTGGAACACTTTGATCAAAAGCACAGATGCTCAGTCACAAGACCACGAGCCGCCTACGCCATGCCGGCTCTGCCGCAGTAGGCTAATGGGACCAAGAACCGAGGTGAAGACATAAAATAATGATGGATCAATGTTGAAAATGTAAGTGATGAAGATCTAAAGATGGGGCAGATGAAGCAAAATAACGACGCCGAAGACAATGATGAAGAAGACAACAAAGGGAAAGATATAACGAAATATCAATCACACGGCGACGGCAGGAACATTATCACATAATGGGATATCGATGGTGAAGACATTACAGCATGATAGTGCAGAGGAGATGATGTGATGAAATATCCATGGTGAAAACATTATGAAATAATGGTGAAGGAGAGATTACATTACATTATATTTATTTAACATTATGCGACAGATAACTGAGGATCAGAGAGCAGGTTCAGAGCTTGAGGGCCCAACACTGACATCACCCGGCCAGCCTCAGGATTTAAACCAGTGACCTGCCAATTACAGGCACAGAGTCATAATCCACAGGGCCACACAGCGCCCCCATGAGGTAACATAACAGCATGACGGTGGAGCGGAGATGAAGAGGAGGCAAAATGAATAAAGGAGATGACGAAGGCAATGAAGCGGCAGAGCGCATCATAACATCACATCATGCTAGGCCTCCTCTGTGGGAGCAAGGCCCCCCCGTGTCAGTGCCACCATGCGGCCGAGTCACGCCGGGCCCCTTCAAGGAGGTAGCCCGCCTGGCAGTCTGTCCGCCCGTCTCCAGGGCTCCGCGCGGCGAGCCGTTACCACAGCAACCAAAGTGCTGCAGAAATGATCACATTAAAAGATGTCTCTGACAGCGTCAGACTAACTACTTGGTTAAAAAAAGGAAACAAACTGTGGCTTTTTCTGGCTAACACAATGAATGGCAGCACCACATGTTAACTTAAAACAAGTTAAGGTGCAGATTAGCAAAGAGAGCAACTGAGCACACACACACACACACACACACACACACCCCAACAAAACAGCCTGCTATTCCCCTTTTATCCCTGTCACCTATTCACCTGTACTCCTCAGGAACGCATGCCACCAGAAGCCTAGAGGATGCTGGGAAGGTCATGTGACCGAGCCTCTCCCAGGATCCAGATAACAGGCTACCGACCTAGCATTACTGCTCTATTAACATTCACATAAACATTGCAGTAAATATCTATAGTCTAGAGTGTTATCATTAAAAACCACTCAAAACACAAATCCATTAGAAATGGACACTTTTAAACTACGTAACTGACATTTCATCTAAATGGGAAAATTATCAACCTGTAGGGTGGTGTTGGTCTCCCACAGCAGTTTTTATAAAAGATGTAATATTCTGGATGGAACATAAATACGGTTATAAAGGTGAGGAAAGAGAACTGATGAGTACTGATCTAAAAGAGGCTGTGAGATTTCACAGCGAGGCACCATAACATCTGTGTGCCTATTGATTTTTCACAGCACAGGCAATTACATGCTGCTCATATAAAGAGAGAACTTTCTGCCTACAGTGTTTTTAAACTGAAATGACTGCCTTTTAAAACGACTATGATCACTTTTCCAATACATGGTGAAACTCAGTTGACCCCTCAGCTCTGGAGAGGAAGTACAACCCTCTACTGACCACAGCGGGTCTGACTTTTATATACTACACTTCTGTATTACACTATTTCTGGGGTTTTTGCATATTTCTATCCCCACTGGTATCACTGATTTACTACCAATTTATTGATCACTCAGTCTTATATTGCAGTTTGTCCTGCACTGTCTTGTCTCATGTTACACTGTTTGTCCTGCACTGTCTTGTCTCATGTTGCACTGTTTGTCCTGCACTGTCTTGTCTCGTATTACACTGCTTGTTTTGCACTGTCTTGTCTTGTATTGCATTGAATTGTTTGTCCTACACTGTCCTGTCTCGTATTGCACTGTTGTTAGTCCCGTTGTTCCCCCACGCATCTGTCCCCTCCCCTGCAACTGTGTACCTACACTGGCATATGACAATAAAATTTGAAACCTGACTGAACATCAAGAAGAATTGATGTGATGGACACTCAAAAAGTGCTAACCGGAACCCAATCTGGCAGTACCGGCCTACAATAGATCAAACCTGGATTCCTTGTCCCCATAACTCTTGGGGGCGCTAATGAGACAACCTAACCAGCCAGCCATGCCTCGTCACTATGAAACGGGCACGCCAGCCAGCTCCATAAGCGATCAGCACGACCGTCTGAAGTCAAAGATCAATTAACGATACAGCGTTTAATGAGGCTTCTGGGACAAGCGCTTGTAATATTCTCCAAAGACTCCCTTTGATGGGGGTGTGTTTATGTCATTCCACACCCCAGAGGGGGAGCTAAACCCCAGTGGAGCAGTGCGCTGTGTGACTTGATGAAACGTTTGGAGGCTGCACCTCGCAAATGGCGGAGGAGCCTCTGAACACTGGATCGGTACGTGTTTATTTAGACCATTTGTGGGATAAGAGGAGATTGATTTTGTGCCAGATATCCTGCTCTCCGGAATGCCTTAGGTGAAAAATGTACCTATACCCCACTTACAGCATTCAAAACCATGTTAAAGCCTCAACCAGACTCTCCTGAGAGGATTTTAAGTGTTATGTTTAACTTTTTAATTTAAAATGATGCCATGGGAAATCCAGCATCTCTGAGGTCAACTTCTTCTGAAGACATGCCAGGCTTTCTGTGGTGCTGCCCCTGGTGTTCTCTGCCTTTCGGGACAGACCGGGTCAACTTGGAGCGCTGAGGTCAGCTCATACGTCTAGTCACCCAATACAACCTCCACACACCCTAAGTATGCCTGAAGTGCTCATTGATACAAGGCAGCCATTTGTGGTCACATGAAGGCAGGCTAGTGCCTGCCTGACTGGGAAAAGCCTGGCAGTTCCTATGGCAACTTATTGACCCATGACGAACCCCAAAGCTTTCCAAGGCTATCCGAGAACCTAGCCACCACGTTCCAACCACATGGAAGAGAAGGGAACGCGGTTCTCGATGAGACAGAACCGCCCCAGACACTACATTGGAACACCAACGGCCAACCCAGCTGGTGGCTAGCAACACCCCAGCAGGCCCTCATATCCACTCGTCCTCCTCTAAATGCAGCAAAGACGCCTCCCAGAAGCAAGTACCACACTTGGAACTAAGCAGAAGGCACTGTCACAGGCCCGCTCCTTGTTGCGGTCCGATGAGGTGGCCCCTCAGGCCAGGGATGACACACTTTTGATGTGCAACCCCCCCACCCCCAGTAGACCCTAGCCCCTTCGAAAAGCTGTGCATCGGCCATGACCTGGCTCCCTTAGCCTGAGAAGCACACTCCCGAATATCTGCTTTTTTCTGTCACAAAGACTAGCACTTACACGTTTTCCCTCAGGTGGGGGTCGGCCTGTTGGATCTCACCTATATCTGTACATGTCACCTGCGCCCATCCTGCTCTCAGCTCCTCGACCCACAGGCCTTTCGGAACCGACCAAGGCTCAAGCAGCGGATACCACACCGCCGTGGGCCGAGAATATCTCCCTGATCCAACAGATGGCCGAACAACAGCTTCCTCCCCCAACATCACCCCCACTGACCATGGGTCATGCTAACCTTCATCTTGGGACAAGGGCAGCACATTCCGGGGGAGGGGGGGAAGGGTAACCAGTTAGCCTTGAACCCCCCAAGTATGCTAAGCACTTTCTGAGCATCTTGGGAAGTGTGCTCTATAAAAAAAGAGCAGAGCTGGCCCGGATCAGTACCCTAGAGGAGATGTCGGGTCCTCCAATATGCCTGTCACATGGCTGCCTTTGAAACTGCCAGATTTAAATGGAAAAGAAATGGCATTGAAAAAGCTTTAATGTGGGATCTGGTTAAAAAAAAGCACCCCAGCCTCACCATCATCACTAATTTATGTTAAAGAGGTTTATTAAAACACTGCCAGAAAACACCATAAGCAAAGTACTATAGGTTATTGTGCTTTTCTGCCTGTTGTGATCATGCAGTGTATAATTCTTATGTTTACCAAGGTAAAATGGATGCAAATGCAATGAAAAGGCAGGAAGCGGAGAGCAGCACTATGCGGCAGTGTTTTATGAGGTTCCATCTCGCAGGGCCTCCCTACGGGCGTCTGCTCCGTTCGCCTGCCGCGATTGATAAATCACACTAGACGCCACGTGCCGAGCGCCGGCCACTTTTGGTTCCCAGGCCAAAATCGAGATGGCATTAATGGGCTGGGGTGCATTCAGAAGCTGTGATGACCGCATCTTTATTCAGGCGGATGCCGGCCACACTCGGGGGCCATGTGTGACTGGAGAATACCGTCAAATTAAGAGTCTGCAATTTTCACAAGGAGTGGCTGCATGACACGGTGGCTCCAGCCGACGTGACAAAGAAATAAAGGAATTCATTAAACAGTTAGGAAATACAGGAAAAGAGGAGGGAGGCAGCTATGCCAATCTGGTGACAATGAACGGGAAACTGCAGCCTGCTAATCCTCAGTTTGCAGGTCATTGCTATCAGAGACTAAATTAGCATGCAGCTCACATTCAGCTTTCAGCAAACAGTCATATGGGATCTTCGCTCCCAACTGCGGGGCAGAATAGTGCAGCTACAAAAAACAACACAGCTCAAATGTCTCCAAGTGGTCAGAGGGGATTAGCATTGCTACCTGAGAGGCGCGTCGGTCCCAAGTACAAGGAGCTATGCCGCTCGGGCTTCGACAATCAACCGGGGGAATCAGCATTTCCGCCTGACCAACTGCAAGGATCAAAATTCTACAAACTATCCAGTGGATCATCATATATAACTGAGAGGCTAATCACTTTCAGTAACAAGTGACCACATGGCTTGGGCTTTTATTTATTTATTATTTATTTTTCTAACAATTGAGGGATCATCACTTTCAACTCAAAGACAGTTTGGTTTTAGTTACGAGCACCTATATGGCTCAGAATTCAGCAAGCAGTCAAGAGGATCATCACATGAACTGTATGGACAAAAGTACACATCGCTATTACACACACAGGAGCTTTTAGACATCCCATTCTAAACCCATAGGCATCAATATGGAGCTGCCCCCCCTTGTAGCTATAACAGCTGCCACTCTTCTGGGATGGCTTTCCAAAAGATTTTGGAGTAGTCTGTGGAAATTTTAGCCCGATCATCCAGAAGAGCATTTGATGCACTGATGTTGGATGTGAAGGCCAGACTCACAATCTCCATTCTAGATCATCCCAAAGGTGGTTGATGGGACTGCGGTCAGGGCTGTACGGGCCAGTCATGTTCTTCGTGTGCTTTGTGTGCACTCTTATGCTGGAACAGAAAAGGGCCTTCCCCAAATAGTTGCCTCAAAGTTGGAACCATAGCGATGTCCAAAATGTCTTGGTTTGCTGAAGCATTAAGGGTTCCCTTCACAGAATACATTTCTATTGCTCCAGAGTCCAGTGGCGGCCTGCCACGCCATGCGATGCTTGGCATTGTGCTTGGTGATGTGAGGCTTCTATGTAACTGCTCGGCCATGGAAGCCCATTCCATGAAGCTCCCAACACACACTTTTTGTGCTGGGGTTAATGCCAAAGGAAGTTTGGAAATCTGCAGTTATTGAGTTAAGAGCGTGTTGGTTACTTTTACACATTATGGGCCTCAACATTCGGTGACCCTGCTCTGTTACTTTACGTGGTCTGCCACTTTGTAGCTGGGTTTCTGTTGCTCCTAAACACTTCCATTTTGCAATAACACCACAATACAGGTGACTACAGAATATGTATTAGGGAAGAGATTTCGCAATCTGACGAAGGTGGCATCCTGTCATGGTACCACGCTTGAATTCCCTGAGCTCTTCAGAACGACCTGTTCTTTCACAAATGTTTGTAAACCTGACTGTATGGCTGGGTGCTTGATTTTATATACCTGTGGCAATGGGTCTCAATGAAACACCTGAATTCAGTGATTAAGAGGTGTGCCCCCATACTTTTGTCCATATAGTATATAACTTAGAGGCAGAGTAGTCCTAGTTACAGGGAATGACATAGTTTGAATTTACAACATTCTGCTTACTGCGCTTTTTAAATTGGCAACATTAAAAGCTGAAGCAACAAACAGCCATGAATAGATTATAATTACCATCCCAGACGGGGTTAGAAAAATCACACAGAAACAGGTATTAAACTCAATAAGCGAGACTTCAGATGACTGGTATCACAAGTGGCAGTACAGCGAGCAGCCTGGGAGAGGACGCTGAAGACCGAGAGACGACAGCACTAACGACGAGCACAGTCACTGGAGGGAAAACCGTGGCGAGGAAGCGGGGAATCTGGGGCATATGCTAGAGGCCATGCTGGTGTTCAATTGAATCATAAATCACCCAATCACCCAAGGAACAGGCAAAAAGGGCACACCAAGGCTGGCCCAAGGACAATCGGCACAGTGGGCTGATTCAGGACACGGTTTCGTCTAAATGACCGGCAAATGAGCACCACCGTGGAGCCTTTGTAGCTGCCAGACACCCAACGCATCATCAGAATGCAGTTCATCATGTAAGATCAAAGAACCACATTTCCGTGAATTCTTAATTCTTCCTTTTGCTGGATTGTGATCATTTATTTTTACTCTGAGATAAAGCAAGACAAAAATAATACTGAAATGAAATGAGTCATGACTTGGCAGAATAGAGCAGAATGCATTAGAACAACAAATCCTCTCCTGCCATATGTTTTCATGCAGTTGTGGAAAACACATTTTCTTTGGACCTTGCTGTTGTGCTTTGCAGAATAAAAATCAAGCTCTCTTGACCCATTATTTTACCTTTTAACTTTATAATAAAGCCAAAGCTTTACTGATTCTAACATTTATTTCCAGAATCTGTATAATGGCCTCGCAAAGAAAATTCCAGCTACACAAAATATCACATTCCAACACTGCATAATTCATACCAACAGAACAGAAGACACTGCAGTACAGGAGCATTTTAACACTATAGAAAGAACATTCCACCACTGGAGAAATTACTTTCCACAACTGCATAAAGTATACTCCCGCACTGAATAAAGTACATTCCATCACTGGAGAAAATACATTCCAGCACTGCAGAAGGTACATTCTAGCACTGCAGAGCTCATTCCATGGGGCTATGCTTGTCTGGCTGTATCACTAGTCTGCAGGGCATGCAGTGGTCACCAAGTGCACTGCAGGGGGCATTTCAGATAGAAGCACCAACTAAAAATGACTCACACAATGGAGAAGCAGAGTATTCCAGAATGCAGCTTACGGGACGGACACAGTGGGACAGTCGTAGAACATCACACAGACACAACCCATTAATTAGCATAAATGGTAAAATGGCTGTGTTGTCTGGCGAGGGAAGCAGCGTGAGTCATTAAAAAATGCATATGCAATCAGCTATTTCAAAGCTTTGTTAAATACGGCAATTTGTCCGGAAAACATATTTATAATCCCTTCCATTTGTTGGGTGCTGACAGTGTTTAGGGGCTAGAGAGTGTCTACCCGGTGTCTGCCACTGGCCACCTGAAACTGCTGCGATTTCATGAAAATCACGCAAGGCTCCTCCACCCTCCAAGGGGCCCCCATCAGCATGACATATCTCTTAATATCCCTGCACTTCTCACACACGTGGGCATGCCTCAGCCAGCCACGGAAAAGTCATTTTCACCCAGAACTTCCTCTGGAGATTTGGGGCTGCCTGGGCACTCGGGGGTGGGATGGGGGGGATGAGCACACACAGCACAACAGGTGACACAGGTGATGAGATCTCAGCAGGTTAGGGCACCAGGCCCACGACCGGAGGCTTGCCGGGCTGAATCTCAAGGCATTAGGTCCTTGTTTCCAAGGCGAGGACCCCACCCAAAATCCCTTCCCAAATCCGAGACCCCAGTGCTCAGTTCACAGTGTGTAATGCATGTCAATGGCTCTACATATGAGGGGCTGTCAAATGAACGGGCAGTGGCGATGAAACATTAGTGCGTTCAGGACAGTTTTATTTTTGGTACATCCCCATTATTGTTCCAGGAACCACAGGGAACCTTTTTAGTGAAGTGTTTTATTGAAACAAAGCCCACGCTTACTCCCGAGGGCACGACACGGCCTTGACAATAACGAGAGGAAATGAAAAGTGATTTTCAATTAATAGCTTGTTTACTTTAATAACTTCCATTACAGGAGATATTCTCCTCCAATCGCACGCATCACTGGACAAAAAGGGGTAAACAGCTGTTGATGGAATAACACACAGAGGCGAAAACACCTTTTTGTTCTCATTATGCAGCGCGACAGTGTGCAAGGGTATCAATGTGCGTGAGCTAGGATAAAACAAAACAAAGAAATGATCTGCAACAAAACGAGCGAGTTTCCAGCACCCCCGTGGCCCTGCCCCGTTATGCATGGACCCGCCCCCTTATGCATGGACCCGCCCCTTCCTCTATCCTCCCCCAACGTACCTTTGGGAGAAGACGTCCCGGTATGGGCTGCCGTGCTGCATGGCGATGCCGTAACCACGGTCGGAGATGCTGTTCCCCACGGTGTATAGCGAGCAGTCCTCGTCGTTGATGGCGACGTACTCCAGCACAGCGGCGTCCCACACAAAGGCGAAGTGCCCGTACTTGACCTGCACAACACGTGGGGGGGGGGGGGGGATGGTCACCTCTCATCCTGAGCTGGTGTCTACAGCACTTCCTGCATCGTAAATAAACTTTGACTTCCCTTCCTTCCTACCCTCCCCGCTTGCAGAGTCACACACAAACCCCGCCTCCCCCTCCTTGTTGGAGTAAATTTAAAACCCTGCCTTCCTGCTAAGCTGGGTCCAAGGTTCCAGCTGCACATGAGAAGCAGAGAGATCACAGCGATTAGTGTGACTTTAGCAAAGTGAGAGGTAAACATGAGGGCAGTCTCATAGAGACACGGAGCTTAAGGTGAATGTGAGGCCCGCCTTGCACGGAGCGGTGTCTCGTACCCTAGATGCCTGTGGAAGCTGACAATTCCTCCTGTGCATGCTTTGTAAACATTCATGTAATCGCCGTTTCAGAGAACCATCAAGGCACATCTACATCCGACTCATGATGCTAACTTTAACAATTCGTCTTGTGAGACTCTTCTGGAGAGGCACCATATCGGTTCTGTGGTTGGCAGAGTTACGATCTGAGACGTCCTGCTGCTGTTCTGTCAGGCCCGTGAGGTTTGGCCCCCTCCAGCTACCTAACCCCTCCTCTCCTGCCCGCACCTGCCAGGCCACCATGTTATTTGCTGCATCAGGAGCAAATCTACAGCTGCATCAGGGCTGAATTCACATGCATCCTGGTTTTGTGACCTCAATTATAAATCTTGGCAGCTTATTTCGGCAGATATAACCTTCCGTCTGCATCTGCTATCTCTGGCGTTTGCTGCCTTTTAGACACTGTTTCTATCCACTTCCATCTTCCTTGCTCTCCCCTGTTTTTCTGCATCCTCCTTTCCTTGGGATTGGTGAGGCACTCCATGTTTTCTGAACGGAGGAGCTGTAATAATGGATCACACTGTGAGCAGCCATGTAATCGCTTTTAATTAACTTAAAACCCATTTGGAAAATTAATGATGCCGTAAACGTTGATAAAAAAAGACTGCTTTTCTAAAGAGGAAAATAAATAATAAAGGGATTGTATTAGAAAAAGCAGAAGGACAGAGGGATAGAGGGGCAGAGCAATAGAGGGAAATCAGAGGCAGAACAATAGAGGGAAATCAGAGGCAGAGCGATAGAGGGAAATTAGGGGCAGAGGGATAGAAGGTAGAGAGAAGGAGATAGAAAGATAGAAGGCAGAGGGATAAAGGGATAGAGAATTAGAGGGCAGAGGGGTAGGACCGTGCGACAGAAGGATAGAAGAGAAGAGGGCAGATGCATAAAGCACAGAGGGGTGGGAATGCCTTGGGGTGGAGCAGGGATATAGCATACAGCTGGATCAGCTGTAATGAAGGCTGGGAACAACAGACAGATGTGCGCGTAGGTGTGCGCGTGCAGAGGAGCTGGGAGGGAGACAGAGCCGGAGAGCGTCTGAGCAGGAAGACGGAGCATGTCGGCTCAGCGAGAGGCCGCCGCCTGCAACAACGGCAATCAGGGAGACTGTGAGTATAAAGGCGGAAAGGTAATTACGTAAAGACGCCGCCGTCAAACACGGGTGCGCTGTGAGTCCTAATCACGCCATTGTTTGTCCCAGGAAAAAAACTGCACACCTCGCTAGATGCATAATCATAAAATTAAACCTGCTTCCTCCGTGTGCTGAAAGCCCAGCGCTGGAGTGACTCCACACACAGCAGCCACGTCTGCCGTAATTGGCCACGGAGCTTTGCGTGTCCTCGCTTTCCGTAAGATAATAAACACCTGGCCGTCACTTAATCACGGCTCAGGGAACGTGTCCTCGGTTTCCGTGCGGGTCGGATCACTCTTCATGGACCCAGTGCCATGCAGATGATGGGTGACTCTGATGCATCCCAAAGCTCATCACACGATTCTATCCTTCCTACCACCCCCTAAAGTCCACAGTCTAAACCTGCCGCAAAGCTGCTGACTGTTGACATGGAGTCCATTAACCCTGACATTCCGTAATGGATGGAGAGAAATGGTGTTTCTCCATATGCGTACTTGACCATACTTAATCTTAACGTAATCTTCCACTACTGAAGACCAGTTCCAATAATCAAGACCAGAAGTACAGAGAACAGCAGAAACCCCAGTATGTTGTTCTTGCCCCTCCCACACTGGTTGCATCCTCGCCTAACAAGACCAATCCGATGATTCACTGCACCCTACTCTAAGGTAGACCTATGTTCCAGCATCATGGAACCAAAAAAAAGCCACCACTGAAGTTGAATGACAAGGAGAAGCTTCACTAATGTTCTATACTTGCTTTACCCCAGTCATACCCCACTCAACATCTCTCTGAGAGCACCTATGTGGCTGAGGAACGTTCAGGAAAGGTCATTGCAGTCAGGATGTTACAGCTGACTGATATCTGATGCACTAAAAATGAATCCATAGTGTTTGGGCCAATAGGAAGATAAGAAGTAACAGTGACAAAATGCAAGAGCTTCAAAGGAAGAAGAATGATCTGGAAGGAGACACTCATAGCACCACTTAATTCCAACAGGATGAGATCTCTGTGGAGCATTTCCAAAATCTATGCATTCCAAATCTGTGATATCCACTGCTAAAGACCAAGTGTGGCACCACAGATCTTCTTCCTGCCATGCCCAACGTGCACCTGAGGGACACAGGGAACCCGAGGTTCTGAAGGTGATCACCTGGCAGATTTATGGTTCTCATAAAGAGTGCTCAGTTCAATGCTGACTGGATTGCACTGGGAGACTGTGTACAGGAACCTGTGCTGAAAAGGAGGCTGGGAAGAAGTGAGCTAATTAACAGGAAGAGCCGGACAATGGTCCGTTTATGGATAACGATCTAGATGTTTGATGAAGACTTGGTATGCCGCCCTGGGTGCTGGCAGCTTATTATTTGATTTTTTTTTTCCAAATTGGTTCATCCTCCCCATGAGGTCTATTTTTATCCCTGTCTGCATCCCTCCGACCCTCCGACCCCCGCCCCCACACCCCCCATTCTGGCTTTACGTGGCTGTTAATTGCTTCTCTAAGGGAGCTTTTGTTTGATAATCAGACTTGGGTTATTTGGTGGGTGGTGCGGTAATTCCATCGATTAGCTGTGCTACAGCTGAGCCAGACGGCTAGACAGCCCCGATGCATCAATACGGCGAGAGCTGCCTTTGTATGGGTGATTTCAGCCCTCATACCCAACACGGCTGTTCAGTAGGATCGTTGTTGTACTGGGAGCACCAATGATTGTATTCTCCTGGACAGAATCTCAGAATAACTTCCCCCAAATGGGGAAAACATCCTGACAGTGTCATGCAATGCTGGTCAACCCATTAGGACACTTGTGTGGCCGCCTAGCAGAGATGGTTAGTTCAGGTCCAGAAAGTAAAAATCCAGACCAAGTTTTCAGTTCAACCAACCAGTTGAGTACTCTGTGACTGTGACTCTTTATACTCAACTGGTTTTGTGAAACAAAATCTTGGTCTGGATTTATACTTTCTGGACCTGAACTACCCATCTCTGCTATTTAGGAAGGCATATTCTGAGGGAGCTCAGACATAACAAGCCAAACTCATTCTGTCTCGGATGGTGGGCGCTGTGTGCGAATCATGATCGGGGAGCCAGGTAGGCTTTGACCAGTACTGGTGTTACACCATACTGACACCCAACAGCATAGGACCAAAGCTGCCAACTATGGCAGAAAAGCAGTGTGTAAACATTCAAAAGGACACCTCTTATTTCCGTGACAGAGGGGGAGGAGACCGTAGAAGCGGAGGCGTGCGAAGAGTGCTTGGCAGGGCTGGGTTTCAGTGCAGGCATCACCTCGCTGCAGCCGCCTAACCAAGGTCGCAGCGTATTACGTGTGGCATTAAACCGTGCCAACAAATCAGCACTTGGCCTGAATTCCAGTTAGAAAAAATACTGACTAAGATGTACTTATTCACAGAAAATGAGCTTTTTGTTCAGACTCAAAAGCCTAAAAAAAAAAAAAAACACACAAGACGTGAAAGAAAGGATTGAAACAGAAAAGGTTTTTGGAGAGGTCCAAATTTTTAACAATAATTTATCTTTAATGCTTAGGGAAAAAGAAAACATACTCCCCAAGAGGTAGGAAGTGAGTAGCTTGCCTGTAATTGCTGAACAACTACCATGACTTCATATTAGCACATACATGTCAGTGGCACCTCCAGTGAGCTTCTGGAAGACATACAGGTCTGAAATGGACCAGGGATTCTGGGAGAAAGGGCTTGTTCCAGAGGACCTGAAGGTGGTGCCTGACTGAACTCAAGGGCGTGACTTTAGCCATTAAATTATTCTGCCCCAGAGCTTTGGAGACATCTAACTGCTCAGAATGACAACCAATCAATCGATCCTCCATCTGCTTATCCTGGTCAGGTAGAATGGAATCCGCATATCAGAATTCATGCCAACCCCCTCCTTCTCCATATAAAACCAGAATCAGGAAACACAGAAGAACTGGAAACACATTACTGCACTTGGGTCTATTCGGAATCTAGTCACGCACCAAGTCCCTTACATATTCCAGGCAGTGTGAAACCTACTATGGGCAGATAGAGGAGCCATTACAGTGAGGCTCTGTGACTAGCCAGGTCATATTATGGGATATGCGAGCGCTGTACGCTATTCTCACATGAAAGGTTACAATGAAGCCCGTTCCTCGGCTAACGTCTGCCTTCCGGTGCCGGCAGCTTCAGAAAGAGTAACTCGTGGCTTTTGTTGAGCCACGGTCTGTTCTTATTTGTATGACCTTGGTTTGGTGCAGCTTCAATACGTCTGCACTCAAATTGATTGATAATGACATATGGCTCTTGTAGGATGTGTGGCTCTATTCAGAGGTGTGCTTGGCGTGTGTCAGAGGTGTGCTTGGCGTCGGCGTGAGCGAGCTCGGTATCACATTAATGTAGTTAGGCAGCCCAGCGCAGGCAAAACAGCGAGGCGTGCTTCACCGCCCCTCATGTAGGGAGCAGCATGTCACCTTGGCCACGAGACGGGGCGTGTGATGATTGCTATAGTATAGTGTTTCCCAATCTGGTCCTCGGGGGCCCACAGCTGGTCTACGTTTTTGCTCCCTCCGAGCTCCCTGTCAGACTACCCTCCCTACCAGGAGCTGGGAGGGAGCAAAAATGTGGACCGTCTGTGGGTCCTCACAGACCGGATCGGGAATCGCTGTAGAACATTATGCCATGCAGACTGGTCCTGCACATATGGCCCATGCCTCACAAAGCCCTAGTTCATGCTTGGTGGCTTGACGTCTCGCCTCATGATCTGGCCTTACAGCTTCATTAGTGACATATTTCATGCCTTGAAGAGGCTCAGAGGATCCAGCCAAAGAGGCAGGGCCTCGTCAGCCTGACAGCTCTCGTAATTATGCTGAGCTGAAGGGCTCCAAAGCCCCACATCCCAGCAGAATGCTTATTTTCATAATGCTCCTCTACAGAGTCAGACCCTCAGCTCCCTGGAGCTTCCGCTGGACCCCTGCACTCAGATGCAGCTCCTCTGCTATTACGACGACAGGCCAAGTCTCTTACTGATACGAGTGCTCAAACCCCATACATAAAACGCATGCATTTTGCTCAGGCTAAAAGCTTTTCTGCCTATCTAAATTGACATACATTGCTTTCAGCAATCAGGTATTTGACTTAAGCGCCAGTCGGTCATCAAAGGTAAGTAAAAAAGGAGTATCTGACCCAGGTCGCCGGAACAGCTGATCTTAACACATCCTCTACCCTTGGGGAGACCCAACAGGCAACCTCACCCTCCTAAATGTACCTAGGGGGGCCGCCCCACCTAAAACCGCTCTATATTTATCAAATATGTAGTTATGGGTATCTTGTCATGTGCATAATGCCTATGATTTCAGTTTTGGGTTCTTCTTCACAACATGTTGACAGATCTTTGTAGATCTGCATTATAACACGCTACCTCCTGGCTGCTTCACTCAGCGCTCTCCAAAGCGAATAAGCTACTGCACTGAGATATTCCATAAAACAAAAAGGAAGTGGTTCTAGGGTGCGGCAGCGGCCCCGCAGAAGTGATTCCGTTTGTCGGCGCGCGCTCCACCCTGCCTTGCCATCTGCTGAGCTGAGTTTGTTCACAGGGAAAACCTGTTAGTTTTTGCAAGCACCAAAAGTTCATTCTTTCACAGAGGCTTCCGGCTGTTGCTGATAGGACCACAGGCTATCTCCGACGCCGTGTTTTAAGTCTTTTATCACTGTGTTGTGCGAAGAAACATGCCTGCCCTTGTGGCTAAGCGGCTATCGGTGCCTTGCCCGGGATTTCAGTCGCTTTGGTTCATCTATCTGCTCAGGACCTCCCATATTCATCTCCCAGAGGACAGCCCCATTGATATTCTGCAGTGTTCCTAATCTTTTATCTCACTGCCACTCCCATCCACGCTCTGGCTACCCCCCCACCCCTCCATCAGCCAACATACACCAACAGCAGTAAACCCTCGACATCTCTGGGACAGCCTGCTCCCTGCTTCCACTATCGCCTAATTGATGGCATCTCTGATCATCTGGGAAACAGTCAAGGGCCACTCAGCAGGCAGATGAGGGGCGGGGCTGAAAGTGCCACCTCCCCTGTCACTCACCAATTCAAAATATATCATTGGTTAATGATCAGATTGGCCCCTCTGTGTGAATATGGCCCCACTTTGCCCCCTACCTTAAGAAATTCCTAGAATCACCCCTGCCGTCTCCGCATAAAACAGATGCATTTGATAAAGGTTTGAATATGTGTATCATGAGTCAGAATTACTTTAAGCCCTGCTAGCTTTTACTTGTCCGTAAAAGTGTATATTTATGTATCCTTTAGATATTGTAATTGTACCGTTAATTTATTTGTGATGTAGTACTTATCTACAACAGCACAGTCTGGATTTACAGTAAATGACTGAATGTATTTCATTTGATTAACACCATCCAATATCCATTCACCCATTAGCACCTATACAGCAAACAGGCCTGCTTTGTTTATTACATGTTATAGAACATACGAAAAACAACAATAACAAAATCTCACACGCTGCATCCGTCTCTTCATCAGACCACTGCTCAGGCACAAACACACACACAAACACACATTTCTCCGTGAACCTAAGCATGCCTAAGAATTGTGAGGAAGTAGAGAGTGTAGGAAATATATTTTATAGTATAGTATAGTATACTGTAGGAAATACTTGCATATGGCTAGCAAGTTGGCACAAGGCGGCACTGACGAGCTAACGTGAGGAGGAAACAGATCTTTAACAGCACGCAACGTTAGGCTGCTAAATGAAAGCATGCTTGCTACACTAGCAGTGCAGCTCTGTCAGCCTGTGGGAAACTGTCACTTTCACTCTGGGTTTGTGGTACGGTGACACGGATAGCTGCTCTGCGTGCTAAAAGCTAACAGCCTTTAAGTGTGACTCGAGACAGATCCATCACTATTTACTGCAATAGTTTATCGGCCTGTTTCCCTTTACACAATCAGCTTGTACGCATGTACTTCACATGTATACAGAACTGATGAACGATGGTACAGTATTACCCCAATGTAACATCAGCCATTTTTTACATGTCATCCAAAGCAACACACATTTTAGGGAAAAGAGTTGGACAGTATCTCTAGTGTAATTTGGGATTAAGGGCCTAGCCCAAGCACCCCACAGAGAAATCACTTGCCTTCCATGGGATTTGAACCAACAACCTTCCAATCACGAGCACAGAGCCTTAATCTTTGGAGGCAAACGCCAAAGTAACAAATACAAGAAGTTACAGTATACCATGAATGAAGGATGGAGGAAATTCTAGAGCATCCAGGCCCCTGCCATGTGAGAGGCTCATCCTCAGGAGCAGGTCACCCTCATCCCTGGCTCCCGCAGTGCCAGGGGTGGCTGACATGGGCCCAGCCATTAGTCACATGAGGACATAAGATGTGATCTGTGGTCACCTGCAGATGAACTGGAAGATCAGGCCGACGTTCCCGTTTCAGATTTATTCATCTCTCCTTTACCTTGCTGAGTGTTACTGTACAGCCATGGCTGCCTGCCGCAAAGCTCCCTGGATATATTTCCCAGAAATCTTCACTCCTACTTCTCACATTCTACGCTCATTATGATTATGTGTCTGATAAACCAGTTCTGAAGCGAATATTTTCTTATTTAGTCAGAACAACTGAAATCCATTTAAAACTGTTCCGGCGCCTTCCGCCCCAATCTCATACTGAGGGAAATTAAGCAAATGAATCGCTATGGAATGTTCTCTCGGTTTGAGTGGCTCGCTTCATTGTCCTAAAAGCATTTCACTTGCCCCTGTGCTTAGAGAGCCTGAGCATCTGTGATTAATCTGTAAGTAACAGACAGTGGCTGTTTTTATGCGCCCCTCGGTGGCCGGGCTGAGCCTGGCGTGCCCATGACGTGCCCTCATTTGTCACTCTGGCTCTCAGCCCCTGTCCCATTTTGGACGCCCCATTTTCTGCTCACGCCAGCCTTCGCCCCAGACCCGAGCCCGTCCTCAGAATCATCGTTCGGACTCGGGGCCAAAGCTAAAGGTCACATTTAATCTGATTTCACAGCTGAATATACAGCAGGCCAGGGCACTCACCCCCTTTACACTGTAACCTTTCAGTAACTCAACACAATAATTGGACCATTCCGTAATTTCACGGTGGTAAAGGAAAGCCAGAAACGCTGTATTTACAGCACCGCTCGGCTTCCTGTTTTCCAGCATCCTGCCCATCAGCCTCGCGGTGGTCCCTTCCGGCCAGTGGGGGGGGGGTGCCTGCGGCAGACCAGTGAGGAGCATTTCATATGCTGCTTTACAGGGCTTCGCTCTGGCAACTCAGGACCTTCCAGACAGGCGTTTCATTTAGACAGCTTTTTACTGGAGGCAAACCTTTCACAGCTGGCATGAATATGTACACGTAACCCACAAAGCTGCCCAGAATCCCCTCTCTCCTGATCAGAACCCAGTTTTCTGAACAGCTCCCCAGAGCACTCCGCATTCTCTCTCTCTCTCCACCTTTTGCGCATGCTCAGTATGCCGCTAAGGGACGGGTCCCCCACACATACCCAGAATGTACCCTACATACTCAAAACCTCCACACCGCTTGATCTCGGTCTCTGCGGCTGCATCTAACTTTGTCTTGCGCTAAAAAACCTGGATGAGAATGAGGAATTTGGGATAAAGGGGAAGTGTGGTACACTTGGGGGAAGTGTCTTACCCAGAAGCCCTTGCAGTGCTGGAGCTGGCAAACAGGTGCTGCGTACCTACGCACACCGCCTAAAGTCAGAGCGCGGGGAAGAGCCTCCGTTTGTCTGGCCTTGAGCTGTCATTAGCTCTTTGTTTCCTCAGGAAAATGTTTTAAAAAAGCAATTAATAGCCTATCAGAAACCATATGCAAATCTGAGAGGCAGTGGAGATGGGCGCTGGTAACAGAATCCAGAATAATTAGAAGCAGATGTTACAGAACCGGGCCTGGACAGCTCGCTGAGCCAGAACGCAAATGCCTCGGCTAATTGGATTTGGCAGAAAATTATTTCTCTTTTCAATTTTATTTTAATCATGAGTCGGAATGCATCCTGAGATATGGGACCGTTACGCTGCGTATCTGTTTGTCAGTCGGCTTCCATGCTCCCTCGCTTATTTATCAAAGTTTAATTTCAAGTAAAATGTCTGAATGGCAGCGACTATTTTCAGATGACACCAGAACACACTACATCACAGATGGAGGTAACATCCAGGAGAGGATGTTAGGTACCGACACGCGTCCTTCACACGAGCACATGGGAAGCGTGTGACGCAATCTCATGCGCATGCGTGTGTGCCCAGTCACCACACGCATGTCTACAGGAATCAGACACCAGAGCTATTAATCAAACTAGCATTCTAAAAGGCTGAACATCAATGGAGGCCGCGCGAGGCCACACACTCTAATTCGCCTCCATAGGGACAGCGGGGCCAACCGCGATCCCTTTTAAATTAATCTGTAGGCATCTAAATAAGAGTGCAGAGACACTGATCCGCAAATCCGACCTGCGGTTTAACTTTAAGGCTCATTGTGGCTTTGATCTCTCCCACAAACGTGGCCCTTGCTAACAGAGGGCAAAGCAGATGAAGGGGAGGCTCCGTCTAGCTCACATCCTGCATGAAAGATAAACCTCGCCTCTCGCGGTCTAACCAGAATAGGACTCACATGACCACGGACTATGCGGTCCACCACCACCATGCTGCAGGTCATGTGACTCAGGCCGGATCGTATTTCCCAGGGGCTTCTCGCAGGGGTCCTAAGGAATGGCTCTCAATTTTGCCACTTCTCCTAGTGGGTTAGAAGCACAGAGGATTGTGGGAAATACTCAAGAGGCAAGCAGGGGCTGGGCACTATAACAAATGGCAGCTGTCGTCGCAAGTCCCCCAGTTCTGTTTCCATGGAAACCTCACCCCCACCCCCCAGCCCCATCCCCTAGGACCTCTTAGCTTAGCACAAAGCTTCTGCCTTTGAAATGCTCCCCCACCCGAAATGAACAGACCTTATACACTTTTAACAGGTAAACTGCACCTCAGAACACAAAATGTGTATCTATACAGAAAAGGCTCCTCACTGATGGGGTCAGGTGGCCTGTAGCCGGAGACCATCGTCTCCTCGACCTGGGCAATGATCCTACCTCAAATTGAGAATCTCATCCTAAGCCTGAAGGTGTTTCCAAAAGTAAGTGAAGACGCCAATGTCCCCATGCCCCCCCCGCCCACCCCCGGAGCGTTTTGAGCTGGGATGGTGGTGGTGGCGGTGGGGGGGGGGGCACTGTTACCCAGCCAGCATTCTAACAAGCAGGTCAACATCTCAACATGAAGGCGTGGGCAAGGATTTTGTTTCCCATGGCAACAAGGAGTTACATCTCATTAGAGTGACGATGGGTCCTCAGGGGCACGGATGGGAGAATCTGCCCACTTCTGCCTCCGTGAAGAGGACACATCACTGCAGTGCCTCCAAGGCCCAGAGCCATACAAAGCTGTACCAAAACAGGCATGAAACAAGAGCAGAGACAGGCTACAGGGGAGAGGAACCCAACTGAGCCATCTTATAATGCTCCTCTGGCTCTTCTATGGCTGTCTGGAGCCAACACAGAGGGAGGACTCACTTACGAGGACCAAAGGGCATTATTCAAGGGGAAACAGAGCTCGACCACGAGGAGTTACAGAAGAACTGGACCAGATGAAAAAATAAAAGAATGCCAGATTTTATCTGTCCAGCTGGTCATCCTGTTCAGAGCGACTGGAGGTTTTATTGGTTTGCTCTAAATGCTTTGCAGCGAGGCTTGACAGCACACTGCTGTCTGGGCACTGAATCAGTGACCTCTGCATTAGCAGCCCATGGTCTGGAGAGCAGGAAGCCAGGAAGGTGACTGCCCTCCTGACTTCAACGCAGGACATGCAGTACTATCTTCTACCAGTAGGGGGTGACCCGGCCTTTTTTTGGCGGTCAGCGAAAGAGATTTGCTCAAGCATTAGCATTCGATGACTGTGCCCCTCCGTCACCCCAAGTCTGCCACATTCCCAGAATCCATTAGGTTTTGACAATAGGCCACCTAGCCCCCCTGCCAGCCAAGATAAAGGCCCCTGGACCAGGTGAGGAGGGCTGGGGGGGTTCGAAGGACAGGGGCCCCCCTCAGAAGCCCCCACACTTCCTTCACTGACATCCAGCATCTGCTTGGATCCACACGCTCGTCTCCGTATGAAATGTGATGATTCAGTGTGAGGCCGCCTGTTGCCAGGGCAGCCCGACTGCCACATCATCACAGCCCGTACCCAGGCGGTTCCTCGCCAGCCGCCGCTCTCCCGCCGCCGGCCGGCCGCTTCCTGTCCCCGCTCCCGTCTGCCACCCTTTTCTTTTTTCCCGGACTGTTTCTTCTCATTTTCTGTTTCCTTCTTGAAATTTTCATCTGAGTCATCTGAGCGTATTGTAAGAAAACGAAAGAATAACAGCTGCTCCAAACTGATCAAAGCCCATGGCAGAAGCCATCCATAACTTACACACAATATCCTGCCAGGGAGATGCCAGAGATGCTTGCAGTTCTAGAGTGCCACAAAGGGAGGTGTGGTGTCTCTGGGGTAACGGCGCCCCCTGTTAGCAGGGAGGATGTGTGCAGCTACTCTGTCACACTGCAACCCGCTTATGCTTATGCTTGCAATGTACCTTTTGATTAAGGAAGTGGATAATAAATATTATTTACCTGTCTAACAAAAACTCCTTATACAGGGCAAAAAAGTCTGCATTTTTGCATATTTTGAGAATTTTTAGATCATACAGCAATCCTGCTTAAACACAAAGCGCAAGACAAAGATGTGGCCCTCATTAGGGTCAGCCACCCCCTCGGTTATATAGAGTCAAACCCCAGTAGTGTGACTCTACTCCATGACTCAATGGTCTGACCAGGGACTGTAGGCCCTTAGCAATCAGAGGGAGCACTGGCAGGATGTACAGTGCATAGTACCTCAGTAACGTCTCAGCCAGACGGGGCGGGGCCTCACCCCTGCCGCCCAATCACAAGCTGAAGGTGTCCCGCTGCCATCACAGATGGGCCAATAGACGGTGACGTCACAAGCTGATCATGTCCATTTGGCTTATTATTCCCACAGCCAGAGCCGGGCTCACAGTCCCGCCTGAGGCTAAGCCTAGTATCTGCACATTAAGCTCTTGGGTCAGAGGTGCCGTCCTGCCTGACGGCATTACTGACCCAGTTCTGCGCCGCCTCAGAAAGAGCCCATTCGTGTAAAGAGCCCACATATTCACGCCAAGCACAAATGTTCTTTTTATTACCTGCCTTCCAGTTATCCGTTTCAGCTAACAGACCGTTATGGAAGTCTGAGTGACAGGATCGAGTTATGAGGAGAAATTGTAAAAAGCACGGTATTAAAAGGCTGGAGTTGGTGGCACTCTCTAGCGAGACAGCATGCAGATTTTGCTTCCTATCTATGGCTGCAGAGCCGTATGCGCAGTTGGAGCATGTCTGAGTCCTCATGTGCATACGTGATCAGCCTGTGTAGCATATGTACCTGGCATGTCACTTAGCAACATCTTTTTCAGCCACAACCATGCGCTTTTTTTTTTTTTTTTTAAACCCAAGGGATGCGGAGATTGTAAATCCGCGTGCCTCGCGCAGGTGGTGGAGCGGTTGCCATAACAACAACAAAAAAAAGAGCGGGGGGGGTCGGAAAATATCAGGCGTGAATATTTTCTAGTAGAATATAATTGAGTGAAGAACAAAAGTAGAGCAAGATCAAAGGTCAGTGTGAAGGACCTCGGGGAAAAAGGCACTTGAGTGGAAATGAGCGCAGCCACCGCGGTGCTAACGATAAAGCTGCCGGCATTACCTAGCTAGTGCTGGGGCATGCACTGGGAGAATGCGCCAATGAATGGGGCAGAGCCCCAAAACGCCTCATTCCCAGCCTTTCCTCACAAGCGAGAGCAGCGTCCAGTCCATGCACTTTAATCCTTTCATACTTCAGTGAACAGGCAAGGTGTATCTCACTCAAGGGTTCAACAGCAGTGTTCTGAAGCTGTGGGTTTGGTTACCCAAGTAGCCTGTTAGAGCATCAGCCAGGGCGTCATTGCTGTGACACATGCTGCAGTCGCCATGACGATACCACCCCGGTCTTGCCGAGACAGTGCAGACAGTGGAAGATGATTGGACATGAACATCCTGCAGGCACATGCTTAACATTTACGAGCGCAGCTGAAAGCACAGAGGTTTGAGGAAAAAATAATTAAAAACCAGTGTGCAGACACATCGCACAACACACGCTGGGCTGGGTGGACAGTGGGCCACATGGAGTAGAGGAGAATCTGACCTGGTCTGTCTTTGAGGGAGGTCAGAACCCTGGAAGGTGGACAGTGACTCCACTGGGGAGCTTGGGATTATGGGGGGGGAGGTAAACATTGTCACTTTAATTGCAATAGCAT
>JAODKM010000039.1:6300479-6312008 GCA_026780845.1 Petrocephalus sullivani
AGTTCTGAAGGCGAAAGGGGGTCAAACACCGTATTAGTATGGTGTTCCTAATAATCCTTTAGGTGAGTGTATGTGTGTGTGCATATGTGTGGATATGTGTATGTGTGCATGTGTGTCTATATATATGTGTGTGTATATGCGTATGTGTGCATGTGTGTATATATATGTGTGTGTGCATATGGGCATGTATATATTATGTTGTGGGGACCCAATGTCCCCACGGCGTGATAAAAACGAGTTATTTTCTACTTTGTGGGGAAAAATCTGTGTCTGCAATCAAAAAACTAAAAATGCTTACTTATGGTTAAGGTTAGGGCTGGGTAGGGATTAAAGGTGTCAGAGTTGGGATCAGGGTTATGTCCATAGGAATGAATGGAGTGTCCCCAAAAAGACTGAGAGGAAACACCGATGACGGGAATAAGTGGGAGCGATACCCCGGGGTCCTGTGCCCCCCACGGCTCTGTTTCCACATGTATGCATATCTGGGAGATTCTATCTGACTGGCTTCCCCGGCCCTTCAATGTGGCCACTCTGACTTCACAAACATTAGTAACGGCACCGTGGACGGAAGCGAAAGCTGTTAACGGGAGCCACCGGCTAATTACGCATGAAGAATCAACACAAACCTATTTCATGGCACCGCGGATTTTCCACCCCGGCGTAGTGGGGATCGATAATTGTGGGTGGATTTGTGAGAATCAAATTGATTTTAAGTTTAAACGCAAGTTCAAAAGTTGCTAATAATCAGTAAACCTTACTGAAGTAAGAATTAGAGAATAAACCCCCCCCCACACCCCTGAAAGTGCCCCCAGGTGGCGACAGACTCCAGGTGAGAAGCTCCATAGCACACAAACAGCAGCCAGGAGCATTTATCCTCATCTCACCTTCAGGTTCACATCATAACCACCAACACGATGTGTCGGGCTCTCCCATCAGAAAAGAGCAGCCTATGGCTCTCTGACTGGCCAGGAGATCGCCCAGATGAAATAAAACATTCACAACCAGTTTAACTGACCAATTAGTGTGAGTGGGCGGTACCTGGTGAATGTCTTTAAGCCCAAGTTAAATCAACCAATCAGTGTGAATGTGTGGTACCTGGCGAATGCCTTCAAGCCCAAGTTTAACTGACCAATAAGTGTGAGTCGGCGGTACCTAGTGAGTGCCTTCAAGCCCAAGTTTAACTGACCAATCAGTGTGAATGGGCAGTACCTGGTGAATGCCTGCAAGCCCAAGTTTAATTGACCACTCAGTGTGAGTGGGTGATACCTGGTGAATGCCTTCAAAGCCCCATTTCAGTTGACCAATCAGAACAAATGGGTGTTGTTACCCTGTGAATTTCTTCTAAATCATACTCAACCATACCCTTCTACACCATACTCCATGGGCATCTGGTGAAGGCCTTCCAAACTGGCCAATGAGAGCGAGTGGGCGGTACCTTGCGAATGCCATCCCTGGACTCCTCCACGTTGTTGTCGGCACCGCCAGTGTGGTTGATCATGCGCCACATCTGCGAGTACATGGGGTCCCTCTCGAAGGGGTTTGTGCCCTTGTTGCGCACCTGGTCATACACGGCCGAGTCCAGCACCGTGCCGTACGGCAGATCGGTCTGCTTGGACAGGTCCTGAAGAGACCTGCAGGGGGAGGCAGAGAGCACATCAGCGCCTACATCTCCATCTGAGCCGGCTGGCTTCGCAAGTACATTCTCTAGATCAGCAGCAGTTTCAGTAATGTACGCATAATTGGTATATTACAAGGAAATATATGGTTGTTTATATAAAGTCAATTAAACACTGTATTTGTATATTACTGCATTTTATCCCCCCAAATTAGTGCAAACGTCTTATATTATTGTAGTATTTCATTCCAAAATTGTTTACAATTTGGGACAGAAACATAGGCAAGGACAATGAATTTATATGGCAATAAAGAACACAGTGAGAGAGAGAGAGAGAGAAACAAAAAGCGAGTGACCGAAAGAGAGAGAGAGAATAAGAGAGCGTGCAGAGCAGAGTGTGAGAGAGATCGATGGCTTTTGTACACCATTACTGCGCAGACAATGGGCAGCGGGCATAAAACTGCACTCTGGGGAGCTGCAGATGTCCTCGGTGGCTGTGAGATACCCGGCAATGAGCGAGGGACCGAGGATCTGAGTAAATAGGCAGGCCCCTCTGTTCCCTAACACACATGCGCGTGTGCGCACACACATGCACGCACTCACATGAGCATCACTCAAGTGCTACCCAGCCAAAGGAAACCGATCCATGTGGTAAGTGATTTTTTAAGCAAATAAAGGCAAAATTAAATAATGTATTACATGTGGAGCAGGCAGCAGTCGGTGCTTTTATATGATGGCTACCTCCTGGGAAATTAAGGTATTTTAATTACAATGGAACGGTTTGATAAACCCTCAAACATTTCCCGTTTAGATCAGTAATATCAAACCATTACAGAAACTAATTACTGTTTGTTTGTCAAGCTGCCAAAGCACAAAGAAGGAAGCAGGGAGACTTAGTCTGAGGAAGGACGACTACATTGTCAGACGCATCCCAGAGAACAGGCCGCGGTTTGTGCTGTCATACATATCAAAGATGGCGTCATGTTCCTCGGAAGGAGGACTGGGAGTGCGAAAGTGAAGTGGGAACAGGAACCACCAATAGGAACTCATTTATCCCTTAATGCGGCCTCAGAGACGTCAGTGTCACACAGCTCAGGCTGAGCAAAGGGGTGGAACTCCACGGGAACATCTCAGCAATCTGCTGGAGCGTGAACGTCCCAGGCACAGCCACCCATTGCTCTTTGGAGATGCAGGCCAGCTTGCCGGGCCCTCATAAGCCCACGGACAGGAAGGCCCTTCACCGCCTCTGCATCTCTGAAGTTCCCACATGCCACTGCTTCCAGAGACGAGGAACAGTCAGCACTGTCTATCCTGCCGTGTTCTGCTGCCCTTTCACAAGGACCATCAGTGCCTGGATCCACCTTGAGCACCGAAACCCACAGAGGGATAGCCAAGGTCTCTTCAGGACGCTGAACGAGCTGCTAATAATGAGGGCGGGGGTGCAGCTTGTTCATATGCGTGGCTGCGGGGAACAGATCTGCATATGACATATCTCATATCCACGTACCGAGGCCACCCACATATTTGCGAAGGCCCCATATTTTGCATATATATAACTTTGAGGCCTTTTACTGTGACTCTCAGGGATCTCTTTAACCTTCACATTCAAACTCCCAGGTAACACGTGGCTCATATTTTCCTGAAGGGGGAGATCCACAAAGCATTTCCCCATATGAACGGAATATGGAAATTATAGAATCCTTTGGTATACACAGAGCTTTGAGTGAGTAATTGGTTCTAAACACACAATCCTGGAATTATGGCCTATCTGACCTGACTGCAGGCACATCTGCTTGGTGCAAACTTTGCTTTGTTTAGGAGTCTGTGCAACAGACCAGATCTGGCTATCAAGGCAGCCTGTTGATCCTCCATCTGGACGTGACAGAAAAGGAGCTGGGGTAGGGGTGAATAAGGAGGGTCCTTTCTGGGCTGACCAATCAGTGTGAGTGGCCGGCTTTAAACTCACTTCTCTGAACCTACCCAAGCCCCAGGGCTGAGCGTGATGGAAAGAAAACCCTCTGCTCTCCGGGAGCATATCCAGGCATAGAGGCAGGCTGAGTGGGCTGCTGTGTGGCCTCAGACCCACAGGCCGATGATCACAGCTTCCATCACATCACAGAGCATCTAACTGCAGGATTCTGGCTCACAACCCCCCCACGCCCCACCCCCGACACATTCCTCCATAAATCTTGCAGGATTTTCCAGAATGAAGCAGCATGCTGCCTCCTATTTAATACAACAGGCCCCTGGGTGTGGAGTTTAGGCTCTAATTATTGCAGTAATGACCCCAGACGCGCCCACACATTAAAGATAATGCATTGGAATATATGAAAATCCTAATTAGCTCCACAGAAGTAGAACCAAACAATCTAGACAGGAGCCATTAATGAAATCTATCGCCACAAATAAAGCAAACAAACAGAAAATATGGGTTTGCATTTCCCCTGGAAACGCTGATTCCTCCTTGATCCATGACAAGAGATATTCTACAGCTACAATTAACTATGTCACTGCTGGGCATGTGGAATCGGATTACCCTGCTTATACTAGAGATATATGAGTTTTTTCAGAGACAAGAGGAACAACTAATGACTGAAACCTGCGAACTGCGAAAAAAAACACGCACATTACTGCACCTTTGAGCGCTAGGGCCGAGCTGCACCGTTCTCAGAGAGCATGCTGCCCCCAGCCTCACTGCAGGACTCTCTAAAATCCTGCAGTGCCCCAGTGTGCGTGCGCAGGGGCGTGAGATGGGTACAGAGACGGGGACATGATTACCGCAGGCAAGCAGCAGTGATTTTGAGGATGCCCAAAGACAAACCCCCCCGGCCAGCATCCCTTCACTTGGCCAGGCCAGGAAGATCGTTATGCTTTCCGTAGCGTTTTTTATATATTTCCTAGTGGAAGTGCATATAGGGCATTCGACGCCTTTCCTGCAGACTGCGGGCCTTCCTCTCCCTCCATGCCCAGCCCCCCCTCCTCGCTCCTCGTTTATGAGCTGCGACTCTTCATTTTCCTATCATCTGCTGTGAGTTATAGCCCGCTTCTACGCCTTTATGCCGCGGCGAAAGAGACAATGAAGCTCGGAAGTTAGAGGAGAATAAAAACAGACTAATAATATCAGCCAGTCGCATTTAAAGATGTCCTTCGGGGGGACGGCTGAGTGAGGCGGCCACTTACTGGATGGAGTTCTCGATGCGCGTGATGGTGAGGAAGGCGGCCAGGTTGGCCGTGTAAGAGGAGATGACGATGAGGGCGAAGAGCCACCAGATGCCCATCATCATGCGGGTGGCCAGCGTGGTGTAGGGAACCTCACCGCCTAGGGGCACAGAGGAGAACACGCCTTTACTTCAGTCACCATCACCTTGTCATGATACACAGTGGTCAGGCCGAGCTTGAACCAGCTGGAATCAAAGCATTGTGTTAGTTAACGTGTATTAACTGTTACTACTGTAGAAAGACTTGTTCACTAAAGACTTGAACAGCAGGTTTCTTCACCACGTGTTCATGATGCATACAATGTATGCACCTTCAAACAGTGTGGGTGTACAGTGTACACACACACACACACACACACACACACATTTGTATTCCTCATCTTAGTGAGGACCATCCATTCATATCAATTCATTCCTAAACCCAATCATGACACCCTTGACCCAACTTCCCAAACTTAACCTTAACCACACGTAACCAAACAAAATACAAGACTTTTTTTTATTTCAGTCACAGTTTTTTTTCCTATTGAGGTTATTATCCAAATGCAGACCTGAAAATTTTTTTCAGGAAGTTTCAGGTTTTACTACACTCCGGGGACATTTTGGTCCCGAAATGTGATCTAACCCACACACACACAGACACACAGACACACACACCATGTACATTTCATCTTGATTAAAGCTGGACGTTAAGGATGACACTCTTGCTTATCCAACCAAACTGACTATCGCATACAATCCAACAGGGACTGAAATGCCCCAAATGTCCTGAGCAGGTCATCTACTGCATGGCTGCCACATGTTACAGGGAGTGGTGTGGGGCTTAGGATGCTGGGCCAGTGATCAGAAGGTTGCTTGTTCAAATCCAAGCATTGGCAGAGTGATTCAGCGTTACGGTCCTCGAACAAGGCCGTTAACTGCTGCAGGGACTGTTTGACCTCAAAAAAAGTGCACTGCTTTGGATAAAAGTGCCTACAAGTCAATATCATATACACATAAATCTCAACATAATATCTTTCCATACATTTCTTCATCTTTCTTTCCATTTGCTTCCACATTTCTGATTACCTACATATCAGTTTGCTGTCTGTCCACAAGGCTGCTCTTAATGTGATCCAAATTGCCTTATGATGCCATTTATAAACCTCTGCTAAGCACCCCAGGATCAGTGTGACGAGAAGGACACTATATAAATATACATCACGCTGAACATAAACCTTGCATGGACTTACGTATGCGTCTTCTGTAGTTCTTATGAAATTTCACTTCTGCCCCATTCTCCATTATAATTCAGGATGCCACCACTCAGCCATGGCAGCCCAGAACATCAGCATTAGCTCAGCATCCTCCCAGCGATATTACCCGGCATCTCCATTCCCATGGTGAGTGAGAGGAAGACGCGGGCCACAACGGCACAGAGTGGAGGCCCCGTGACGGATGGGCAGCGATAGGCTGCCCTCCATCTGCGCTGAGCACTGGTGAAAACAGTGCCATTCATCCTCACTCCTTGAGGATCATTGTGTTCTTATGTGTAATAAATGCCAGAGATTTCAATCCCTTCGGCGGCGAAACTCAATAAAGCACCCGAAAGCGCCGTCTCCGACACCCGGCCTCTGGGTTTATGCGTCCCACGGGGAGTCGTCACTTACGGCGACTCGTATTTCCTAAGGGCCGAGCATCCTGCGTCTGGGACACGATCGGAGCTCAGTCAGCCGACGCCTGCTGCCCGTTGTTCCGAACGCACTTACAAACAGTATTTTGAGGTTCTTTCATTAGCCTGGGTAAAGCCTAGCCGGGCAACTACGAGCCTGAAAAGTCATCAAGCAAGACTGGTGGACACAAGGCAATTCTGGGATGAGAGAGGTCATCGCCTCCGAGGGGGCAGCAGATGGGGTAGTGCAAGTAACACGATGGAGCAGAAGCCATAGACTTTACATCTCATTTTCTCTCAATCTCCTGGTGAGAAGCAAGGCCCGTGCCAGAAAGCCGCGTCTTAATAAACACATATGCAACATGCTCACACACAAATACTTGCTGTAAACAGCTCAAGGCCAACGCGAAGATCTGGGAGTTACGTCTCGCTCGACAAGGAACTAGGTGGATTTGGCTATGCAATGTTAGACCTACTACTGTTGGTTTATTTTTAGTTTTAAATGTCTTGGCAATCAAATCATATGACACATAATATGGCTCAAAAGCAAAACTACGGTTTCAGGAAGGCAGCAGTAAACTGATTGTTATATCAACTTTAATCAGAAACAACATCCAGTGATTAGAAATTAGATTAGAATAATTTCTGCCTGTCTGTTTCACAGGAACGTTGCGGTTGTACAGCTCAGCGAGGCCTTCTGATCTTCCAGAAGTGCGACAGCCCAGGAGTGCTTTTGTAAAGTGTGCAGCTGTTTAAGCGGGTGGCAGTGTAGAGACGCTCTCCGTGCGACTGCGTGACTGCGGAGCGTTTGACAAACAAACACGTTAAACTGCTAAGTAACAGATGGCTGTAACGTTAAGGTATGTTTACTCTGCTCTGCTGTTTACCCAAATGATTGTGCCTGACGATTCCCCATATAATCCAAAAATTAAATTTAGAGACTTTGAGGATACAGTCAAAAATTAATAAATAGAGAGTCCCCTCTGCCTGGATGGGTCGATCCTTCGAATCCCTCCAAAACTCAGAATACTTACAGGAAAGAAGCAGTAAATGCCGCTTCAAAGCCGCTGGTGCAGGTCTCACTGCTACATAGGCGGAGCTTGCCAAAGGGGAGGCGAAAAAAGAATGAGTCTACTTGGTCTCCTAGGTTACTGATGGAATGGATCAAATGGAAGTTGACCGATCGGTGACCTGAGCGGGTTTTTGGTGACCACTCTGTTCAGTGATGCAGGCGTTCAGGCAGCGGGCTGTGCGGCAGGGCCATGTATTCTGGGCAAAATGCAGTGGGGCCATCTATTCTGAGCGAAATTGCGGTGGGGCCATCTATTCCGTGCTAAAACGCGGCGGGCCATCTATTCCGTGCTAAAACGCGGCGGGGCATCTATTCCGTGCTAAAACGTGTTGGGCCATCTACTCCAAGCTAAAATGCGACGGGCCGTCTATTCTGAGCTAAAACGCGGCGGGGCCATCTATTCAGAGCTAAATCATGGCTGGGCCATCTATTCCGTGCTAAAACGTGTTGGGCCATCTATTCCGTGCTAAAACGTGTCGGGCCATCTACTCCAACCTAAAATGCGACGGGCCATCTATTCCACGCTAAAACGCGGCGGGGCCATCTATTCAGAGCTAAATCATGGCTGGGCCATCTATTCCATGCTAAAACGTGTCGGACTATCTACTCCAAGCTAAAATGCGACGGGCCATCTACTCCAAGCTAAATTGTGACGGGCCATCTATTCCGAGCTAAAACGCGGCGGGGCCATCTATTCCATGCTAAAACGTGACGGGCCATCTACTCCAAGCTAAAATGCGACGGGCCATCTATTCTGAGCTAAAACGCGGCGGGGCCATCTATTCAGAGCTAAATCATGGCGGGGCCATCTATTCCGTGCTAAAACGTGTCAGGCCATCTACTCCAAGCTAAAATGCGACGGGCCATCTATTCCACGCTAAAACGCGGCGGGGCCATCTATTCAGAGCTAAATCATGGCTGGGCCATCTATTCCATACTAAAACGTGTCGGGCTATCTACTCCAAGCTAAAATGCGACGGGCCATCTACTCCAAGCTAAAATGTGACGGGCCATCTATTCCGAGCTAAAACGCGGCGGGGCATCTATTCCGTGCTAAAACGTGTCGGGCCATCTACTCCAAGCTAAAATGCGACGGGCCATCTATTCTGAGCTAAAATGCGGCAGGGACATCTATTCTGAGCTAAAGCGCGGTGGGGCATCTATTCCGTGCTAAAACGTGTCGGGCCATCTACTCCAAGCTAAAATGCGACGGGCCATCTACTCCAAGCTAAAATGTGACGGGCCATCTACAGTATTCCGTGCTAAAACGCGGCGGGGCATCTATTCCGTGCTAAAACTTGTCGGGCCATCTATTCCGCGCTAAAACACGGCGAGGCCATCTATTCTGCGCTAAAACGTGACAAGCTGACTGACTGACGCTCTTCAAGAAGCTCCACACAGTAGAAAGGAAACTAGCGCCTCTCTGTGATGTCGGTGGTGCTGTCCGGTGTCTCAGCTGCGATGAAGCCATTTGGCGGGCCGTAAAAAGCAAATAAATTTTTTAGAGATAACCTGCATTCCAAAGATGGTATCAGGGCAAATCGATTTGAAAGGCATCCAGGGGCCTGTGGTTCAGGTGCTCAGAGATTCACCTCACGGGGGAGAGGGGGAAGCAGGTGGCAGCTTTCTCTGTCTCAGGGCACAACATGCGCTTTCTTTCACGACTAAGTGGCACCTCCAGGGGTCACAGGGCACTCCAACACACACATATACAGAAGCATGCACACAGGGGTCCATTCAGGCACCGTAAATATGAGCAGGTTTCACACGCACACACACACACACACACACACGAGTCGATCCCCACGAGCGGAGATGTGTGCAGACAGGACGTTGCCGGGGCGTTTAATCTAATCGAGGGTCTTATCGACACGTCTTAAATAAGTGCCGTTGCGGGCGGGCCTGAGGACGCAGCCAATCGAGAGCCGGATGAAAGCGAGATGCCTTTGAACTTCAAAGGGCTTCCGACAGGCCCGGTTATATGACGTCTCGCACGTGCGGCAGAGTGCTTGTTTCACAGAGACCCAATTAGTAGGCCGAAGCCTGGGTGATACAGTAAATAGCCGGGCTCCTACAGACATTTAGAGAGCTTCCTGCGCGCCATTCCGCAGGGAGATTACTCTCATCCAGCATAGGGAGTTGGCCCCGCAGATCCGATCCCCTTTCCCACATTCCGGATAATTGCAGTAAGAACTTTTTAAACGGATTATTGAGCCTGCCGCCTCCTCGCTGCCGGAACGGTCAGTGGCTTCTGACTGAAGATTATTCGGAACAAATCTTCCTCATGGTCACGAGAGGTGAGCCATTTGCATAAAATCTGCATACAGTATACCGCCCCCTGTCTGTGAACAATGGCGTGACACTGCACTAACCGCAGAGATTTAAAAGCGTAATATTCTGGTTGTGCAGAACAATGGCCTGGGAATTATATAATGTGTATGAAAACAAGTTAAATTGTCTCTGACCTTCTGTCACCCTCATCTATGAAATGTTAACAGTTAATGAGGTCTCTATTGTTCCGACTTAACCCTTTTTCAGACAAATGAACGTAAACATAAAGCACACTAGTGTGCTAGATGAAAGCAGATAGCATGCATTGTCTGTGTGCGTTTCTGCAGCCTTTCACTTCAGCCGCTGGAAGGTCTTTTTTGCGGTGACCGCGAGAGCAAAAATCGTGTGTGAGAGGCAGTGATGTGGACGGATGGCGGCTGAGTCTCCTCACCTCACCCGCAGACCAGGCTGCTGCTTAGCGGTTTGGGGGGGGGGGGCATATTTCTCATTACAGGTCCCTGTGGTCACATATGAGGCAGGGAGATAAACGCCACAATGGCAGCCCAACTACCGGCAAAAACTTATTTCCCTTCTGGCGACTTCAGCGAAATTTCCCCGCCGCCGCCGAAAGTTGCTGATGTGGCGAATTCTGCACACTTGTTTGTTTGGCCACTTGGATTTTCATGCCTAGTTCCTATTGATTTTTATACAACCCAGGATTAATAACAATGAAAATGTGTAAAAAAGGGGACTCCACCTGCACCATCCCCAAGGCTGTTACTTAGAAACTGTGTTCGTGACTGTGTCTCGCAGGTTTGCTCTGGGGGAACACAAGCTGTGTGCCACTGTCCCTGTCTCCAAGACCACATGCCGGAATGTGCTCATAGTCATAGTGACTATTTCCGAGTTTTGGTCTTTGCTCTTTCTTTTTCAGAAATCTACATTGCTGACCTATTAAATACAGCAGACAGACATAAAAGATCAAGGTCAGACTTGTTCTTATACCATGTGGACCCTCTAATCTTTAAAGAACAAGTCACATGACCAAAGCACAGTCCCTTCCTTATCCCAATGGACTGACATCTTCCGGAAGCTATTTACTGTAGCAAAATTTTTTGTTAATATATGTAGTAATTTTAGGGTATTTGAAAAAACATCATCACTAACCTATATTTAGTCACTGCCTCCACTCTACAAATGATATGAGATCAGCTTGATTTTGTACAGGCAATTAATATTTCATTTAAATCAGTCAGTATTAGTTTTTCATATTCCTTCTTATCCAGAGCTCTTCCAGTAGGAGTGGGGGGGGGGGGGGTTGGGTAAGGGGATCTTGATGGAGCTGAGAATTAATTCCAGAAGGGTTTTGTGTTCCTTATGATTTCATTAGGACGTGCCACTTGTGTCAGTCAAATCACTGGCTAAATGAATACTAAGTGGCATCAGTTTCCGGCAAACAGGCAGACAGGAAGACAGACAGGCAGGAAGAACGGGACAGGCACTACGATGGGCGCCTCTGCAAATGGACTGAAATGTGCCGGCAAACAGGCAGTCAGGAAGACAGACAGGCAGGAAGAACGGGACAGCCACTACGATGGGCGCCTCTGCAAATGGACTGAAATGTGCCGGCAAACAGGCAGACAGGAAGACAGACAGGCAGGAAGAACGGGACAGGCACTACGATGGGCGCCTCTGCAAATGG
>JAODKM010000039.1:6321802-6346298 GCA_026780845.1 Petrocephalus sullivani
AGGGGGGAAACTGGCCGCCAACCAGGACTCGGGCAACCCCCCCCCCCCCCCCCCCCCCCCAACCTACTTTAAGAATTTAAAAAGTAATAGCGATAGTTCCTGGATATTAACCCCAGATATGCTGTGCTGACCTCCGACCTGCAGAGGGCACTACAGGAACGAGCTTCTGGTGTGACCTCCATGCCCAGTGACCTTTGTGCCCTTGCATGCATCTAGGAGGAGGCCTTCACCCACCTTGAACACCAGCTCTCCAATGAGGCCGTTCCAGACCCCGTCCGCCTGCAGACTCCCGTATTTGTGGTCGGGGGCCACGTAGATCTCGTACTTGAAGCCCAGGTAGTTAGAGAGAGCATCCAACACGTCAATGGAGAAGCCTTGGTACTTCTTTGGCTGTCCCAGCACGTTCTCCGACACCATCACGAAGGGTTCCTCCTGCAGAAAGGGAGCGCAATAATTAGGGATATCGCATTACAGCTAGTGGGCAGAATGGTTAGCAGACCTCCCACACATGCAGCATGCTTACAGGTGCGGTCATGTGCTCTGTAGACTGACATCTCAACTGTATGCACACAAAATCCTTGAAATAATTTTATTTAGGATCTCATAAACGTACAGCTGAGTAGTTAGGGAGAAAGGGCCTGAGGGTAACCCACTCTTACAGCCGGTAATCTCCAATGTGAGGCGGTCACGTACAGTCAGTTACCCTCACTCTGAGGTGGTCTTGTACAGCCAGTGACCACCACTGTGAGGCTTTCTAGCATAGCCAGTGGCCACCACTCCAAGGTGCTCTCATACAGCCAAAGACCCCCACTGCAAGACTCTCTCGCTAAGCTACTGACCCCCACTGAGAAGTGCTCTCATACAGCAAGTGACCCCACTGTGAGGCGCTCTTGTACATCCAGTGACCCCCACTGTGAGGCGCTCTCATACAGCCAGTGACCCTCACTCTTAGGCTTTCTAGCACAGCCAGTGACCCCCACTGTGGGGCTCTTTCATACAGCCAGTGGCCGCCACTCTGAGACACTCTTGTACAGCCAGTGACCCCCACTGTGAGGCTTTTTAGCACAGCCAGTGGCTTCCACTCTGAGGCACTCTTGAACAACCAGTGACCCCCACAATGAGGCTCTCTCATACAGCCAGTGACCCTCACTCTGAGGCGCTCTCATGCAGCCAGTGACCCCCATTGTGAGGCTTTCTAGCAAAGCCAGTGGTCGCCACTGCGAGGCGCTCTTGAACAACCAGTGACCCCCACAGTGAGGCTCTCTCATACAGCCAGTGATCCTCACTCTGAGGCGCTCTCATGCAGCCAGTGACCCCCCACTGCCAGACGCTCTCATACAGCGAGTGATCCTCACTGTGAGGCACTCTCACACTGCCAGTGACCCCCAATGTGATGTGCATTCATACACACAGTGACTCCCACTGCAAGGTGCTCTCCCACAGGTGCAGTGCAGAATAACAGTGGATAAATACACTAGCTGTGGCCCTCCATGCACAGTATGGGGACATGGGGTGTCAGGCTAATGGGAACTGTCCCTCACCTGCTCCACACTCACACTGCCAAGGAACCTCCTGGGTGAGAAGGCACAGGTGCATTGAGGACCTGTCCGGGACCCTAACATGCCCAGCGCCCCCCTGGGGGGTTAGTGGGGGGTGGTGTTCATTTTCATACAGCTTTTCCTGACAAACTTTGGCAGTGTTAGCTAGTGCCTGCCATGTCGACCACACGCCCTGCGAATCGGGCAGCATGCTGAGGGCGAGCTTGTTAGCGAAAAATAATGACCTTTCATTTAAGACCTCAATTAGGTCTTTCCTAACGAATAAAAAAAAATTACTGCAGGTAAAAATTTGGTGTTTAGTTTTTAGGAGAAAATTAGGTTTTCTGGGAATCGTTTTATTGCACCTGTAGTGAAAGCACGACAGGGCTTTGATTGAAAAAGCATGCTAATCCTGCTGGACTGTTTCATGACGAGGTACCATCATTAGCGAAGGACCTCCAATAAGACAACCATGGTGCTGGATAAAGTATTATAAAACAAATGCAAACATCACCCCAGGAGCTTTCCAGGGCCAGTCAGGGAGTACCTGAAACATCACCCCAGGAGCTTTCCAGGGCCAGTCGGGGAGCACCTGAAACATTACCCCAGGAGCTTTCCAGGGCCAGTCGGGGAGCACCAGAAACATCACCCCAAGAGCTTTCCAGGGCCGGTTGGGGAGCCATCCAGCATATTGTAGGCCCATGTGTAAATCCTTCAGACCCGGACCATGGGCCTATCCGGAGGGGAGGGGATTTTGACTTCTGCCCTAAGATATAAACGCTGAGGACCAGCCTGCCACAGTTGGCATAGACATCAAACAGGACCCAAGAAGGTCAGCCGATCCCACGGCCACACGTCATTCGCTAGACCAGTTTTGGTCATGCAGTAAGATCACTACATTCTCCTTACCCCACTGCTAACCATTCCCCAAGCTTCATCCCGGCGACTTCAGGCATTCTGCTCTTTCACTGACGTTTTCATCCAAAACAGCTTATATTTCTGGATATTTCACTGGAGCAATTTACATTCACCCAAGGGTAAAACAGCAGTGTCTGATGTTACGTGCTGCCCCTGAGGTTAAAATATTCTGAAAGAGGAAAGACACACAAGCACAGGAACAATGCACTTGTGCACACACACACACACACACTCACAAACACACACACACACACACAGATTCGCGTACCTATCTAAACGGGGACCTTCCTTTCATTTCTATGGGAAAAACCCTAATCTCAATCTTGACACCCTTAACCCTACCCAGCCCTAACCTTAACCATAAGTAACCAACCCAAATACATTTTTGGCACTTTTAGTTTTTTGATTGCAGTCACAGATTTTTATAAAATTGAGGTTATCCAAATGGGGACCTGACAAAATGTCCCCAAAAGTAGGGATGTTTCAGGTTTTACCACACTTTGGGGACATTTTTGGGGACAGTTTTGTCATTGTTAGTTCTTTGATTTCATTCTCAACTTATTCATTTATTTATTTTTATTGCATTCTCAGAAGTTGAGGTTAACGAAACCCAGAGGAGGAACAAGGTTCACGGTGATGGGCACCCTGTTTTTTCAGTGTTAGTTCCATTTAGCCAGTTAAGGTGACGCTGGCATCATGGCAGAGTCTGCTCCACGCTGGGTATATGTCACCTTCAGATGACTCTCCATATTCCTACAGGCAATTACAGGGACCTCCGTATAGAACTGAACTTAGCGCTTAGCCTGTTGTAGTCTAATCACTACTGCCATTCTTTATGGACATCAATGTATATGAGTCTCCGAGTCCATTTGGCAGTGAGTGTGTGAGAAGGAAACTGGCAGAAGAAGGCAGCTTTTGTGTTGTAGAAGTGATGTAAGAATGTGAAAGAGGTTGAATGAGGTGAAAACTCCACAGGAGCTACAGTAAACACATGTCTATAAACACACAGCGCAGATCTATAGAAGCACACCAAAGTCTAAAAATACATCCCGAAGATCTCTAGAAATACGCATGAGTCTACAAAGCAGCAGATCTCTTTAAATACATGAAGGTCTATAGAAACACACTAAAGTCTAGAAACACACAACACAGACCTATAGAAACACACACATTTCTACAAACACACACAGCAGGCCTATAGGAACACAAGAAAGTCCAGAAATACACCCCATGTGTCGACAAAAACATACTAAAGTCTACAAACACACCCCACAGGTGCATAGAAACACATTAAGGTCTAAAAACATACACCGCAGGTCTAGAGAAACACACTAAGGTCTAGAAATGCACACCACGGGTCTATAAAAACACACAACGTTCTCTAAGGGCACTAAGATCTAAGTGATAATTTTAAAAAAGTAAATTAGTTGGTATCTTAATCCCGACAATTAGATATTTGCTGACTAACAACATTAACTAGTCATAGTATTAGCTGTCACATATAATAACACCTCTAAACAATATAGAAGATAACGCTATTGGAAAACACCACATGCAGAAAGGCACTGCATATCTCAAATGTATACGGGCATTAATATTCTAGGGCTGTCTAGCATGAGCTTTTAATTATTCTGCGAACGCTCTCCATTACCATTTTTGTAGACGTCTCACTGGACCAACACGTTTTAGCAAAAGATCTAAAATGCTGGTCTTTAAACATGTGTGAGTCACCACACATCTCCCTTCACAGACACAAACACGCCCCTCAAAGCTTCTTCCTGTGATGCCAGGTTGCTGAGAACGTCCGGACTCAGCTGCAATGTCTGCTTCTCACGTCTCGAATCCCATGATCCTCCAGGCCCTTTGGAGTTGCTTCCCAAGTTGAGATTGGTTCCTCTGATCCAGAGGATGGCCTCAGGCACGGGTTCCCAAACCAGTGCCAACTGCTGACCTGCTGAGAATCTGGCTAAAGCTAACCAACAGAAAGCAGCCCCAGATCCTGCTGGCCAAAGTACAGCCCAATTGCAGAAGAAGTGCGGGTCGTGATTTCAGTTACCAAACAGCACCCATGTCACACAAGCAAAAGATATTCTGGTCTGATTATCCCAGGCTCTTGTCTGCACCTCTCCCCTCGAATCTCTCTCTCCCACGCTCCCTCGTTACTTTCAAAGAGTCCGTCCTTGAGTACATGCCACATTTGTACCATTTATAAGCCGCGCTGATGGCCGACAAAAGGCTTCGTGTTATGGGATCTGTGCTAACGAGTCCCGCGCGGGACCGCGGTAAACGAGGCGCTGGCGTCAGATGCAGCGGCCAGCTGTGCCGGCCATGATGTCATATTCAGATCCTGACATTCCCGCACAGAGGAATGATGGATAAAGAGAATGGGGGCGGCGGGGAAAAAATAAAAATAAAAAGGCTGGCAAGACATGAGGAGGGCTGGGCCAACTGGAACAAAGGGGGCATTGAGGCATTAGTGCAGGGGGCTCACCTCCCACATCTGCATTTAAAAATCTAATTAGCAGCTGCAGCAACTGGGTCAAACTTATAAGACATACAGGAAGAGATAAAGAGCAGGAAAGCGGCGGAGATCTCTCCCATACCGCCCGCAATGGACAACCCGACTTAGAGCCACACTCTGAGAACGAACATGGAACATGGTTCAGGGGAAACAAAAAGATCAAGCTGTTTTACATTTCATTGTGGAGAACTCGTCGAGTTATTATTATTATTACTATTATTATTATTGTTGTTGTTATTTTGACATGACTGCAAATAATTCATTTTGCTGTCTCGGTGTACACTTCCACAACCCTCTCCCAAATCCCCATCAGCTTTGGAAACTTTGGCTCATGTCAGAAAGATAAAGAAGAAGAGCGCTAAAGCAAGAGATGGAAGGATGAGGGAGATAAAGAGAGAGCGAGAGAGAGGGATGGGGGCCTGGGGAGGAGAGAGAGAGCGAGAAAGAGAGGGATGGGGGCCTGGGGAGGAGAGAGAGAGAGAGAGAGAGAGAGAGGGATGGGGGCCTGGGGAGGAAAGAGAGAGAGAGAGAGGGATGGGGGCCTGGGGAGGAGAGAGAGAGAGAGGGATGGGAGTCTGGGGAGGAGAGAGAGAGGGATGGGGGACTGGGGGAGGAGAGAGAGAGAGCGGCAGTTTTATGTCACATTGGTCGTTCTGGTCAATGCGGCCACAATCCGAGGGCTTTAGCTCACGGCTGACAGCATCTGCTCGGGGATGAGTCATGCCAAAGGCGCCTCCCAGAGCCACTGCTCTTCCACTGCAGTGTCCCAAAGCAGCTCCGAGTTCCCGGCTCAGTGTCAGCAAGCCACAGAAGACCCCCCCCTTAATATCCTTTGTTTCCGTGTTTCCCAGCAAATGCCCACTGAGGACTGAAGTGTTTGTCAGACAGATCAGAAATTCATGCCGGAATGGGGGCCGAGCGGCAGCAGGGGGGCGGGGGAGTTCAGAGCGGTGGCGGGGGGGCAGACCAGTGGGCGGCTCGAGGACCACTATCGACCCAGCGCCGTGTTCTGCATCGAATTCCACGCTTTTGTAATCCTCCGCGGCCCCCGCCGTTCAATAAGCCATTAGCAGGAGAGGGGACATGAGAGGGGACATGCTGTCAGCCCGTCCTATGGGCCCCAACACCACAATGCATCAGTCCCCCAGGCACTGACATGCACATCAGCCCGTCCAATGGGCCCCAACACCACAATGCATCAGTCCCCCGGGCACTGACATGCATGCCAGCCCGTCCTATGGGCCCCAACACCACAATGCATCAGTCCCCCGGGCACTGACATGCCGACAGCCGCCCCTGACGCATGGATAGATTACGCCCTCGTCAATGCCACTGGTGTTGGTGTGATCCACTGGGGTCCGTGCAAAACCACCTCAGCAGGCTCTGGGCTGCCCACCTGTTTCTGAGCTGGGCTTGAGCCCACACGCATCGCTAAGCACGCTGTGCGTGGGTCCATGTCACTCTGTGCGGGCTCAGGCTGCAGAGTGCTAACAGATGCTAACAGATGCTAATAGCGTTTCACCATTTAGCTGTACCCGGCACCCAGCACTCCCACACAGACACTGTAAATGGCGCAGAGAATGTAAACAGGAGAGAGCTCACAGACACTGTAAGCAACACAGAGAACATAAACAGCAGAGAACTCACAGACACTGTAAACAGCAGAGAGCTCACAGATACTGTAACCAGCACAGAGAACGTAAACAGCAGAAAGCTCACAGACACTGTACACACAACATTGTAAACAGAACACTACACAGATCAGATTAAGACAATATGTAAAGGAGACACACACATTATTTGAGGACACAAACATTCTATACCTATTAAAACAGGATATATATACCCTGTACACAGCATACTCTCTCAACTACACATATACCTACACCACCACAACTCACTTGACTGCAAAAGAAGGCCTCACCTCCAGACACACCTCCTCCCGCCGCGCCCCACCCCGACCTACAAGGGGAAGATCCTGACTACTCTCAATAGCTCGTAGCCGCACAGCCTTCGATCACTATGACAAAATGGTAAGAAAACAGAGACATGAAGGAAGAGTGGAGATGTCACTGCCAACTCACTTCAAAGCCGGGATATAAAGAATTGAAAGGCCTGAATCTTTTAACGCTCCCTGGGGACTCGCACAAACGTAGCTGGGGGCCAGATAACAGTACTCTGACCTCGGTGTAGCGCGGCTCCGGGAGAGGTGTTTGGGGATGGGGGGAATGCAGGGGGTGCATGAGTGGCGGAGTCACGCCGGGGGGGCTCACCAGCACGGTGACCACTCGCAGCACGATGCCCCTCATGTTGTTCTCCAGCTTCCGGTCCGTCAGTGTGCCGTTGAGGCCGTGCACCGGGTCCCAGGTGGCGAGCTGCAACACAAGCAAGCATACAGTCACAGGAGGCAGAGGAAGACGCAGGCCAGCGCAGAGAGGCTGAGGAACCTTAACGATGCTCAGCTCTAGCTCATTATCGTCCGCCAGCATGCGACTCTGCTGTAGCGTTCCAGTGCGAGCCCGGCTACGTGCGGGAGCTCAGAGCGGCTGTGAGGAATGTCATCCTCATCATCCTCTGCGCACCAGAGATGGACACCTGTACGGAATAATGACAAACGGGGCGCTTACCGTGCCGGGCAGGAAGGCGAGCGTCACGGCCCCTCAGCGCGGCAGCTTGATGAACGCGCACGGTGCCGTCACTCGGGGGCACGCGGCCGCACCCGGCGTTTTTATTCGCATTTCTGTCTGCTCAGCACTCCCACACACTTGTGTATGTAACAGCCGATGCCCACCGCGCATATGTATATTCATATTTATGCATATATGATTATGCCCATCTGCTAAAACAGCTGCAGAGGGCTAAGGGACGGGACACACTAGACACACACACACACAATCCATGTATCCCTGTCTTTATGGGGACCTTCCTTTCATTCCTATGGGCATAACGTTAATTCCAACACTGACAACCTTAAACCCTACCCAGCGCTACCCTTAACAATAAATAACCACACAAAACTTTTGGCATTTTTACTTTTTTAATTGCAGTCATTGATTTTTATAAAATTGAGGTTATAAAAAGTAACAAGTTTTTATCACATTACAAATAGACACACACACACACACACAGTACAAGCAACCCTGAGATGCCAGTTAGCCTATCTGCGTGCCTCCAAGCTCCGTGAGGAAGTCAGAGCTCCTTGGGGCTATCGCACATTATATGGGGGGAACTTGTAAGCTCCACACATGGATTCAAATTCCCCGATGGGGCCACACTGCTGCTCAGCAAATGACCAAATCCAAATGTCCATGTTTGCTAACTTCCAAATGTCACGTGTGTACTGCCGGCTGAATGCATGAGTGTCACACAAGCGGCTCCTCTTTCCCGCACTGTAATGTATGTTCATATCATCCTACCTACAGACATACAGCACTTCCTGCAACGACAGGTCTTTTGTCTCATCTTTTGTTTTAAAAGTACTGTAATGGGAGCCTCTGAACGCCTCAGTGGGTCAGACTTCTGCCTGTAACCAAAAGGTTGCTGGGGGCCTTTGAGCAAGGTCCTTAACCCCCAGGAAAAATTCTCCAGGAGTGTTGGATGGTCGACTTAGGTTGGATGGGCTCCCACCTAAACATGTGTGTACGTCTTTAAAAAGGAGCACGAGATGAGATACTTGAGCAAAAGGCAAATAAGGCTTCATTTCATAAATAAAAAGACAGGGTAAGAGGCTACAGCGAGTGGTAAGGGGCTGACGGGCTGGGCCCAGTGTGTGCCACACTACTGTGTGACTGGGATACCTACAGCTGTGTCTCCTGAAGCGATCCCCTTCTGAGCAAAGCACAGAAACACCGGCACCCCCTAGCAGTGACTTCCACTTTTCAAGTTATTTCAGTAGAATGCTGTTGCTGGCCACTCCAGATACATGACCATCATCTGACCTCCCTGGGTAGCCACCCGCCCACACTTTCCCCCGCCAATAACAGGGCAGTCAGCTGGTAAAAATAGCCAACACCACAAATCTTGATCACTCAAAGCCCTCAACATTTAATCAATAGATTCATCTTTCGCAAGACAGCTTACTCATTCTGACAAAACAACATGTCAGAGCTTAAAGTCGTCCTGCAGATAGAGATGCAGAGATGGCTGCGATTTTCGCTCATGTTATATGGGCGCATTTGCCATTTTTTCATTACCGAAATGAAAAACATCCAGTGCTGGGTGGAGGGATTACACTGGGCAGGCTCTCTCCCCAGTCTTCCCATAGCGCCCCGCACTTGTCACCCCAACACCGCCAGATGGGGCAGACCAGCACCGCTATAAATGTCACGCGTCGCATTTCTTGCGAAGCCTCGACTCACTGCGAAATGCCATGAATTATGACGTACAGCCGATTATTAAAACCTCCGCTAAACAATAGTGTCGGGAAACCAATTTGGCCGTGCGGAGCCTCAAACTCTAATGTGCTTTACGGAGCCTTTCCTTCCCTCCATTAGCGCGGTGCAGGAGACACCCAGCACAGTAATGATTCATAATCAAATCCAGTCTCGCCAAATATCGCCGCATGTCATTGATGACATTATTATGCAATTTCCCTGCCAGCGATTTGCATAGCATCTAGACCGAGGATCAGAGTTAAAATCAAATCACTCGCGGTGTCGTTGTGAAATCTCATACCAAGAGGGTCTCTCTACCCCTTCAGTGAAGATCACCTCAGATGATGGTAAATAACTCTGCCCTCCTGATCTCCAGGTTAGAATCCATCAGCTGTTTTCTCCGGGAGCTTCTTACATTCGTTGGAACTCCATTAATGGTCCGGCTTGCAGGGCATGTATCCTGGTGCTTTTCCAGTCACGAGGAGGAGTAGAGAAGGTGTGGGGGGGGGGCAAATCTTATAATATCTGGAGAGGCTGAGAATCTGCGGGACAATTGCAAACAATGGTGTCTGGCATGACTGGGTTGGGATACTGGGCTTGTGATCAGAAGGTCATTGGTTCAAATCCTGCTGTCAATGAGCGAGGCCTTTACCCCCAAAAGCCCCACGTACTGGCTGACCCTGCTCTCACAATAGTATGTCACTTTGGGAAAAAACGTCAGCTAAATAAAGATGCGCAGTTCAGCCCAGGGCTCTGGGAACCAGACGTGGACGATGTAAGTGCTGCCAAGCCTTTGGACCAAAATGTTTCAGGTTCTAGTCCCAGGAGGGGTAACAGCTGTATAACAAAAGGACAACAAGCCCAAAAGCTGTGCAAAATTAGCTACATTCACGCAAAATGTACATAAATAGCTGAAAGCAGAAGGTGATCTAACCACTGGTGTAATTAATGTCTCGTATGCCTCTTTGAGAACCTAATGGTGTTCAGACAAAGGTGGAGGGACCTCCCCAGGGGGAGTGCAGTTTTCCCCAAATTCAAAATCCCACCTGCACAGGAAGCTTCAGAACAGCCTGTTTAATATCTGACCAAATTTAAGCACTTCCCTTCACGCACTGGCTTTTAGGATAGGTTCACAGGAATGCTGGGATAATAGCCAGTAGATACCGAAGATGGGAGGGTGAGATTCCGCCAGAATGCACCGTCCGTGAAGCACACTGGTGCAAGGCAGCCAGCCTTGGTGCCGCTGAGAGGCGTACAGATCGGCGGGCTGTTACATCACAGACACGGTGGCGCTGCCAAAGGCGGTGTGCACAGAAGCCTGGGGCATTGTGGGGAGGCTAAAAGAGAGAACACTCCCAGGCATTTATGTGGGAATTCATTACGAATCAAGTCTTTGTATTAACATACATGAGCATGGTCAGTCTAACCATACTCTTTGTGGTTTATAGATAATAGATAATAGATAGTAACATAATTTGGAAATTCTTATTCTCACACTCTCGCTCTCCATACCATGTCTTTATATATTTTGAGATGAAAAGTCTGACTTTTAATTCAAGTACAGATTATAGATCATGAATCATCGTGTCTTAAAACATCACAGCAAATCTGGGGTTTGATTAATATAATTAAGGCTCTCCAAAAATCAGCGCCGCACGGCAATGCTCTGGGCCTGCCACCAGCCACCGAATGATCTGAAATACTGCCTCAAGATGCTGGCAGTGAATGTCAAAGACTACACCATTTGGCCTTGACTGGGGGTGTTTATTGATTGGACGGCCATTCAAGGAAGGCCAGGCTTATTATTCCATCATTTTGGGCAGTTTAGTTAAAAAAGAGCTATTTTTCTGTCTGTCAGAGAAGGAGTCAGAGCTAGCGAGGAAGACAGAAAGGTATCGGCTGGCCTAACCTCCATGCACAGTGTGGGCTCTGAAGCCAGATCTCTTGATTGAAGGTGAAGTCTACTACTCCAGAGTTCCCTGTGGCGAAAGACCTCAGTCAGGTGTAGAGATACTCACAAATCCCAGGCTGAAGGCTGTGCAGTTGTGAGTTTTTCACCTCTATATGGCTGCTAAGTGCGGAGAGGAAAACTCTGACAATTGGTGCATATGGTCCAAAAACAGTTTGGAGTACTCAGCCTAGACAAAATATGGGAGGTGCTCAAAAGGGTACCGCTTATGGACTCTCTGGTCCAACTGGGAGACATAACTGCTGACTTGGGGAGTGATGGACATACGTGGAGGGGTGTGACTGGGAAGAACCATCCAGCAGTCAGGAACACGTCCACATCTGTGGCACAGGGATGGCACAGTGCACAGCCCCTGTGTGAATGCAGTCAGGGACGCGTCCACATCAGAGGCACAGGGATGGCACAGTGCGTAGCCCCTGTGTGAATGCAGTCAGGGACGCGTCCACATCAGAGGCACAGGGATGGCACAGTGCACAGCCCCAGTGTGAATGCAGTCAGGGACGTGTCCACATCAGAGGCACAGGGATGGCACAGTGCACAGCCCCTGTGTGAATGCAGTCAGGGACGCGTCCACATCAGAGGCACAAAATCAAAGCTGTTTAGAGTGAATTTCAGCCTCCAGCAAGAATCCTTCTTATCTTCTCTCCTGTTTTCTGATTTTCACTGAAGAAACATCAAGGCAGAGCCATGGCTGGCTGGGCGTTTGGTAAGAGGGGCTAGGAGTGGCACCCCCGCTACTTGCCGAATATGTCATGCATTTGGCCTCATCTGACCAGGACCTCCTGTGTGCACTTGAACGATCCAATGCCGACTGTGAGGATGAGGAGTGGAGATGAAAATCACCTCAAAATCCGAGGCCATGATGCTCTCTTAGAGTAGAGTGAATTGCTCTTTTCAGGTGAAAGGGGAGAGTCTGGCCTTAGTGAAGGAGCTTAAGTACCTTGGAATCTCGTTCTTGAGTGACTGTAAGAGGGAATGTGAGACGGACAGGCCGGCGATGCTCTGCTGAGTGCAGATTTGTGCGTACTTGGGAGGTCGGTGATGGTAAAACAGGAGTTAAGTGGTGCGATGCGACTCACGGTATCCCGCCTAACCTGCATCCCTAGCTCCAAAAAAGGAACAAGGTCACCAGTACAAGCGGCCAAACTGAGGTTTCTCTGCAGGGTTGTTGGATTCACTTTCTGTTACTCGGTGAGGAGTCTGGAGGTATGGAGGGACCATGAAATAGAGCTGTTGCTCTTTCAGTTAGAGAAAAGCTGGCTCAGGCACCTCATGAGGGTACCACCTGGACGGCTTCCAAGAGAAATGTCCTGGGGAAGACCCAGGAGATGCTGGAGGGATTATACCTCCGGTCTGACCTGCTTGGCACACCTCTAACCTCAGCAGAAGAAGCAGTGGGAAAATGAGATTGGAATGAGATGACAGAGAATTTTTATCACACTAATCCATTTCAATTATGCCACTCGTCAAAATCCTCGTATTTAAACTTTTGGCTATGCCAGAATATTGCTTGGTTTTTAGAAGATATGAATTTTGTTATGTCTGCCGGTCATCTGGCCCACTCGCCATGTGACACGCGCTCCCGTAATCTGGACTGATAGCACAAAACGGCGGGTGCAAGATTCTGCCCTCCCTGGAGACACGTCTCTGCTGGAAATGGGGGTAGCTGTCAAGGTTAAGATAGCCAGCTAACATCACCTTTCGTTAACATGCCTGCCTAACTGGAGGGAGCAGAGGTGATACTAGAATTTTTTCTAGGTGGGGGCATAACTGGGGCCATAATCCATACAGAGGGAAAACCCTTTTCATTAAACATAAACATATTTCGAATTGTTGAGTGACAGCAGATGGGGTACTCCAGAGACCAATCAACTTTCAGCTGGGCCCAGTGCTCTTGTGGCTCCGCCCCCCGTATACAGCCTTGGGAGGGAGCAAGCCTAAATGTGTCGTGTTCAGTGTATGTGCATCTATATAGCACTCCAGCAGGAAGCAGCAATGCAGTATAGGGTAAGGTGATGAGAACCTGACAAGGTTTGCATCTGACCAACCAGAACCAGTGACACTAGAATCATACAAGAAGCCACAAGGTTGACAGCAGCAATACATAAAACCAGTGAACGCTCCAGTGAAATAAAAGTATGATTCTTTGTTATCATTGTAGTGGGACTCAGTCTATGGGGGCTGGGTATGGGTGATGAAGTGTGTGTATTTGTGTGTGTGAGCGGGGGGAGCAGGCTGGTGGTCTCTGCCACCCCAATTTAATTAGTGACACTTGTGATGAAGTGTGTGTATGTGTGTCTGTCGAGTGGGGGGAGTGGGCTGGTGGTCTTCGCAATCCCCGATTTAATTAACGACACATGTGTACAGAATACCATGGAGGATGGGAACAAACGGATAACATTCCCCTGCACAGGGTTTCCAGCACAAGTCAGGAAAGGGAAGTTTCTGCGCTATGGTACAATAACAAAAATACAGGTGTAAGTGCACCGTGACTGACATAACGCCTAAGAAAACAGAGAACCATCGAAGCACCGTGGACACAAGCACTGATGTCCTGCAGCAGTGTAATCTTAGCAGCAGGGGGTGCCAGTGTGTGACCGGTGGCTGTGGTTCACCTCTGAATGAAGGGGAGATCCAGCTGTGTAAATGGATGAAACTGTAAAGCTACAGCGGCTCTGGATTAAAATGTTAAAAGATACAAAATAGGGAGGAGATGCTCCAGGGGAAGAAGCTTTCTACAAACTCGCACAATTACTACACTTCACAGGAAGTCAGGCTTCACAGGCCCTGAAACCTCAACAATCAATATGGCTTCATTCATCGGTGGGTTGCTATGGTTACGGTGAGGAGGCTGGCAGTGCTGCCATCACTGGCTTGATCCGCGCCTTGTGTCCTGTGCAGGCAGGAACCGCGGTATGTAGAAAGGTGGTGCATTAGTGGGACCCGCTAAGGCTGTGCCTCTGCACGAGGACGATCAGGGAACGCCGATAAACATCAGCAATATAGAGCGCCGCTCTAGTGGGCCGGCGAGGATGGCCGCTTCTAACGGGAATTCAGCTCCTCGAGCAGAGGCTCAAATCCCTCACTCCGGTTATCCAGCAGTCGTTTAAGGTGAACAGCGTCCTTTATGTCACCGCGCCATTCAAATCCCAGGGGCGTTAGCAGGCAGCACAGAGGATGTCCTTATCTTCAGAGGCACAGATAAGGGTTTGCTTTCCGTCCCCGGAATCAGGAGGTGTGCCGCGGCCCCTGCGTTTGAGAATGGTGCTGATCGGCCCTGGGTAAAACAGCAGCCCAAAGTCGCTTTAGTTACATGTATCTGCATCTCTGCTTTACAATTCTATGATTTGGCAGAGGACCTTCTCAGCAGCAGATTCCTGTCACAGAGAGATGGGGTTCGAGGGGGTGCAATGGGCCCTGACTCTGAATTGTGGTCCTGGAGGGCCAGTTTGCAGCACAGTTTGCAGATTTCCCTGCTCAGACACACGTACTGAACCACGTAATTAGATGATTACCTGTTAATTAGCTGATTAAGATGTTTTTTAGCAGGGAAATCTGCAAACTGTGCTGGATTCTGGCTGTCCAGGACCTGAACTGGGGAATCCTGACCTAGTGTGTCTGAGTGATAAACAGACTAGGGTCTGCCTGAGAAACTGCTGGGGCTCCCTGGCAACTAAACCTGGACCTGGAAAGAGGGTCATGAAAGGTTGGGATGCCCAACTCAGGCCATTGGTCCGTGGTTGCAGAAATACCAGCATTCTTGTAATACAACGGCAGACTGAGTCGGGGTGGTGTGACTCAATGATAAGCTCCTCAGACCACCAGCCCCACCTTGAGCAGAGCCTGCCCTTCCACCCATAAGAGCCAGCCCCACTTGACAGTCTCAGGAGTAGGATCAGACACGCAGGGGTGAAGGAGACCGGTGCAAGCGTGCATTTGTGCAATGTATGCAGACAAATCCAAATAGAAAAAGGCTAACACACGCTGAGGCAGAGACACATTCACACTCCCATGAGAGACAGACAGATACACACAACAACAGTAATGTTCTCACTGAGAGACACTCAATACTGTTATATTCCTGCTGATGTGGGGATATCTCTTTGACTCCTAATTAAAAGTAATGAACAGTCCATAATCTCAAAGTGCCAAAAATCAACAACACATGAGAATAGATGCGCTTAGACGCAAGAGCACATATCCGGGCTGACACACCTGAATTTACACGCACACGCCGGCATGTGTCTGACCTCCAAGTGTTCCGCATTGGGGCACTTAAAGCTCCCGACAGGAGGCATCTGTGTTCACGCAGCAGCAGATGCTTATAAAGCTCCGTGTTTGGAGCTCTTAAGGGAGGCAGCCGGAGGAAGGAGCCAAGCTCGCTCTCATGGCAGCCGTTAGGGACGGCAGCAGATTTTTATTCATGAATTGTCTCCTTAGGAGACTCTGTAATCCGACAAGCATCATTTTGTCCATTCACACAAAGACTACCAAAGACAGTGATACGACCCAAATTTTCCTATCTCGGCCGCATTGGTTAGACACAACACCATCCATTTCACATAACCACCCTGTCCTGGAGAATCTGGAGCCCGTCCCAGACAGCAGGGTATGAATGCCAGTGTCGCACAGGACACACATCCAGACACACCCTACAGGCAATCGGGAGACACTAACCCACCTGATCCAAAGCACCCGAGCATGGAATCAAACCCCTGGAGGAGTGAGGCCACGCAAAACCGATACGCGGATAATATAACATAAAAAGGAATGAAGCACTTTGTAAGGAGAGTGTGACGCGATGGAGAGTGTGACATGATGGAGAGTGACGCAATGGCGAGTGTGATGCGATGGAGAGTGACACGATAGAGAGTGTGACGCAATGGCGAGTGTGATGCGATGGAGAGTGACACGATAGAGAGTGTGACGCGATGGAGAGTGACACGATAGAGAGTGTGACGCGATGGAGAGTGTGACGCGATGGAGAGTGCGACGTGATGGAAAGTGACGCAATGGAGAATGTGACGCGATGGAGAGTGACACGATAGAGAGTGTGACGCGATGGAGAGTGACACGATAGAGAGTGTGACACGATGGAGAGTGTGACGCGATGGAAAGTGACGCAATGGAGAGTGTGACGCGGTGGAGAGTGTGGTGTGGTGGAGAATGTGATGCGATGGAGAGTGTGACGTGGTGGAGAGTGACGCAATGGATAGTGTGACGCGATGGAGAGTGACACGATAGAGAGTGTGACGCAATGGAGAGTGTGACGCGATGGAGAGTGACACGATAGAGAGTGTGACGCGATGGAGAGTGTGACGCGGTGGAGAGTGACACGATAGAGAGTTTGACGCGATGGAGAGTGACACGATAGAGAGTGTGACGCGATGGAGAGTGACGCAATGGAGAGTATGACGTGATAGAGAGTGTGACGCGATGGAGAGTGTGACGTGGTGGAGAATGTGATGCGATGGAGAGTGTGACGTGGTGGAAAGTGACGCAATGGATAGTGTGACGCGATGGAGAGTGACACGATGGAGAGTGACACGATAGAGAGTGTGACGCGATTGAGCGTGTGACGTGATGGAGAGTGTCATGATAGAGAGTGTGATGCAATGGAGAGTGTGACGTGATGGAGAGTGACACGATAGAAAGTGTGACGCAATGGAGAGAGTGACACGATAGAGAGTGTGACATGATGGAGAGAGTGACACGATAGAGAGTGTGACTCACTCGCCACCAGAGCGGCGCCAGCCGCATTATCGTTGCGCTGCATCTCAAAATCGGGGGGGGGGGGATCGCCACACGTGGACTGTCTGTCTGCGTGCCACAGCACTATTTTTAATTTGCATTACTAAAACACACATTAGTTGGGAAAGTGTGCCATCATTTACCTTTGCCTACTCCCCAAGTTACACCTACACAAGTGCCCTCATACTGTAATCTGAGTCAACACGAGGGGTTATTTAAAGGCTCAGATGGTGATGTAAGCCAGGGCTCTCCAGCTGACTACAAAGCTTAGCACAAGACAGTGGCCCTCGCGTCGCTCTCCGGCACACAGCTGTACATATCTCATCTGACGTGCTTCCTCCTGAGAGTGTTCAGGAACAATCTGCTCAATAGAATCACCGCATGGTTTACCAGGGTAGGTCGAAACTGAAACGATGGCGTACAGGCTTAACAGGGGTCACTCTGTCAGCTACTACGTTTGAAATCTACTTGTCAGCCCGATTACTGAGGTAGGAATGAACTGTCTATATGCATTTATAAAAAGAAAGGAAATATTGACTTCGACTGCCCCAGAGGGAACACATGCATGTCCATACACACACGCACACGCACACATACGCACGCAAATACAAACACCTGCTGAGACTTTCATTTGCTCACACACAGAGCATAAAGACGACTGCTCAAGTGCTCACCACTCTGCTCCAGTCATACCCACAATGCACGCTGCTCTGCTCCTATGTACCCACAATGCACACTGCTCTGCTCTTATGTACCCACAATGCACACTGCCCTGCTCCTATGTACCCACAATGCACACTGCTCTGCTACTATGTACCCACAATGCACGCTGCCCTGCTTCTGTGTACCCACAATGCATGCTGCTCTGCTCCTATGTACCCACAATGCACACTGCTCTGCTCCTGTGTACCCACAATGCATACTGCTCTGCTACTGTGTACCCACAATGCACGCTGCCCTACTTCTGTGTACCCACAATGCACGCTGCCCTACTTCTGTGTACCCTCAATGTACACTGCTCCCCTCTCCGGCCAGCCTCTTCATTAGTTACACTTGATTGGCGTCTTTATTGGCAGCTAAGGCCACAGTTCAGGAGCTGTTTCTGCCAATAAGTTCAATATGGCTCCCTAAAATAAAATAATGCTAATTAATATCATATTGATCTGAGACAGATATATCCTTCAATTCTGATGCAAAGAATGATTACCAAATACGTAAGTAAGTAAATAAATAAATAAATAAATAAATGACCATAATGAGCTCTTTGGGAGCGTAAAGGAATTTCTGAATTTATGTCTCCAAATTATAGCATTCACACAGCTGACAGAGCGCCTCAGCACCACTGGCTGTGGCTGGAAGTCAATCAGGGGAGCCATACAAGAGCTTAATTAAGAACTCTGGAGGAGGAGGAATTCTCAGCGCACAGAGGGTCCACAGTGGCCCGGGGTCACAGCCATCATGAAGATAATGATTACATCAACCCCTCTGCCCTCTGCAAAGGGTGCTCAGGGAGTGTTAGACTGCGCTGTTCTATCCAGTCATGGAGGGAGGGGGGGAGGCGGGTGTGCTACGGAAATAGTTGTCCTATCATTGCCTGTCAACAAGAGCTAGGATCAAGCTCAGAGAAAAAAAAATCATGCCAGAACCCAGGCTCCATGGGATGGGGGGGCGCCCTATCATAAGCTTGGCCCTCCCTAACAAAGCTGAAGCCAGGAATGCCGGAAACACCCCTTTCCAGAGTACCCAAGTAGCACGAAGAGCAAGAACATGGAGCATAAGCAGGGCCATAGTTCATACAGAGCGGCCATGATTTTCATTAGCCAATGATATGTTTCCAATCAGTGAGTGATGGGGAAGGGGCACGCTGAGGGCCAATCTGCTTTCAGCTGGGGCCAGTGCCCCTGTTGCCCCGCCCCAGTACAAGCAAATGACAACCAAACAAATCGATGCAGCAATACCTTGGTGCCTACATCCACATACTCAGTGTTATAAACAGAACCGAACAGAAACATGGAGTCACGGTGCTGCAGCCAGGATGACAAGACCAGGTGCAATAAATGCGACATAAATAGACAGATACGAGAAGCTGCAGCGATTACACTGGTCACATTTAATCCCAGAAAGTTTACATTGAGGAATTGCAACAAAGCTTATAGTACATTATTATATTCACTTCACTTTGCTTTTAATCTGTGTCATCAGACACCCATGTTGAACCCCGTGGGCCACCGCTGAGTTCTTTATTTATCTCGAAACACCATGGTCTTCCCACTGCCGCGCAGACAGACCAGTAATAGAAGGCAATTATGGAAACACGGCTTCATCGAGACGGGGGAACCGGCTAATGGACCGCGGGCCCGTTAGATCAAACGCGCACGGAAATTGAAATGTCGAAGTGCAGTTTTGCAGACTAACAAATCTGCTGCCGTTAATTAGCCGAGATTGATTCCCCGAACTTCACTTTTTAATAAAAGAATTATCCGGGAATAATAAGAGTGGAGATAAATTAAAAGACTCTCCGGCTTCACAGAGCCAAATTCAATTTGAGTGGCGGAGGAAGCGTGCAAGCCTTACTCCGTAAATATAAATAAAAGGCATTATGGGATACGGCCGAGAGCCTCCCCGCATCTGTTCCCACATCCTCTGAAGAACAAACGACTGGAACCACTGGCTCAGATCGGCGTTTTCCAAAACTTTTGAAGACAACTAATCGTACACACGTCAACTAACCCTCAAGCCCTCACCTGTCTCCGGCGTGTTACGATAAAACGAAACATATGGTCCTAAAACAGGAATTAAAAAGCTCATTTAGGCCTGTTTTTAACAATGAATATCCGACAAATATGAAGCACTTTTAATGTGGAGATCAGAGCAGAAATTATAGTTACACCCAACCAGCACATAGCTACCTATACCAAACTAGCATGCAGATAGCTATACCCAACTGGCATGCAGATAGCTGTACCCAGCAAGCATGAAGATAGCTACACCCAGCAAGCACACAGATTGCTATACCCAGCAAGCACACAGATAGCTACACCCAACTAGCATGCAGATAGTTACATCCAGCAAGCACACAGATAGCTACACCCAACTAGCATGCAGATAGTTACATCCAGCTAGCACACAGATAGCTACATCCAGCAAGCACACAGATTGCTATACCCAGCAAGCACACAGATAGCTACACCCAACTAGCATGCAGAGAGCAACACCCAGCTAACATGTAGTGTGGAAGAGAAATTCCAATAGGGCCGGGGAATGGGGCATAGTGGGATTGCGGTCAATGTCTTACGCCTAAGGCAAAGAGGAATGTGTATGTTTATGTTATGTGCTGACCCTGAAACCGGAAGCTAAAACTGGTGTTTGCGTGTTCATGGAGATAATCAGAGCCTCCTCTGCCGTGCTGAGGGAACAAGACGCCTTGCACTGGCTGCTCAGTGTCGCAGAGGAAGATAATGGGAGAGAAGCTAGGAATATCGAATAGAGAACAGGCACATGTTTATGTGCAATAATTGAATGGGATAGATTAAATATAAATACGTAAATGCAACTGATGGCGACTAGCTGTCTGTCCCTGGGCCTAGAGGACAGTGGGGGTATATGAGATCACCACGTCTGAGGCCATCACACTTTTCATTTTAACCAATAGGGGAGAAGATTCCCCGTTAGGGGGGGGTGGGGTTACAAAAAGGTATAAGAATTTAGCTTTTTCCTCTGTTTGGGAGTTCACTTCTTAAAGACGGGAATACTCTGTCTCTTTGCTGTCAACCCCGAGCGCACCCTGCTTTAATAAAGAAATTTCATCTTACTCAAGTCAAGTCGTACCCAACAAGCACACATATTGCTAAGCCCAGCTAGCATGCGGATAGCTATACCAGGATTGCCAACTCTCACGCATCCAGCGTGACACTCAAGTTTTCACACTCTAGCGCTCATGCAAGACATCTTACTGCAAATATATATTATTCCATTATAAACCTAAAATTAGCTACACCAAAAGCACTGCGGTAGTTTGCACTAAAGACTATTTTCAAGGTAATAAAACTCTTACATACTTGTAAATGTGTGTGCAGACTATTCTCGAATTGAAAATCTCACCCAGCCAGCTGACCAAAGTTATCAACCCTGGCTACACCCAGCTAGCATGCAGATAGCTACACACAGATAGCTACACACAGCTATCTGTATCACACCAGCACACAAACAGCTACAGCTACACTCGCTAGCATACCGGTAGCTACACCAAACTAGCACACGGCTATCTACACCCAACCAGCGTGCTGTTAGCTATACTAAGCTAGCACACAGCTAGCAACACCCAGCTAGCACACTGTCCTCCAGCATGGTACAGGGACACTGGTGGAGCATTAACCAGGAACGGTAGAAGGTGCTGCGGTGGTTTAAGGATGTAGTTTCAGAGCCTGTGCCATCAAACTCTTTTCAGATTCATTTTGCCCACACAGTGGGAATGCCATTTCTGTGCCCTTGAAAGCAGTAACTTAACTTGGCTGCCCTGTGAAAATCCTTCAGAATATATGAAAGTATTACAGACTGTGTCATGAATGGCGAGTGCTTATGCTCGCTGTCGATAAGGGCGTTTGCCGACTGAATGCATCTGAACATTTAAGGAGCGCGCAATGATGCAGATCCCAAAGGACGCCTCTCCCGAAACAAGGTACAACTTTCCGAGATTTGAACCTGCAGCCTTCTGGAGACAAGTCCAAAAGCCAACCACGGGCCCCCAGCCACACCATACCTGTCCCCCTCTAGGTCTCGACCGCACACAGATTCTAAGCACATATCACGCATTCCACTTAAGAGTTTCCTCATACAACCAGGAATAATATTTTTGCACACGAGGGAAAGGGGAAAAGCTCACAAAAAGAGAGCAGAGCCTTTGAAATACAATTAAAAGCGTGTAATGAACAGCTTCATTTCATCACACGTCTGTTTAATGCCTGTTATCGCCGTGCACTTCTACTGTGGTTATGGGATCCATTCATTCGCGTCTCGGTTCAAACAGGAGAGTGTATTTAAATGAGCACATGTAAAGCTATGGACGGTGTTTGTCCGTTGTTGACTGACTTGCGGAAAAACCCCATCCCCATCTGGCACGACAAGGTCTCTCCCGGGTCCTGCCATACCTACTACCCCCACCACACTCGGCCAGTATGTACGAATGACATTGCAAAGGAAAAGCCTCATTACTAATATCAGCAGGTGTCTAATGGGCGTTTTTACACTTTCACCACGGAGATTTACTGGTGCGTTTCAGCAGAAAGCAACATGCCAGCAAAAGAATCTCCATCGTACGCACCAGGGCTCTCCTGTCTGCTACTGCTGGCCCGCGGCTTTGGCCATGCCGATATGGGGGGAGAAAGTGAAATTAGTCCAATTAGGCAGTTAATCGGTGCCATCAAACACCTAAGTGGCCCAGTGTAATGGAGCTGTGTGTCCTGTAGCCCCACCTGGGCCGAGACACGTGCCGCTTTCTACCTTCCGTGGGATTGACAGCATAAGAAGACGGACATCATGTATTTTAACACGACTCTCACAGAATGACAGAGCTGTTTTAAGAGGCTAATCACATCACCGGGACCTGGGACACATGTGGGGGGTGCTGACATTGAGATGAGAGAAGCATTGGCAGCTTCGGAGGACGAATAAATTACAGCCCCCCCCCCAAAAAAAATAAAACCCGAAATGCAGATGTCCCCCAAAGGTTTAGCAGAAGGAAACACAACAAAGTGCCAGTTCTGCATATGCTGAGCGTGTAAGGAAGGTTCCCTTTGATATGAAGGACATCGCTCCGTCGTACTGTCCCTTGTTCCCGGCTAATCTGTATGCATTTGCTTTTACGGGCGCAGCGCCGATTCCAGCCCCAGATCTTGCCTGTTTACCTTTCGGTTCCCCCACCACCCCCCCCCCCCCCCCCCCCTGCCGAACAGCCCAACAAAATGATGCCGCAGCCGGTCTCTGCTAATGGAGCCGTAATTACAGGTGCGGTTTGACAGCCCAGGGACCCCAGATGCAGACAGAGAAGTCGAGAGTGTGGCTCCCCCTGTGGGCCGTGCTGAGCGCTGCCATCGGGTCACCTAGCTGGCCCTGGGCGCCTCATAACGTCTCATAACGTGGTCATGTTCATGTTTCCATGTGGCACCATGGATACGCTCTATAAACGAACTCCTCAGTCCTGTAAGATCTGCCAACAGCCTGAAGTCATGCCATTGATCTCCTGTAGAATTATAAATCTGGGCCGGTCTGTTGCTCAGCTGGCTGGGATGTCAGTCCTGTGATCAGGAGGTTGCCAGATCAAATCCCAGGGTCAGTAGAATGTTAGGCCACTGAGCGAGGCCCTAAAGCCCCCATTGCTTTAGTGATTGCCTGGCCCTCCCTTGTGAGTTATACTTCACTTAAAAAAGCATAAAAAGGTAAAAGCGTGTTCTAAATTGATTTTAAAAAAGTGTGAGAAGTGAGTTGAACTGAAGCAAGTCGTCGTTTCCTCGAACCCCAGCTTCTCTGCATTTACGAGTCGTTTGAAGCTGCAGTTTGAGGTCAGGTGACAGGTTGGATCTGGCTGTGGCCTCGTTTGTGCAGCCAGCAGCTGAATCGTGTGTGTGTGTGTGTGTGTGTGTGCAGGGGGGAGGGGTGGCCTCTGTAGGATTGAAGAACAGATGTGAGGAGGCCAGGGATCCCATAACCGCCATTGGACGGGCAGCTGGCCTATCAGGTTGCAGTCTGCTGGCACATTCTTTTTCTGTTTAGCGAAGCTCGGTCGGTACCATGGAAAGTGTCACCAGCCTGATTAGCATGAACAGATGGTGCCCTTGTCACAGCCCTGCCAGCTCCGCTGTCCTGCAAACGGAGCTCCTGGGAAAATGACCTCACCCACAGCTGTTTAGTGCAGCTTGAGTGGCTCTTTAGAGAGACTTTCAGTGGGAATGAATAGAATGTACCACTGCAGGAAGATAGGGGGGAGCAGAGGCCTACCGTACTGCCAAAGCCTGTCTGGAGCGTGGACCGAAAGCTGCACGCCGACGTGTTTAACAGGCCAGCCATGCTTCCCGGGTTCTAAACCCGACCGCTGAGGAGTCTGGAGCTGCTCTAATTGGCCGGAGACGGTCTCTCCCTCCACTGAATCCAGATGGTGTGAATAACGATGCAGAATGAGCCTCCTGGGGCAGGCCGGTGGTTAGAGCGCAGAGCAAAAGGGCCCCCAGACAATTACAGGAAAGGCCAGGATCTGGAGAGAGGTTAACTGTGTGTGCTGGGAGGCAAGGGGATTGTCATTGAGGAGGGGAGGGGTTAGCTGCTGGGGGCGGAGTGCATAGGTAATGAGAGGCAAGGGGATTATTCCTGGGGGGAGGGGTCAGGGCTGGGGGGAGGGGGCAGGGCGGGCGGGTGGGTTACCGCAGTGATGGAC
>JAODKM010000039.1:6379080-6389143 GCA_026780845.1 Petrocephalus sullivani
CCCATTTCAGCCCTCTGAGCGATACCCCCTTCCTCCCCTTTCAGCCCTCTGACCGATACCCCCCTTCCGTCCCATTTCAGCCCTCTGACCGATCCCCCCCTTCCTCCCATTTCAGCCCTCTGAGCGATACCCCCTTCCTCCCATTTCAGCCCTCTGACCGATACCGCCCTTCCGTCCCATTTCAGCCCTCTGAGCGATACCCCCTTCCTCCCATTTCAGCCCTCTGACCAATATCCCCTTCCACAATCAAACAGCACATGCCCAGCATGATCTATTTACACACTACCACTGCAACAACAGCAACCACAGCTGATCTGTGATATTAGCACTTTAGTGAACTGTGCATCAGGTGCGTCCCAGAGAAACGACAAATGGCAAAATGCCACCGTGTCTGAAAGGCATGTGGGGAGCAGCCTGTCCTCTCATTACATGGTAACCAGCTGCATCGCTTCTGGTTTCTGCTCTGGGCAGCGGGATGAGGAGTTTGTGAATTATATGGAAAAATGCAACTACTTCTGTCACACTACAGCCCCATATAAAAAGCTGACTTTCCCTTAGCAGGAATGGGGAGGAGCCACTTATAAGAACTTGGTACAATTCTGTAATTAAAAATATATATATATTTAATCTGAATAGTTAAAATAAATTTAAGCTCCACAATAGTTACAGTGTGTGTCATTTTGAGTTTCTGTCTGTTCTGAAACTGTAACTGCACTATGCAGGAAACATTCCCAAAGACATATCCCGGTGCTCGGGGTGAGCCTACACGTGCCTATCGACGGGAAAAAGGCCTCCTTCTGAACCATGAGAAGCAGCCGCCCCTACACAGGATTGGCTTAACTACAGTAACTAATATTTGCACATGATTTATACCCAGGATGCCTTCTGTTCCTTAATAGGATTCTCATCTGAGAGACATTTACTATGCTTCAGAAGAAAACGTGCGAGTGTGAGACTGATCAAGGGCAAAACACAATCAATTTCTTTAATGAGCAGAAAATCAGAAAAATAATGGCTAACAGGACGTGTAACAAACCGTGTCTAAAGAGACATCTGTACGGACCGGATGTGTCGCACTGCTTTTAAAGGCTTGGGTAGGCAGCTGGCCGTCACAGGTGTGTGAGGGATAAGACTCAACTGCCCAGAAATACCCCGCAATACTCTGAACGGAGTTCACATCTTCACCTTTATGCGGAGGACCAGCAGGAGGCTTGCATGGGGTCAGAGGTCAAATGACACCATGTGAAAGGTCACAGGGGCCCGACAGGAACAAAAAACCAAGTGAAAAAAGGCATACACAGGGAGCATCCCACCATGATACCATGTGTGCTTTTATAAATCTGATGTGGGACGGTGGTACCACAAGAGATGGGTCAGCGACGGGGCTAAATTGGGCTTTAATGGTAGTAACGGTGATAATGATGGTGTTAATAATAATCTGGCAGAGCTCTCTCGTTAGCCCGCTTCCCGCACAGCTGCCTGCCTATGACTGCCATCTCTCCCCATGAGCGGCCAGATTCTGAAGCCAGCAGACAGATCCGTCAGTCACGGTGGCTCCGGACACCCCGCCGCTCCCAACCCTGACCCCGGCATGCGAGCCGTGATCCCATCTGCTAAAGCACAGCTTGCCGTTTCCTTAGCTGCTGCTAATCTGTCACTAGGCCGCTAATGTCCCGGCTGATGACGGCCCTGGCTTTGTGCTAATCTCAGCTAAACTGTAGCCATGCCGTTCCCCTCGGTCGTGTGCGAAACGGTGGTGGAAAACTACCCTGATTCTACGGTAACCTGTAATTAGCCTGCAGGCTCAGATTTTCTGTTGAATTCCAGTCTAGTAACTCAGTGTGTAGCTCTGCAGGTTAGGAGCCTGTCCTCGGAAGGTCGTAGGTAGGGTTGCCACCTTTGATTTGTGAAAAACCGGGACACTTGACATTTTTTGATGGCGGAGGGGTGCTGGCATTAAACCATTTTTGCAGATATACTATATTGATATTTGCAGGACTCCCTACTGCTTCCGTTTCCAATATCTGTCCTGACGCAGACGCAGTTACACTCACTCTGAACTCCTTTGCCTGCTGCTGTCCCGTTCTACATCAAATACATATTTTTGCTTTGACAAGTAAAGATATTATAAGCTATTGTCCAAATTAGACTCCCTTTGGCAATGAAAACACTATGCAATTATAATTAATTATAAACAACATTGTAACCTCCTGAATTTGGACACCCTGACACTGATCTTTCTCATCTCTTTCTCCATGTGCTTCTCTCATCCCTTAATGTTGCCTGCACATGTCTCTGCCAGCCCTCTATAAATGTGTCAGGTCCAGTCTCGCCCAATGTGTGCAATCTCTGTGTTTCCCTTGGGCGTGGCTCTATATCAGCCACACCTGAGTTTTGTTAGACTTTCCTAATGTCCTGCCCTCTTGTTGATTGCTAACTATTGCCTGGTGTTCACTCCTCTCGTTGACCCAGTATTTAAGTGCTTCCTAGTCCTGTGTTCGTCAGTCCAGTCGATGTTGTATGTGGAGTCTTTCTGTTCCGACCCCTATCGTTAATAAATGTCCCCTACAAGAGATAACCCTGACCATCACTGCCTTGTGGGTCATTCCTACTCCTGAGACATGGGAGTGCTTTAAACTTATGTAAAGTCCAATCTAACTGGAAGCTCTGTTTTGTCCAAAAGCTGTGATGGGTAGATTTTGTTCATTTGCTTAATACAAAACTCTGGTGCTGCTTTGTTTTTTGCATGATTTTCCAGCACTGTGATCCCCCTTATTTGACTGAAATGTTGGCTGAACATAAAACATGAGTGTCAGACAAAGACAGATAACTTAAGCCAAAGAGAAGGGCTGTCTAATAAAAAGGTCACTTACCTCTCCTCCTACTGGACAGTTTCATGTTTGGCTTAAATTATCCAGCTAACTGGGAAATCCTGCTTTGTGGAATACCCCCAAGACTACTAGGGTGGGCCTTACCCACTCAGAAACATTCTCCCACTTTTTGCCCACTCTGAGCTGTATGGCGTAAATAATTTTTCTCTGATGCCGGCAGGTCGTGCGATATTGTTTTGTCGCCCTCCTCGTCCGTCACTCCGTCCATTTCACAAAACCGACAAGATAAAATGGACCATCTTTCTGGCTGAGAGGAGTACTAGCCGGCCCTCCTCTCATTCTGCAAGCTTTCCTCACTCGTATGTGTTAGACAACAGTGTTCGCTATGTAAATAAATGTCTCCTTTGGGGTAACATGCCCCAAAAACGCATCCATAGGAGGAAAGTGTCTCGTTTCTCATCTTTTGTATAATTTCGCCAGTTTAGATGGCGCATTTTGCACAAATCTAATGTATAACAATTTTCATGTAGCATTTATAGCCTAATTAAATGTAAACATCTAATTAACACTTTCATGCTAATGGGGCCTTCATTACCTTAATGAGCCATTAGCGCTGGGCATAAGCGTTCGGTGTGTCAGGAGGTATGCTGTGCCGTGGGGGGGGGGGGGGGCGTACCCCAGTGGTGAAGGCCTTGGCGGGGGCTGGGCTCATGAAAAGGACAGCCCTCCGCAGCGTGTCCCGATATCTATGCAACTCCTCCACCCGCATGGTGCGGAACATTCCGGTGATCATCACGTTGACGTCGGACTCCACCTTCTGCAGCGCCACGTCCATGCCCTGCTGGGATGTCCTGTCCAGGAAGTCCTGAATACCTCGGATGTCTGAGGGTGGAGTGGACAAGAGAACCGGTTATGTGGGGGGTAACAGTAGTGCAGTGAGAAACCAAGATGTGTCTTTTGACCACTTATTAGCATCACTGAAGTTCAAAATGGAAGAAAGAAAAGTTTTCAGGTCATTCAGAAGCTTGGAGACCTGGAGAACAGAAGCCGGTTCTGATACCAGTGTTTAGACTCACAGTACTCCACAGCCCAGTGTGAAACTCACATCATCTTCAATTTCTACCTCCATGTTCCAGCAGACTCCTACCCAAAACATACACCTCCCACGGAGAGCGTTCCAACCCAGAGAAAAACTGCCAGCCGCAGGAGTGACCATGGAGCCACTGTGCCACCCGTGCTCAGAGAACGAGCGGGTCAACGCTCCGGCGGCCCGGGTACCATGGACGTGCAGCCCCGTTACTGTCTATTTAGCTGACAAATTACAAGGGACCCTCTGCATCTTCTCCTTCTGTAGTCCATTTGCCTCGAAAGGGAGGTAAATAAAACATGAATCTGTGGCTGAGGTGAGGCACTGGATTTTGCCCGAGCCCTGGACCATCCGCAGGAAACAGGGCCCTGGGGAGGGATTGTGGGTAATGGGGTAATGTGCCGGGTCGGGGGACTGGGGGCATTCGTATGTAAGGGTTCATTAGAGAAAAGGCACAGAAAGACACGGGGGGGCAGGATTTGTGAGACAGATGAGGATTCTGGGTAATTGGGCAGCGCCGGAGCTGCACCATGAGCTGGACAGACCATGGCCGGAAAGGCTAGAGGGAAGAGTTAGACCCAGCCTGTCCTGGTCACGGTCAAATGTAGGGGGAGAGGGGATCATGCCAACCACAAGCTGCACAGGGAGCCCTTCCTCCAGCTGTTCCATCTGTGTGCCGGCTCTGAATGTAAACACCTCCCCCCACCCTGCCTCAGAAGCCAACAGGGGTTGCTTTGGGAGGGAATGAGCCCCATATGCTGGAAAACATCTACGATCAATAAAGTTACTGTGTGACGCCCCCTGTGACTAGGGATGGGATGGGATGGGGGGGGGCTGCTGAGGTACGTGCATTCAGTCTGGCACCAACACGAGCATGGGGCAGAGGAATCATGGACACCAGTAGCTTTCAGAAAACCCAAGAACATTCAGCACACTGTATCTGTCCAGAGATTTGACCGGGATCCTGACTGTAGGGCAGCGATGGCTGTGCCACTTGGTGGACCTGGCAGACCCAGGTAGCAGCACACGTAAGGTAATTCTCACGCCCCGGCCTCACGACCTATGAGTCATAGCAGCAGCCAGGCATTGGCCCGGGCTGGACGAAACACACAGAGTGACACTGACATCAGACAGCAAGCAGGCAAGAATGGAGGCTGCTGAAAACACACACACCCACAGACACAGTCTCTCTCGAGTCACAGGCCCTGCCCTGCCCCACAAGCACTGACACACACCTTGGTGTCAGCCTCCAGAGCTCCTTGCACTCCCTACTGCAGCAGTGTGTGTTCACCAATCGCAAGTCCACTACTAACGCCTCCTTTCCGGCTACTCAGCACTGTCAAATGCTGTAATCTTAGCCTCACGCCACTCTGTGCCTTGGGGCCGGTGGTGGTGGGGGGGGGGGGGTCGTATTGTGGATCTGTGACACTAAAAACCCAAACACTGTGTCCCAACTCGCTAACGATCGAGTCCAAGAGCATCGCCGGCACCGGCACTCGTCAGCCCAGCTCGGATGCCATTAACACGGACCACGCCATCCCATAAACCACTGGGAAGAGCATGTAATCCGGCCGGGATCTCTCCCGGTGCCTAATTATCCAGGCGAGTCATAAATAGCAGCAGCCAAACCCGGCAGAAAGTCAGCTCCGGGAGGCAAAGCCTGCGCCGGTGTGCCGCGAAGCCGCCAAGACGCCACTCAGCCGCGGCGAGCGGAAACCAGTGAGCCCGGCATCCCTGCTCTGAGGAGGCCGCTTAGAACCGGCCAGGCCACGAAGCCACCACTCAGCCGCGATGAGCGGAAACCAGTGAGCCCGGCATCCCTGCTCTGAGGAGGCCGCTTAGAACCGGCCGGGCCACGAAGCCACCACTCAGCCGCGATGAGCGGAAACCAGTGAGCCCGGCATCCCTGCTCTGAGGAGGCCGCTTAGAACCGGCCGGGCCGCTTCCGGCTCACGTTGCCAGCTTGCTGCGAATTCGCCAGCTTGCCCGCATGCAGTGGGCCGCCTTCCAGCCAGCATGCCACACCAACCGAACCAGAAGGTCCAGGCTTTCCATCGGCACCTGGCCGTGCCAATCCATGGCAGGCTGGACGGTACCACTACTGGGAGGGTAACCTCAGCCACTTTATGCAGACTGGAGAGAAAAGGAGAGAAAGAGCACTTAACATCCTCACACTAAGAAACACACACACACACACACACAAGCACCTAGAGAGACAGACAGACACATGCAAGCAAACACACACACACACACACACAAGCACCTAGAGAGACAGACAGACACACGCAAGCAAACACACACACACACAAGCACCTAGAGAGACAGACAGACACACGCAAGCAAACACACACACACACAGCAAACTGACGCACACAAACAAGCAAGCAGTGATACAGATACACACAAGCCTGCAAAAAGACACAATACAGATGCACATAAACAGACACAGACAAGCAAAGACAGACAGACACAGATACACACACACACACATTCAATTTGTGCAAAGCTGCACATATGCAAATGATCACGAGCTTATTTTAACAACCAGATGCACAAAAACAATTCATACAGACACACACACACACACACACACTAAAAGGCACATAGAAAGACCTACACAGACACACAGACACAAACAGACATACAGGCACACACAGACACACGACCAAACAAATACACAGATGCATAAAGCTTCACATATGCAAATGATCACAGGCTTATACTAACAAACAGATGCACAAACACAATGCACTCTCTCTCTCTATCTCTCTCTCTCTCTCACACACACACACACACACACTCCTTAATCCCTACCCAGCCATAACCTTAACTACAAGTAACCAAACGAAAACTTTTGGCATTTTTAGTTTCTTGGTTATATTCAAAGATTTTTAAAAACTGTAGGTTATCCTTGTGGAGACAAAAAAATGTCCGGACAAATTAAAAAGTAACAGGTTTTTATGACACGCGCGCGCACATACACACACTGACTTACTGTATCACCCAAGCTGTCATTTGAAGCACGATTAAGCAGCAGCAGCATATCCTCAGTGTAAGAAAATGATTTAAAGAGTGCACCTCACTCAGTGACACACAAACACACGCAGACACACACACACGAAGCCATGAGCAATTAATCACGTCGGTGGCGGTCCAACGCGACATACTACCGGCGCCGGCGACCCTCCACTCGCTCGGCGCGTTTAACATTTAAAACGCACGCGGGCGCTTACACTTCTTCAAATGTTAAAATGTTAAAGGCGCCAAATGTCAGCTTGGCGCCTCCACGCGGGCTTCAACAAAGATCTCGTGGCATAAATTAGTTGTGTCAAATTGTGAGGTGTGTAATTTTCCCCTGATGGCTGCGGGCGAGGACGGAACGGTGTCGCTCGACCAGAAGGGGGCGGAGACGCGCAGGCCAAAGGGGGCGGGGACATGCGGTCGGAAGGGGCGGAGACACTGTCCGAAGGGGGCGGGGAGACGCGGACAAAAGGGGGCGGGGACGCACAGGCCGAAGGGGACGGGGACACTGGCCGAAGGGGGCGGGGACACGCGGGCAGAAGAGGGCAGGACCCCATCCCTCACCGTAATCCGTGTCGTAGAAGATGATGAACTTCTGCCAGCTGTACTCGGTGACCACTTGCAGGATGACCTCGTTGAGGTAGACGGGCGGCCGCACGAAGAGCGTGTAGTCGTCTGTGCGGCCGCGGCTGGTGGGCGGGCAGCTGGAGCGCGGCGTGCCGGCGGGACTGCGCTGGATGAAAAGGTGCGGGATGTGCATGGCGTCCGCCAGCGACTGCAACGAGCCGGCCGACATGCAGCCGATGGAGCTGACCAGAGCCAGGATCCCGCGGTTCATCAGCTCGCAGGCTGCGGGGACAGGAGAGGAGAGAAGAGGGAGCTGTGAGCCGGAGAGCTGCGCTCGGGCTGTGCGAGCAACTAAATAGCGCACCGACGGTCAATTAGGAGTAAAAAACAGCGCTTAAACAATTATTACACAGAAATAACAGCAAGTCTCTTTGTTAGCTTTGAGAAGTGTGTGTCTCCGTGACTAAAGTCTTGAAGCACAGTCTTGTCAGAGTGGAAAAACAGGCAATGATAAATGTCTCCTCTTATTAGTTTAATTACCAAGTGAAAGACGGTGGAAATGAGATTATTTCCACTCCACTTCCAAGTTCAGTGCTAAATTATGCAGTCTGGGGGAATAACAGCATAATAAATCTGATGCCACCGCAGGAAGGTCAAGCGGGACAGCAGGGGGCGCTCCACTCGTGGCTACTAGGCTCCCGGTAGTCCCAGCAAGGCACCCGCTGATGTCCTATTAAAAGGCGGCTGGGCGGCTCGAGGCGAAACGTCCACCAGTGTCTGTCGCCTTCAAAGTTTGTGCCAAGCGTATAATATCATATAAACAACCCTGCAGCTATAAGTCTGCAATGCTTGCCATACAGGCCTGAGGTTTAGCGCCCCCTCTAGGCACGGAGGGACAAGTGTCCACAAAATGAGGGGATTACATATTCCAGTGAGAAAAACTGCCTGACCCACAGACATGGCACCCTCTCATCCTCACCCCCTAACCCATAATGCTTGTCGGTTATTTGCCTCCATATGCATAACTTGTCCTCTCATTATATTAATTTGCATTTATTTAGCAGAAGGATGTGTGTTTCTGCACATCCCCGATGCACCATCTATCTAGTACATAATTATTGTTTCACTTCCCCAATTACAGGAGCTTGTCCTGTACTTCATGTTGTTTGTCATCACCCATGCCCCATCCACTCAGTCACCCCCCGCCCCCCAGTCCATCCATCCTCGCACTTTACGATCGCCCACCAGAACCAGTCCCGTACTCCTGCTGTGGCCCTGTGCTTAGCCTTCTCCTGGCTAACAGTCTAAGCCCACGCAGTTGTCCTAGGGGACACGTGTGTGTGTAAACAGAGAGCGGTGCCCAGTGCTGTCACCCCCTCTGCGGTAGGCTCCCATAAAACACGAGCACTTTCAATCGAGTGTGAAATGGACCCAGCGGACCATGTGATTCAGGCACTGGCCACCCCCCGCTCCCAGTGGCAGGACGCTCTGGCAGCATCTCGCCGGAGTGGCCGCAAGCTATAACGAGGGCCGGCCGGTATTTTTACACGCTCGGATTAATTACGAATTTCCACAAAACAAATGGATTACCATGGCAACTTATCTAGCTCGTTAAAACAGCTTGGGTTAAGGTTAACTCTGGGCATCACCATAAATGAGTCGATATGAAGCACAAAGTGGGATATTTATCTGCTGTCATGTCTCATTTAATAAACCATGCCCTCAGAAACATTAAAGACAACCGCCACTTCTAATTATAATGACTAATGATACCTAAGTGGCGCCCTCTGGAGGCACTGCAGTTGACACCACATACTCGGAGGTATATCTGCAAAATGGAAACTGTTCTTAAACTGAAAAGCATGACTATGTTTAGCCGCACGCAGAAGTGCCTTCTGTATGATAAGTACATTGCTTTCTGAGTTTGTGTTTTCAAAACTCCCTCATCAAGCCACTCGAATTCCCTGCACACAAGGCACCCTGGATGCCAAACCAAGGTGACCGGAAGGGCATGTCATCTACGCTGGTGCCCAATGCCACTCAGACCTCGTCTCAGCTACCGAGTGGGGGGTGCAGGAGCGGTATCTGAGTGCCTGTCAGCTGTTGAGCAGAAAAAGCCCATTTGTTCCTGACAGGCGAGAGCTAGACAGAGCCCCCCCCCCCCCCACTCCCACGTTGCCAAGCCGCGGCCCTGACGCCTTTTTTATCTCCATTCCCTCCACGTGGCATCATTTGCTGTTTTAAAATGCCGCTCTGCATATCCATGTGAATTTATTTCTGTGTTCGGCAAAGGAATTAGAGCATAAAGGGGAATTATCACCTGATTAACGTGACGTTAATAAAAATTATGTTCACGGCCTCCTAGTCCACCGCTGCCCCCCCCACCCCAGTTTATAGGGAAGGCTTTTGTTCCTGTCACTTTTACGACGGCACCGTGATTCATGCCCCCACACCCCATACCCATGGCCACCCTTGCCTCATGTCGCTCACGCTTCCCGTGCTCAAAGACCTCCGCCCGCTGCCCCCGCCCACCCCCGCTCGCTGCCTTCCCCCGCAA
>JAODKM010000039.1:6389473-6399977 GCA_026780845.1 Petrocephalus sullivani
GCCGCCCCCGCCCCCCACCGCCCACCACCCTGACCCGAGATGTTGCCACAACAAGTGTACCTTTTGTGTAGCTTGATTGTGAGTCCAGACTAGTAATAAAACAGAGTAACAGTATCTTTAATGAGCTCATTAATGACCTTGTTCTTGGTACCATGTTGGCACTGTAACTGTTTAATGGCACATCCTCCGGAGCATCACGGGAAGTGCACGGCGGGGTCTAGCTTTCCATGCCTTCTGAGTGACCCAGACACACTCCCCCAGATGAAGTAAACAACACATAAGTCAACGCTAAGCGTTTCACAAGGGGGTGTGTGTATTTTACTTAAAATAGGTGGGGTGTGTGAGTTTGTGGTCAAAAATATCAGAATGATTAATAAGGTCAGGGTGTGTGAAGGTGTGTAATCTCTACGTACTTCCCCAGGAAACACACAGCCTGCATTAACTCGCACACTCATCCTCTGATCCCGGCATCTGCACTCTGCCTCTCTCCAGAGCCCTGCTCCCACCGTCTCCCTCCGTCTCCCTCCCTCTCATCCTCCCCTTCTTCTCCCTGTCCTCTCGCTTGTCTTCTCCTCCGTCCATTTCCCCCCACGGCCGTCCATCCTATCTCTGAGATGACAGAACACAGGCAGGAAAATGATGCTTCTCTGAGCACCTTTCTGAACAATCTGTGGCTGTGTGTGCGAGATGGTCATTCAGCCTCCCCTCACAGGGGATGTATCTAATGATCCCTGGCAGCCATGGCAACTCAGGAGTAGCAGGGTGGCAATGGGGGGGTGGGGGGGGGGTCGGAGCTGGAATTAGTGCTGCAGCAGCTCAGCTCTCGCTCCATCACAAGGCAGAACATTCCGGATGCCTTGAACACCATACTGAACACCAGAGTGCTAATCCAGCTTCACTCTACTGAACGCCAGAATGCTAATCCACACTCTCATGAAAACAAGAGTGCTAATCCATATTCCCTATACCGGGCACCAGAGCGCTAATCTTCACTCAATTGAACACAAGAGTGTTAACCTGTCTTCCCTCTACTGAGCACCAGAGCACTAACCCAGCTTTACTGTACTGTGCCAAAGTGTCAGTCCTCACTCGTTACACTGAACTCACTAAAGATCATCTTGTCATTCTGAGTAATGACTACCTGTAATACAGCTCAGAATAATTAAACTATTGTACATAATTCACTGCAAACCATACTATTGCCATACTGACTACTAAACACAAGCTCACATATGTAGGCCTGAACACTAGTGATTAGTCATATCTTATACTGAACACCCTTAATGACAGTGGGGGCTGGCAGCTAAGAAAATTGAGCAAGTTAGATAATACATTTTACAATATTACAAAAGTAATTTTCCGAAGGTGAGAAAATGTGCTTTTAAATGGCAGTAAAATTTTAGTACTGAGTTATTTTAGAGGTACTTGTTCCATAATTTAATCTCAAAAACAGAAGAGGTCCAACCTCCTGTAGCTTAACAGGCGAGCCGACCTCTGCTTACCAAACCTACCAGCGAGTCCTACAAGCAGTGAGCAGATTAGCAATGAGATCCCTTCCCTAAGTCTGTCTTTAAATCGAATTCGTAGATAAGTCAGAACAATAATGATGAATACTAATGACACAGTAATAAAAGTAACTACATACAGTACTGTACTGTATACAGTACTGTACTGCACCTCAAGCCGACTCCGCACAAGATTTCATGAGCGTCACAAAGTAGTGTGTGCGTTCATAATTAAGAGCCATTATATTTGACCCAGTTTTTTAAAATATGTCTGTTTGTAAGTAAAAGTTACCCATAAGTCAGAATTAAACTGCATGTGTGTGTGTTTCAATATGATAAAAACATTTTGATTTTGAAAATATTTTGATATTGTTTTTCCAGCCCCCACATCAATAACTTCAATTTTAGTAAAATCTGTGACTGTAATCAAAAGACTAAAAATGGAAAAAATGCCTTGTATCTTGTTTGGTTACCTCTGGTTAAGGTTAGAGCTGGGTAGGGGTTAAGGGTGTCATTGGTGAGATCTATAGATATGAGTCCCCTGTAAAATATGACTGCGTGTGTATGTGTGTGTGTGTGTGTGTATGAACACGCTTTGCTTGTACCTCAGACTTCCCCAGGAATCCAAGGTGACACTAACAGCCCCGTGGACCCTGCAGTCCGGATTATTTCCGCGAGGTTAGGAAAAATCCAGTCTCTTTAGCAGAAGAACAAAGGGAGCTTTGAAGACATTTGGCCAAAGGCGGATGCGTGATGTCATTCAGAGAGGCGTCTGGGTGCTTTTTCCGCACGTCGGGCAGAAAGGTGGTCGGGCCCAAGCGGAGCCCAGTGCCGGTGTGAGGAGGCCTGATGTGGACATGGCCCTTAAGCAGGGTGGTCTCTCTCCGCATTATAGTGCATTTGTGGGGGGGGGGGTTGCCGAGCGACAGAGAGACCCCCCCCCCGCCCCCCATCTCCTTTGTTAAATGAGTGTTTGATGGAATATGTTTGAATTTCACATGCTGCAGCATTTTCACCCCTAATCATGCATGAAAGGAGACACACAGACTGGGCTGGGGGAGGGGGGGTGCAGGGGGAGATCCGAAAGTGTCCCTGGAACAGATGGGCTCTCTGTCAGGCGAGCGGGAAGGACAGGATTCCGGCTCCTCCCCCTGCCTTCTCTTGGCCTCTCGGGCGGCAGGACAGCATTCCCGCTCTATAATCCGCCATTCCGAGATCTGGCCCAAGACCCACACGCGGGGGGGACTGGTGCTCCATCCCTGTCGCCGCGATTTTGGGAGCACCACAGTGGATTGCATCATTCTTACGGCTCATGCCGAAAGTGGGCGATGCCACTGTCCGACGGTTTCTGCCACGGTGCCGAGACATGAAACGTGCAGCTGGAAACTGGTAATCTGTTAAGCTGGTCCCCATACAGGCTATACATGGTCACTGATGGTGATACACGGGTGCAGTTGGGAGCATGGACATGGACCCCCCCCCCCCAGTGAACCTGCCGTCCAAAGACCCAAAGTCTCCTGGTGGGCAGATGGAGTAGGTTCAGTGAAGCTGAGAGGAATGATGCAGGCGAGACAATCTAATTAGCCCCGTCCATCTGGGAGGAGCAAGCTGGGGCTGCGGGGGGGGGGATTAGAGAGACAAAGGCACTCGGCGACAGCGGGCCCCGGGCGCCACGGTAACCCGACATAACCACAGCTACCGCCGCAGCATCAGGCTCGGCGACTGGACAGGAAATGAGCCGCGCAGAGGAAGCGTCTAAATGCTGCCTTGGTCGAGGGGGCTGCGAGTGTGGGGGGGGGGGGGGGCTGATAAAATGCACCTACGCTCGTCTGCTGCAGTGTTTCATCTAAAAGAGCCTGTTTACCATGTCTGACCGACATCCGGAACCACGAGGAGGATCCTGATTCTGCCCACGTTTGCCCTTGTTTTCTCCCCTGCCCTGAAAATGCCCCCCTTTACCGGTGCCGTTAGTTACGGCAGTCGGGCTTCGGCAGAGCAGCGCAGATCCACTCGACATGCCGCTGCCATCGGGGGAGCCCTCCCCGCTCCCTCTCATCCTAATTTGATGAAGCAATAAACATTAGCGTTTACAGGAACACAATAAACATAAATGCAAATTAGCGGCAACTATGCTCCCAAGGTGGAGTATCTCATCGGCAGCTTAACCCAAGAAAGACCAGCACTCTCGATTCCCAGGCTCTCTGGCTCAGCTCGGCATGCGGGTCGAGATCACGCTCACTGCACTGATTCGACCGGATCAGAACCTCCCTCTTTCAGCTAGGTCTCAGTAGACTGAGCACAGCACGGGCAAATCTAGGCATTTTTAAGGTGGTGGTGGGACCATAATTCATCCAGAAGGGCCAACTTTATCAACAGATTACAGTTGTTGAGTGAAGGTGGAGTGGGCCAATCAGCTGTGGCCCCGCCCCTCTATATGCTTCCTGCTGAGCAGATACAGCACTGGGTTCCAGGCCAGGCCTCTCCTGTGTAGTCAGTGAATTGTTCTAAACCGCTGAGCAACTGTTACAGGTTCCGCTTCACCAACATCGTTTCCAAAGCATCTTATGAAAGTCATCTGAAAATCTTAGCTGTGGGCCATCCAGTCTGAATAAAAGCCTCTTTGAAAGAAATAGATTATGTTTATGAAGAAGGCGGCTTCAATGCCCCCCACGTGTACATAGTCTGTACCATTCGGTCTGGATCGAAATGCCAAGATGCCAAGTTCAACGTCAGACTCTTTTCAAACTATTATTCTGAGCACAGAGTTCCATTCAGGACAGGTGACTGTAACCTGGACACATTTCTAATGCAGTCCATAATCAAGACATGTTCAGACCACGTTCAGACCATAACCTCGTGCCCTCATTTGAAAAGGGAGGATTTGGTTTGCTGTCTCTGACCCTTAAGGAGGGCCCGGTGTGTCGCTCCTGTTCCTGCTCTCCTTTTCCTCGCTGTCCTTCCCGTTAATCACCCTGAAAAACAGTCTCATGGCCCCCCTGACCTTCCAGCGTCCCGCATTCCACCTGATCGCGAGCGCCGCAGTTTTCTGGCTCTGTAACCGCAGCGAGGCAGAAAGGCCGGGACAGCATAATGAGGGCCTTTCACACGCCGCCTGTGAGCCGCCACTGCAGGATCACGCCGGTGACAGCTGCACCATGCAAACGGGCTTCCATACGTATTTTGAGACATGTTACACAAACAATAATTTCAAAGGAGGCGGCTCCCAGTATGTGCGCGGAAGAGACAGCGGCAACGTGCAGTCGCGACAATTCCTCTCCAGGAATGAAAAATAAAAATATCTCTAATTGCGAGTATCGCTAGCAAACTGATACATGCTGTTTTTCTCTCCAAGGAAACACCCTCAGATCTACTTCCTGTTACATTACAAAGTAAAATTATACTCATCTCCTCAGACAGTACCTGGCTACGTATCTTCGCTTGGCTTATGATTACTGGCACTGGAACGTTAAGGCGCCTTTGCACCCCAGTGCGTTACCCCCGGCGACGCGCTTCGCATTAATACACACTGACGTTAGCTACTGCCGCTGCTGGCTACTGACTTTCAAATAAATTAAATCCAATTCGGTTTTACACGCCGTCTGCGCCATCCTTGCCAACATGATTTTGCGAAGAACTTAAAGATTTTGCGATTACAAGTCTTCGGAATGTGAAGAAAACCATCATTATTCAGAACCGACAGTGAAACATTAATCTTAATGCCCTTGTTTTCTGCTGTTTGAAAAACAACTTTCTTCATCATAGCTATGTTGTTGTGGATGAAAACTTCACATACTTCAACATTTATTTATGCGAGTGAGTAGTTGGTGTGGTACCAAGTGGCTAATAGCTACTTATGCTCCTGGAATGGTTAATGTTACATAAAGTGAAACAATGTAGTGATTGGGGGGGCTCAAGTATGTGGGGGCTCAGCAGTCCCGTCACAGCCCCGAGAATCCAGTACAAGCATGATCCGTCCATCCCGGAATTATTACATTTGTCTGGGGGACACCCATCCGGAATGATGAAACTCTTATGAAGGCCATTCTGGTAAAACAACACAATAATATAATAACAACAATAATAATAATAATAATAATAGTGGCCAAACAAACAGGCAGACAGGCTGTCCTTTAGCCCAGTGCTGGCCTCATCATGCCCCCCCTCCTTACCCCCCAAGTCAGAGGTGACAGGTACCCAGGAGCAGTAAATATGCCAGCAGCAATATTGTTTTTAGGATCTACTCATCTACTCAGTCCCAGACCCTCCCTCTCCTAAACATTTTCACTCTATTCCTCTTTTCCACCCCCACCCCCCCACCTTCCCTGGCCCATCCTGTCACCTGCCCATCTCTACTGCTCTACTGCTTCCCTCTTGTCGCTGAGCTCACACGCAAACACGCGCCCACACACACACCATGTTTAATGCCTTAATTCTACTCCACTGTCAGAGTCCGGCTCGCTCTGATATTCCAATTTAACAAAGACTGTGATCCAATTTGAGTGGCGGCGGGCTCCTGGTTGGAGCGGACGGAGTGCGTGGGGAGCCCGCGAGTGCGACGTGGGCGTGTCTGGAGCTCCTTCCTGCATCTCCTGCGTCAGTCGTTCAAATTTTATTTTGCAAAGGCAAGTAGCTGCAGAGGGCTCTACGGGAAATGATCCAGAGCCGACTCGGGAGCAGGAGCTGCAGCCAGTCAGCGAGGGGAAAGTGTCTCTGATTCTCCAAAGCGTTCATTATTCCCTGCACCTACAGGGTGCTCCAGCCTCTGCCTTGGGGACCCGCCTTAGTTATGGGCCTAACACCTCTATCATCTCTGTCCCGGCCGTCTGCAAGCTGCCGATTTCTGTTGTTTTGATGCCAGTCGCTTATGTTCGGACTCAGGGTGCCTGATTTGATTTGGAACCATAAACCCCGCTGGTGCTTGGGAGAAAATGAACGCACGGGAAAGCGGGATTGACAGGAGGGGGAAGTCAGGCGGTCAGAGCAGAGCAGAAACCACCAGCATCAAAGGAATCATCAAAACCTGCGCTGAGTGTGTGTGTGTGTTTTTATTTGTGGTGGTTCTCGGCAGCCTGTCCGCTTACTTGAAAGGGGACATGTACAATGTCTGCATACATAGAGAGGCCTGCAAACCAAACTAGGCTTTCCAGGTGATTACTCTGCCATCCCTCATGTGCTATTTATCTGCCTAATAAGCTAGCAGGCAAAGACATTAGTATTCTACATAACTCTATAGTAGCTTATATGGATTCCCAGATTTTAAAGTCTGACAGAGAGGGAATAGAAAAAAAAATAGAAAAAAATCCCCAATATGTCTTGATGGTCTCTTTCAGCATTTAAAGGGCACACATTACCAGTTTATGATTTTCTTTTCCAGCCCTCCCCAACCTTCTTCTATACTGATGACATGTGCCAGGTCTCCAACACAGCAAGCTTGCACAGTACTCATCTCCCACATGTGCCGCTACTGGATAAACGCTAATGTGGCCCTTTCCAGGGACGCGGGGCCCAAGCTTCAATGGCCCGGCGTGTTCCTCGCATATTTCAAATCGGGAGGCTCACCCCGGTGAGGAAACGGTTTAGTTCATTACAGCGGGTTGCCCCCCAAGGATGTGCCAGCATTTTTTAAACCGGGACCTGCACTGGATTAAGCCGGCAGGATGGAACAGGCTTTTGTTAACAATTTAGCCCCGCAAAGCGTGATGGTCCCAGTATGGCAGGATCCGGTGACCAGGGTTATTCTGCTGCTATTGGCCTCTGTGCGCAGTATTCTGTGCTGTTCGTGCTGTTTGGGCACAGGTGAGGAGCTATAACAGTGTTTAATATGCTTCCAAACCATGCATTAATACCCAAACTGCCGTCGGCTGTATTAAGCTTTCCCTTTTAACATAATTATCCTCCTTTGCAGTGCTGTGCAGACACTTATCGGGGGGTAAGGGCCCAGCGGGAAGGGAGTATTCCCACAGTTAAACTTGCACGATTGTCATCATAAAGACCTCCAGGTAGTTTTGATTGTTCAGGGCAGGTGCTCAGCCACCCACCCACATGTCCGTGCTCCTTAAAGTGGCCGTGGCAAAGAATAAAGGAATAAACACAGCAAACCACTCATGTTCCCTTTCTGAAGACTCTCTAGGGAGCCCGACTCACCTCACACAAATGTCAAAATCACCCTCTAAACCACCTTTATTAATTGGGGGATGAAACTGAGATATCAGTCTCCAGTCACATAAAAAAAAAACAGAATTCATAAAGAGGCCTCAATCTTTTCATTTGTGAGCAATCAAGTGCATTGGGAAGGTTGTTATTCTAAGTTTGATTTTATTTGCCGCTGGGTATCAGGTGTAGAAATAAAATATAATCAGCCGTTCTCCGATGAGAATAGCGGGCCCTTAAAGGCTCACTGTCCTTCTGTGGACATGCAGGACTCCCCCAGTGACCCAGTCTGCAAGGATGATCTGCAACCCATGCCGTGTGGCGGAACCAAGAAGCCGGGTCACATTTTGTTTTTCTGATTAAATTCACCAAATGACCAGTGACCAAATTGTTGTTTCAGTTGTTAGCTTTAAAGGGGATATCGCTTGATAGCAGACCTGAGGCTACAGAGCAGAGGGAGTAATTATCAATATCAGTATCTATATGGTTTTCCATATTCTGTACATATGGCTATTATAAATTATACTGGAGCGAGATCGAGAAAGGGACCATCCAGTGCTGGGGAGCAAGCTCGCCCCCTCGCCTGAGACGAGTCATTTACACGAAATGTGGGAACAAAAACTCAACACTGGCGCAGTGAGCAAGTAAAAAAATGCATGTTGGAAATGTAAATTGTTTCTGTTCCACCACGAATCATCCATCCATCCATCCCTATTCCAACCACTAACCCTGTACAGAACCTCAGAGTATCCATCATCATCCATCCATCATTTTCCGAAACCGCTAATCCTTCCGGGACGCGGGGGGTCTGGAGCCTGTCCCGGAAGCTATGGGCATGGTGGGGAACAACCCAGGATGGGGGGCAGCCCGTCACAGGGCACACTCACACACCAGACCACAGAGTATCCTATAGCCTAAAACCAGGCCCCATGGAGTACTATGCAGGTGTATACCGTGGGCACAATGCCTATCCACCACAGGATAAAGTTTGTTTTGAAACAATCTTTTTCTAAAACTCAGAAATTACCTTTTGATACTAAGCTAAAGAGCTTACAGGTACGTGAAGCGGGCAGTCGTCTGCGCGTTAAGCATGTCTGCCTGCTGATCTGCGCCGCGCCCGGCCTCTGAAACGCCTCACTGTTCCTGTTTGTCTTGTGGATGTTTTCAAAGCGTGGCATCCTCAGGCCCGGCATTGGGCTGCAGCTGGCAACCTCTCCGCGAGCCAGGAGGCGTGGAAGGACAGCTCTGTAGTCGCTGCCATTCTGGCTCCGCCCCCGCGTTCGCTACAGCGGCCAAAAGCACACTCTGCAGTCAAAACCATAAAACCGTGACACGCCCACTGCCTCTCCCCTCTACGGGGGGCAAACACCTGCCAAGTCACCCATAAATAATATGACGAATGACTGTCCCCAGTCAGCCAATGTCCCCTGGGTAATCCAGCAGGGTGATGCCAAGCTATTAATGAGCTCCATCATAGAAAAGAGAGTCAAACTAACTATGAGGAGCATTGCTGTGTTGGCATTATAGAATGATCCAGCAGAGTCCTGAACTGTCCTGACTCTACTTGTATCAAGTGGAGTTAAAAATGCCACACATTGTCTTGAAGAATTTCAAGGACCTTGATGCTCGTTCGTCTCCTCAGAAGTTGACCTGATGACATCCAGATATTCACATGCAGTCTGTGGTCTGCGGTGGCAGTGAGTAGTTCCAGTTCCTGATACTCGCCTGGATTCAGTCTCCTGGCTGATTTACACTGAAAGCATAGTGATGACACCAATCACAGCACTGAGATGAAATCAAAACCAGTACAACCCTCCTACCCCACCTCCAGGGACCACAAGCAATGTGCCAGCCCCTGCCTTGGGGAGCAGTCTTAGTCATGAGCTTAACACCTCTATCGTCTCTGTCCCAGCCAAAGCAGCGCTGATTCCGACCCCCCGGCCCACCGCCCGCCGTCTGCAAGCCGATGATTTCTCTTGTTTTGATGCCGGTCGCTTACGTTTGGGCTCAGGGTGCCTGATATGATTTGGAACTATCAACCCGCTGGTGCTTGGAAGAAAATGAACGCATGGGAAAGCGTGATTGACAGGAGGGGGAAATCAGGCGGGGAGAGAGCAGAAGAGGAAACGCAAGTATCAAAGAAATCATCAAACAAACAAGCGATGACACCAATCACACCACTGAGATGAAATGAAAATCAGCACACGCACTCCCCCCCCACCCCCCACTTCCCCGCAGGGAGCAGAATATGGCTGTCACCTCTCTACCAAAACCTGCCAACCTGCCAATCTCTCCATATCAGTTTAGACTGTTTTCCTTTTTGTGATGTTTTCAACACATTTCCAGTTAGGACTTTTCACCAATGCAGACCTCAGCTCCATTATCTCACCAGCATGTCAGTCAGCCAGTCAGCAGAGTCACCTCACTGACATCGAGGGGTAGCTTCATTGTTTCTGGGCTTACCTTGGAGCAGCCCCCCCATATACAGTAACATTAGAAGATTATAGCAAGACAGCTGGTTTGTGGAACATTAATTTAATCTTTAAGGGTTTGAGTGGTGGCAAACACCATGGCCAATATGCAGATCAGCTCTATGAGCTAAAAGCATAACAATCAGCCATGTTATCTCACCAGTGTGACAGTCAGCACCACTACCTCACCAATGTGACAGTCAGCCCTGTTATCTCACCAATGTGACAGTCAGCACCACTACCTCACCAATGTGACAGTCAGCACCACTACCTCACCAATGTGACAGTCAGTCCTGTTATCTCACCAATGTGACAGTCAGTCCTGTTATCTCACCAATGTGACAGTCAGCACCACTACCTCACCAATGTGACAGTCAG
>JAODKM010000039.1:6472884-6487929 GCA_026780845.1 Petrocephalus sullivani
GGGGGGTGGGGGGGGGGGGGGTGGGTGGGGGGGGGGGGGGGGGGGGGGGGGGGGGGGGGGGGGGGGGGGGGTGGGGGGGGGGGCGTTTGGGGCACTGGCATAAATCATATCCGCTCAGAGGCTGGTGGTACTGCTAAAATACACCATCTTCCATCTGCTGCTTACATGCAGCAATCACTCATGCAAACGGAGGCACTGAGTGCCACCGGGTGGGGCCTTCGGGGGCGGGGCCTTCGGGGGCGGGGCCCACTGGCTCGGCGAGGGAGGGCAGTAGCCAGCCCCTCCCCCATGATTTCATGCTGTAAGAGCTGCACTTCAGCCAGGCTCAGTGTGACCAATGCTGCGGCTTGTAAACAAACAGGCTAGCACAGTGTGTGCTTCCTAATTAGGACTGCAGAGTGCCATTCCTAAAACTGCGGTAAAATTAACATGCTGCGTTAAACAGGCGCGCATCCAGCTTCACGAGGTCCTCCCTCACCTGGCATTCACAGGGGAAGTCTGAGGGACCGTTCGAAATCACTTCCTCACACAATACATACTGAATTTTGTCAGAAGTCTACTACATGACCGTTAATGTAGTACATACTGCATGTATGCATGAGAACAGTACGCATGCGCTCAGGCACACTGCAGTCGCCGTCTTTCATACTACATGACCGTTAATGTAGTACATACTGTATGTATGCATGAGAACAGTACACACGCGCTCGGACACACTACAGTTGCCATCTTGCATACTACATGACCGTTAATGTAGTACATACTGCATGTATGCATGAAAACCGTACGCATGCGCTCGAACACACTGAGGTCGCTGTCTTGCATACTACCTGGCCGGCATGTTTACCAGTGACGTAGCTAGACCCCCGCGAAAGTTAAAGACAATCAACGAGAAAGATTCATAGTCAACTTATTTAACTGGGTATTTTTTTCTCCTGACATTTGTAGAGATGGCACTCCTTCCTCCATCCTGACACGAAATTCTGCAGCTTCAGAGCTGAAAGGCCGCGTCACTAAATCCTGCGCGTTGCTTTTGTAGACATGTTCCATGGAGGGATCGCAATGAGGCAGTCACGTCTGGAGATTGATCGCGTTCACAACAGCAATACGTTTTGCCCGTGTCTGTATTGCCCATCCAATGCAACTAAGACGGCATTCGTGTTCCCTGGCGAGGCTTTCAAAGCAAAAAAAGCACCTGTAATAAGCTCGATTTCAAAGACGGCTTGCAGACGGCACTCGGGCAGAGCCATCCGCCCAGGACACCTGGAATCCCTCCAAACCCCATTTCTGCACACAATTTCTGTATTTCTATCACAAAAATAACCTCAATTAAACCATGCCAATATACCATGTGGAAGCGATTATTTTAATAGGAAAAACAACATTTGCTTAACACTCCGCTGTTGCTTATTTCTTGGTGGATTGTGGGCTCAAGTTCAGGTCTGTGTCCTGACTGCTCACATAGAACAGGATGCATCCCAGGTCACAGCCATTAACCTGGAGATATCACCGCCTTGTTCCCTGCGTGTTGTTGTCATGACTAATCTGTAATGATCCGGAACATTCTACAAGCGTGACAAGGGCCAATCCCAGCCAAGCCTCCCATGGTGCATTCTGCTCAACCTCACTCCTGCTCTGGTCAGGCAGGTGTAAGAAGCCGCGTCTGTCCTGATGCTCCTGTAACCATGGAAACAGGCACAGCAACCTTGCAGCATGGTCCCATGCATCAGGGCTCTATTCAATTCAATTCAGTTTATTTTTTTATAGCGCCCTTCACAACAGAGTTGTCCCAGGGCGCATTACATGGGTGTGTTGGAATACATAACTATATGCAAGACAAAACAGAGTGGAACAGAGAAAATAAAATACACAGAATGAAAGAAAGAAAGAAAAGCAAAAAGAAAGCCAACTGACAATGGAGGAGAGGAACCAAAAACTCCCAGCAGGGAGAAAAAAAACCTCTGGGGCTCCAAGGTCAACTGGGTGCCCAACCCCCCTGGGCATGCTGACCTTACAGAAAAAGAAAGACTGAGCTCGCTTGCTCAAAGTGAGAACTGTTGTCGAGGGCGAAGCCAAAGCCCATGAATGAATCAATCAGTCCTCCATGGCGGCCCTTTTACGGTGGCAGATTGAAGGCTTGAAGGCCCCCACGATGTTGTATGGTCCACGACGTCAGCCCACATTTGGGACTGGACCAAGACTCCAGCTCAGATGGTGCCCACTGTGGGCACCATCCGGACATGTGGGAAGGCAAATGGCATGGATGGTCCCCAATGTGCTCTGTAGTGGCCTAATGGCTAGGGAAGCATACTTGTAGCCAGAAAGTTGCTGGTTCAATTCCCTAACCAGCAAAGTATCAAACCTGGGTGTTGAATTGGCTGCCCACTGCTATGGCTCTCAATGTGCTCTGTGCACCCCCAATCACTGCCTGTTTGCTGTTTTAAACACAAACACACAAAGCTTCTATTCTTGACTTGTAATACCAAATGCTCAAAAAATTAAGAAGGCACCACACGCATTTTAATCTTAATGCCACGATTTCGCACACACAGTGTACAGAATGCAAAAGCAAGTGACCTTTATTTTGCGTGACCTCTACATCCTTCGATTCCAAGCTCTGAAAAGTGCAACAAGTAGCAGCACAGGTGGCAGATGTAGAGCAGTTGGGTATCTGCTGTCCAATTGGCTCGTGGCGTGTCATCAGAGAGAGACGCGATGTGCCTTTGTGTAAAATCTTAGCCACATGCCGGGTAATGAGACAAGGAAACTCCACAATGAGAACATGCAAACTCACATACAGACTCTGAGGCTGGTCCTAGAGGTGCGAGGTGACAGTGCTAACCACTGCACCGCCCCATTTCATACATCTCCACTCCCAAATAGCTGAAAAAAATCTCAAAACGTTTTTTTTGAGGGTACCTAGGTAATGGGGTGAGAGGAGTTAAAGTTCCCTTGCTGCAGACCACCTGATTGTTAGGATGTGTGTAAAACTTGAACCGAGCCTGTCAGAGCCTGCTGATATATACTCAGATTATCGGGTGGGGCTTTCGATAGATGTGGGTGCCGTATGTGAAAATCCATCACCTGGAAGTAGGTAGGGCTACTCGGCCCCTGCTGTGTTTCCGGTCAAAGGGACTGTTCTGACTGGTGTTTTTTTCGACAGACAGGACCTGAATGTACAATCCACTCTGTAGAATTGTGTTTTTTCTGTAAGTACCTCAGCAGTACTAGGGTGAAGGGCTGGGTCACAACCATTTACACCGGCTAATAGCTGAGCTGTTATCTGTTTTGGGAGGTAAAACAAAAGCACAGTGGACAATAAGAAGGACATCAGGGGTCATGGGTCATCTGGGCGGCATTATGAGTATATATTTTAGGTCAGATCTGTGGAGTGGAGTAGCATACGATAAAGGATGAAGGCAAAGCAATATGCTCACGCAGTAAATGTGCGTAACGTTCATAAAGCTGCGTGGCGGACGGGCTGTGACCATGGACAGCCTTCAGTCAAACGGTAGGCAAACCAAGTTTGGAGTCAAACCAAGATAAGAGTCAAATCTTCAGGAGCGAAGGTCTTGTATTCCAGTAGATGAAGCCAACACAGGCAGTGTGCCGTTTCAGGTTTATAACAGTATGTGGAGAGCTGTGATCTAAGAATAGATGTACAGGAATGGAATACAGCTTCCTTAAGTGGAAATCGGATTCATTCATAGTGATGGGCCTGTGAAGGTGGGCGGGCCCAGCCTGTGCATCATCCAGGCCTGAGCACGGAAGGTGGCAGGAACGGGACCGTGAGGCCTGGAGGCTCTGCCGGGATACCGACTGCCCTGGGGTGGATGAATGGGCGTGGAGCCGAGAGATGGCCAATGGGTCACATTTCCCAAAGGATAATGTTCACAAGTTTCCACTGGGGCTTGCGATTTACGTAGCCGCCGCAGCAAAAAGTTGCCCTACTGCGCTCCTACGGGCCATTTAATCGTCACAAACTCCTTTGCGTCGTGCCAAATGGGCAAAGCCATCCCTCCCACTCTGTGCTCGTCTACTCTCAATCCCCCTGTCCACATTCTTGGAAAGATCAATAGAATGGTTATTAGCAGCCGAATATATAGACGGCTGAATAGACAGACATGTAGTGGAAGTAGTGTGTCTGAGAAGGAGGCCTCGTCCATACTGGCAGCAGCAAGAGGAGGCGAGGGGGGGGAGGTGGGGGGGTGATCAGGGGGAGAACAGGCTGCAGGGGACACAGGAAAGGAAAGTCAGTCTTTGACATGGAAGTTTGAAATGAGCGACAGGTCTTCAAGAGACACTCTATGGCTACAATGCCTATGTTTATCGCCATGCTATGCTATGGAAGAGAACGCCAGACATTTTACGAGAACCCTGAACTGTGAAAAAAGCTATCAGAGAAGCGGAAGTGAGGAATGAGGGAGCCGGCACACAGAAGATCAGCGATACTCCCTCAGCAGGGTTCCCTGGAGAGGTGTGTAATATTTCAGGGCAGTTCCGGGGGGCAGTAGAATAATACATTTAAGCCCCACATCCACCCAACCAGAGCCAAAGTTTGGCTCTGAGGCAAAGGCCCGCTCCAAGACTTTCCAAGTTTACATCTGAAGCTCCAATTAGGTTTCAAAACATCACATTTTCTGCCACCGCTTCCTTTTCATGATGATCATCAGATGAGTCAGCCAAACATACTAACAATCGTTCGCCGAAGGTATGCTGACCCGGGAATTAGACACAAATGCGACGGGTCAGCGCTCGGCTTGCTAATGAAGCGTCAGGTGAAACGCGCCAGCTTGTTTTCCTCGCCGTTTCCACCTCTCAGCTGATGAGGGATTCTAATGAACGCATGATCAAGAGGAAGGTAGACCACGCCTTCGTGTTGTGTAACAGGAGGAACGGCGCGAGGCGCCAGAACAAACGGAGGGTTAGACGCCGGCGCACTCATCAAAGTCTCCACATTTTAATGCAGGAGTTACAGTAGCAGTGTCAGGCGCACGATGATTACAGCGGTCGAGCACAGGCACACACGTCTGCAGGCATGCAAGCATCCAAAAGGCACGTGTGTTTCTCAGCTTGCATGTCAGCTGTTAGTGACTTCTCGCATTTAATCGTACGCGGTGTGGGAATGGCCAGAGAAAAAGACCATGGATGCCGCCGATGCACCACTCCAGCTCTCCTCTGTGTCGTTAGATTTTTAGATTAAACTGAAAAGTTTCACATCAATACGCAGCGCGTTAAAAAAAATAAAAGAGTAAGCAGCAATTCTAGAACAACCGGCAATTCTGGGCATCACAGAAATTCTAAGGATGGATCAAGTGCTTTTCAGATATTTCAAGGGGCCCAGAAAAGTCTATTTACAGCAGGGGCGACAACGAAATAAAAAGTTACAATGGTATGCTAAGAGGCCGGCTGGTTTTCGGCACCTATCACACAACATAATTACAGTTTTCACTGGCTTGCCTTATTGATCACTGTCAGCACTGGCGCTGTGATTTCGAACGGGCCGGGTGACACCTGCAGGGAGATTCTGGCTCCAGCTCATCATGTCGGCCTGGTTATTGGACCAGTCTTACCCAAAGCCCAAAAGCTCTCGCTTTATAAAGCTGGGTGTCTCCCTTGCCTGGGTTTACTCCTCCTGGAACCTCAATTCGCAATTAGCTGATAGTGCTGAGTGTGCATTTTGCGAACAGGGTCGTAAAAAAGCCTGTGAGGAGCTGCGTACGTTGGCCGTGCCAGGAGAGGCATAGCCCGCCTCCCCGCACGGCCCCCACCCCAGCTCTCCGCAGCCCGGATGGCGTCAGGCTTCCAGAATAATCTCCCAGCATGCCGTAGTCACAAGTGATACACATCAGTTCATCGCGTGCCAATCAAACGATGAGGGCCGCTCTCACGGCAGATAAGCATTTGACCGCAATGCATGGTGGGTCTCAATGATGACTGCTGTGATTGGTACAATTATGACCAATGACTATCCTGGGGGGCGGGGGCATATAAACCCAGCTGAGAGAAACAGCTGGGAAAGAGAAACAAGTGAGACCCCCACGGGCTTCAGATCAATCTGCCACGCATTAATCCATAAACCCAGCGAATCGAACTGGGGCCCCGGCTGACCCACTCGGATTGATCAGCATCGATCGCGTTGAATTTCCCACGCTGAGACGCGCTAAACTTGTGAATGGAAAAGATGCGGTGGGGCCCTCGTGGCTACCCCTGTCTGGCCATGTGCCCAGTGAGGTGACAGAAGCTGCTCCTGAATGCCCCCCCCACTTCGCGCCATTCCTTCCTCTCGCCCCCTAGTGGCAAGGCGGCATAGTGCCGGTCTGCTGTGGCTCCACACTCCTTCAAAGACACATGGGCTCGCCACAGATGCGAGGGAACCCACCGGAACAATGTGATTCATGATATTTGCTTGGATCAATCCTGTTGCTCCCTTGCCGAAGAGAATCCACACATCTGAGACCCAATTATCTTTTTGAAGGATGAATTAACAAATGGATAAAAACTGTTTGTTATGATGCGCTCACAGGAATGCTTACCAGATAGCTCACAACAGACTGTGACCCTGAACTGCAGTTTTAAATCCCTGAGCAGGTTAACTGCTCAAATCTGTTACGCTTCTCTCAACGACAACAAGATTTCAACAGCCCATCTCTCCTATAGCTGAATGGTGCCAGATAACTAAGTTTGCCTTAATAAAGCACTGCGATAGGCCATTAAATCTGGGACAGAACATCCCTCAGCATGGAAAGGAGCCACAAGCCGACTAGCCGCCTGGACTCTTCCAATGCGGCGGCAGAAAAGACACCATCAGAAAGCCCTATAGGTTTGATTCTGCAAGGAGGGGCCACAGAGGAGAAGGAAAGCCATATATGGTGATGCTTGCTGCATGGTGCATATGGAGCTGCTGGGTGAATCAGCTGAGGGATGCAGTGATGTGCCCAGCTTGTGTCTACCGGCATATTGGAGCGTCCTGAACCAGCTGTTTGAGGCGACTCCAAGAATAGACCTCTTAACATTGCAAATAGCGGCACGGAGGCTTCACTGATTACAATCCATTTTCATACCATTATCATTAATTACTTGCTTAGCAGGCAAGCAGAGTTTTGTCTGTTGTGCTAGAAAATAAAAAACACCGTGTGGTGAAAGTGCTATAATGAAATTAAGTATATAAACACCTTTCCAAAGTATATTTCTACTTGGTCTAAATGGACCTATTTTGTCTGCATGCTCAGCTGGAGGAGGGAGGCGTTCAGCTTTGTTCCATATCTCCACAGAAGAAGAGCAGAGCATTAGCAGGATCTACGTCGGCTGTCTGTGCTACCAGGCGATAGAGCAGAGCAGAGACACCCTGAACCAATGACGATCTGACCAAGATAGTACAGCTTAGAGGTACATGGGGAAACGGAGTGGCAATCATCCAATCACAATCTCCGTGGGGAGGTTTGTGGGGGGTGGGGGGGCTGGCGGTACAAATGCCAGCTTGACACTTGTCAAAGTGCTTATTTAAATTGAAAGTAGGCTCTCCAAATCCTTTCTTCTGTGTTGATGACTTGTTGAATATGCATGATGTTTCTGAAAGCCATCTAGGGACCCTGTGCACCTATCCTAGTAATGAGCAAAAGCAGAAACAGCAGCCCGTAGCAAAGCCAGGCGGGCAGGGGGTGTCGCTGTTCAGGCACTCGAGGACAGCACGTGCACTCCCTAGGATGAACACAGCCACCGTGCATTTTATAGTGGACTTTAATGGTGCTCTGGTATCAAGACACAGTCCAGAGTAACTCTGTTTTGTCTCAGAACAGCGCCATCTATCTTCTAAAAATGTACTGTATTACCTCAGAACAGGCTTTCTACAGCAACAGGTACTTTTCCACTGGACAATATGGGACCACACCAGATTAATATTCCACCAATCAGCCACATTTCCCAGCTAGGCTGAGCCAATCAGCAGCATTACTACCCCTTTCTCAGCCAATCCGCTGAAGCCCCAGTTACAGCTTTATTAGCTTAATCTGCATTAGCATAAACATAATTAGCTTCATTACCATTCATGCCTCCACCAGTCATTCCCATTACCAGGCACGCCGCGCCCATTTGTTTTGCAACCCATTAGCTATGTCACCCCAGCACACGGTGTCATCTGATCGGCCTTCAGATTCTGTTTACTTTGGGGGGGGGGGGGTCAGAGCTGAGCGTAAATCCTGCTGCTGGCTCCCTGGCGGAGACACTGTCTGGAAGCCTGGTTGCCTGGGACCACCATTTACCATGCGGTACATAAGCAAACTGAGAGCAAAGAGGGGACTTGCTAATGTCAACGCGGCATGATGGAGGACTTTCTGACAGGCTGAGGGGGGGACACACCTCTCCCTTTTCAAATCTACTCACAGCTCCTTCCCTCCACAGCTCCAAACAGGTCGCCCCCCGCAGGGACTGTCACATACTTCAAAATGACAAGTAACCATGTATGATGCTTGTTTCACAGCTTTGGTGTCTATGGGGTGGGGGGGCAGCCTTACTGGTTTGGTAAAATAAGGCAAAATCAGTTACACTATGCATGGATAAATATCTCACTCCCCAGCCAATCACAGATAATGCTAACTAGCGGCACAGAAGCGGCATGGATACCCTGACAGATCTGGGGGCCCAGCACCAGAGGTGGGTAATCCAGGTCCAAAGAGTAAAAATCCAGACCAGGATTATGTTTCAACCAACTTAATCAGTCACTCTGTGACTGAGACTCTTAATGCTCAACTGGTTGCATATAGAATACATAAGATGATATAACTGGAGTGGGACAGGGGGACATTTGGTCAGGGGGTTAGAATTTCTAGCTAGGCCCCTTATGCTAATACAGGGTGAGTACTCTAATTTCCGCCATACAATCTTAAGATGCATACATAACCCAACACAACAACTGTGATGGAGAACCGTGAGGATTTCTTTACTAGGAACAGCAAATAAAACCAGCTGGAGTTAACAGGGAATAATATTTTATTAAGGTTAGGGGCTTGGCAGACGGGCTGAACACAACGCAAACACAAAAACAAAAATAAAGCAGTCGTTTTGGAGGCAGAGAAAATCAACAGACAGAGATGGGGATTGCAGGTGACGCCTTGCAAAGCAAATTCAGGGTCACCATCCAAAACAAAACACACCAATTATTGACTTTTTTCAGGATGGAGGGATTGGTTGGACTAATCAACATGAAACCATGAAGCTCTCCCACCCAACACCCCCCCCCCACCCCGAGGTGCTTTGATGAGCACGGTGAGTAACCAATCACAGTAACGCCGGTGCACTTAACCAATGACATCACAGCCAAAGCAGCTCAGATTGGTCATATTTCCGCATCACGATAACTTGGCATTTGCCCGCTTCAGAGATTATTTCAGGCACTCCAACATCACAACAATTATGTGACCTTTCCGATAATATCCAGCACGTACATACCATAATAAATTAATTGTCTTAATGGATTGACTATTCTGACCTCAATCAAATCCAGGGATCGTTTCAATTAAAATAATCTCCTGCAGTCTGGCTTCTGATAAAGGGAACCACACTTGTGTTGATTGAGTAGACAGAGATTGTGAGTTTGTGAAATATGATTATTATCAAGGGCAGATACTTGGGGTTAAAGACTTCTAGTGTGTATTCGGATTGGTAGAAACAGTTAGAGAAGAGAGTTGTGTCTTCCACAATTTGTCATAGGGGTAGGTGGGTGATTTCAATAAATCATTTGGAAGGAAAGAATTCATGGTTTGGGTTTATTAATGGGTTAAAGTATGGAAAGTTAGCTAGTTAAACAAAAACAGCTAAACTGTGCAAGAACCTTTGGATGATATGGTTCTGTTACACCAAAAACACTGCATTCAATTTCAAACAGAGAAATGCATATTTCTGAAACTATTGTTCTGAAGAACTATTGTTCTTTTAAAATAAATGGGAGTAAAACAAAATATGTTCGACTCAAATGACCAATAAATCATCTAGTCTCTGCCAACCACTTAAATTGAGTAGTTAAAACTTGCCCAGATGGTTCAACAACATGCAATGTAATTGGCTTGTTTTTTATCCATCACTCCCCATTGGTTCCTCTGGTTCTCTGGCTGCATTTGAAGGGAGCCCATCATTGGGTGCCCGTGTCCTTATAAGCAGCCTGTCAGACATTTTTGCCAAGCTTCACCATTAGATCCCAAGGAGGGTATGGATAGGCACAGCCTCATTCAGCTTAAAAAGCAGTGTTTCCCAATCCGGTCCTTGGGGACCTACAGTTGGTCCACATTTTTGCTCCCTGCCAGACAGTCCCCATTTTTGCTCCTTCCCAGCCCCGGGAAAAAACATGGACTGTCTGTGGGTCCCCGAGGACTGGATTGGGAAACACTGCTGTAAAGGATTATACCACAGTATGATTTTTTTTTTTTAACAATAATATAATACATATCCTGCGTATTGTCTTTCTACATCTCACAAATCAGCCATCTCATTTCTATTGGTTAAGCAGTCAAATCTCATCAAATGGAATTGCATTACGCAGTATTTTTACTCTTCATTTTGCCCAAAAATGCCTTCAGTAGGAAGCTTGCACCACGCTAAAGAAAATCCTGAGGCTGACGGCAATTGACACAATTTCTGCTGTGAAAGCTAATGGAAGAAACACAGGTTCAATATCGCAGAAGTGATTTGTTTTCCTGCACCATTGTGTGCGGCGCGACTCGAAGCAGCTGCAAATTACATCGGAGCACATTCATGGGGCTCCTATTGGTATTATGGGTATGTCGTTCATTACGGTGACGCAGGGACGCCGCGCTTCGCTTATAAATGGAGGAGCGGACAGCTAGAGGAACGCCACGAGGACACGGCCATTTCAGGGTTGGCATTTAATGTAGGCCAGCCTTCACCAGATTAATTTCATAGCAAGCCTTTCATCTGACTGAGGAACCAGTGGCTCATTGATTTTTATAACTTCATAAAAATTACACGGCCATTTCTTTAATAAAATTTACTAACCCCTGAAACAGTAAATTGCACTGAGCTCACTGAACTGTGCCAGGTTGTCCATAGGCCCAAAAGTCAAAGAAAATCATCTTGAGTTGTTCCCACATTGGGTCAGTCTTGGTGACGTCATGAATGGGGGGGGCGGAGCCAGTCCCCAGAGTAGAATCGAGATTAGGGAGGAAGACCCGTGCCCTGGAATCACACACCATGCAAACTGCACACTCCAAAGAGGACACTGTGACGACATTGCCCTAAATACAAACCTTCACCTATCTGCTGACAGTATCTGGAGCTCACAGAAGGATCTAACTGGCAACTGGCTCTCCATTTTTAGCTACTTTTAATTGGCTTGTGAGTAATCTGGCACTTAACATGCTGCAGAAATCTGCTGTGGTATTTGGTACAAGAAAGAGGATCAAATCTCAAGTAGGAAGAGCTATTTTTCCAGATGGAAGTAAATTAAGTGAAAATATTTAATGCTACAAAATCCAGGACTGCAATCATGAGCTGCCGTTTCAGAAACCTATAGACAGAGTTGAGATGATAAACCATGGCTCTGGAACATGATGTTGATGAGATGCCTCTCCTCCATCACCATCTCTGAGGGGTGTCATGTCCTACTAAACAGCCATGGCCTCCACCAAATCTGCACGATCACAACATTTACTGTACAGCTGACCTGACCTCAGGAGTCTCTTCAGCACAGGCAGTGGTGACATTAACCAAGCTGAAGTGAGTTTAGTTTTCCTTTAAATTTGTTCATTTAACATCTTGTCTGTGCCAAAGTGGGTTCAAATAGACAGCAATGGCTCACATTTACTCACTACATGTGTGTTACCTGTAAAAGCTGCATTTCCACTTTTACTCCATCGTAATTGTGCAGGGGGATGTCTGCTTTTTACTCATACATCCTGCCGTCTTCTCCCCGCATTTTCATCGAGGGTTTATTTTTTGTGTTTCATCCTTTCCGCACACGTCTCCCTTGTCTGTAGACCCCTTGCAGCACAGGGAGCTCAGCTTACAGTAAAAGGGAGTCTAAGCAGCAAGAACATTTTCACCTGGAAGGGTCTGAACTACACAAGGATGTTGCGGTGAAATCTTTACCAATAAGGTACTGGCACGGGGCTGCTTCTCACATCTCCTCAGCTTCTGGGCTTCTGTGTGGCATGGTCCTGCCTAATGACGCTCAGCTGCTTCCAATCGAGGCAAACGGATGGGGACCAGTTAAAAGTCAGCCGGCTGTGCAAAAGCAGGGAATAGGACAGGAAAACAGGAGCCGGCTATGGTTTGGGCAGAGAATAATTTTGTTATTCCAAGTGCCCTATTTAATGCCTGCTGAGGTCATCTTTTGAGCCAAGAATCCTCACTGAAATGCCCTTTCAAATATTATTTTCTTGAATCATTATTTCCATGTAAATAACTATGCATTACTTCTCCTCTGGACTTTAATGCGACACAACAGATTTCACAGATTTGTTTTCTCCCTGTCAATAAAATTTCCACGACACTGTGCTCCTCCAAGGAGTCTCTTTATGTTTGCTTGATGCTTGAGGTTGTGGTGTCTGTCTCTGTATCTGTATTTTAAATGTAAGTCATTACAAAAATCACTCACCTCGGAGTAATAAAAACAGAATCTCCATGCTACTCGATCTGTTCAAGCATTCCCATGTGAAACGACCAAAAATCCCCGGGGTCATCATCAACGGGAGATGTACCGAATCAAGGTTGTTTTTCCTATTATGCTGGTACAAAGTGAATTCAGCAGCTGACTCTGGATCAGTGTGATATTGCACAAAGGCTACGGTATCTGCTACAGGATGAGCCAATCTGGAATCAGCTGATAAAGACTTTAAAATGGACTGCAGAGGACTAGCCTCTTTTTGACCACAGTCATATCTACATTTTGAAAGGTACGGATAAACAGTTTGCCCAAGGTTGCATGGCCCCGTGCACTTGGCAATGGCTGCTACACATAGAGCCGTGACCAGCTGAGACTTTCTGGAGCCCAAAGAGCCTCCATTGGTCTTCATTAGAGCATTTGAGCGTCGAGACGTCTCTCCTCAAAGCCTTGCTGGGAGCTCTGGCGCTGCATCCGAATAGAAAATGCAAACAAAACATATATTAAAGCAGCAAAAGCGGCAACTAAAAACCGTGTCTTTTCAAGTACATGTTTGGCTCAAAGATAAATGTTCCTGGATACAATGAATATAGTTCGGGGATTCTGTGGTCGACTCTTGCAGTCGTCTGTTTGTTCGCACATCAGAATAATAGGCTTAAAATGCTGGTTAATACTGTTCTGGGCCTCCCACTCACACGGAGCACAAACTCACAGGAGAGAAGATGGCTCCGGACTCGCTCCAATTGATCGAGGGAGCCATTTTGTGTTTACTGGAAAAAACAACAGCCGTAGTCATCGAGAAAGCTCCCTCATGTGGCGGAGTGGGGGCGGCATCAGGGGCCAGTGTTCTTCTAAATGCGTCAAGGAAGCAAGGGAGCCAAGGCTCAAGATTGGTCCATAAGCCACACATCATCGCCCTGCACCAGGCAGCATGTGGGTGGACTTTCCTGGCACGTAGCCTTCATCGAGAACCTGTGAGATCATACTCCATCATTGCTCCCACATGAAATGTCAATTCAGGTGGGGTATCGATAAATATGAATACCATTAATCATCATTTGCCAATTTAATTATTTTGCGTGAACCCAAATATCCTGAGGAATAGGATAGCCCTAGAGGAGAACATCTTTAGAGCATGATATCACAGAGAAGTTGCGGGAAACTGTATCTGAGCAGACATATTTCCAGAGTCAGCAGGAAGAGTTGGCCAGAGTATCTTGGGGCCTGCTACTACCTCCACGATGTAAACACGCTGTACCGCCGTCACGCTACAAAAGAACGCCATATTTATGAGGAGAGAGAGCTTCGCGGACAATGTAGCCCACCTGCCTGCCAGCCCCCAACGGGAATTAAATCACACGTCCTCTGTCCTTCCGACACCCCTGACTGTTTCATGAGCATCGTTTACTGGCTCTGTTTAAATGATTAAAAAAGAAAAAAGACGGAAGACACTATGGGTCAGTTTTCTGGGGAACAAACTGCCCCTAAATGACATGTGAATAGCACAGTTAAGCTGCTATATTGGTCCATGTGCGATGATGAGCTCAGGCGCGTGATGACACCGTGCAGTACTGCGACATCCCCAGACATAAGGTGGCCCTGCCCAACCAACTACATGCTGGTCCTCGTAGGAGATTTTACTGGGGGTGCAGGGGGTGCAATTGCACTGCCTACTTGTCAGATGAAAATGTTATTTGAACATATTAAGCTCAATAAATTTAAATAGTACTGTAAAGTTATTCTTGATAAGGTGGCTTGTGCTTTTCATAATGTGTAATAATAATCTGTAGTAAATGTATTTAATATTTTGTATTTATCTGGATGAATGACTGATTGGGTTCTCTCACCTTGCACCTCCGGGGAGAAAAGCCTAGAGTCACCTTTTCTGTTCGTCGTAACCACACATATGCGATGTGTTGCTGGTTACTTTAAGCACAGACATTTATGTCATGCTCAGAAAGGTAATGATACCTGTAGGTATCTGCTGCTATAATGACCTTAAATTATCTCCCGCAGAGTAGCATTTATACACACCCACATACAGTCAATCTCCACTCACAATCCCATGCCCACACACACTGAGACACACATTAAATCTGCCTCATCTGTCTCTCCCTCTCACACACACCTCCCACACCATTATACATACATACTACATCTCTGTTTAACACTGCCTCTATTTATAGTTCAAATCCTGTGTATAACACTGCTTCTATTTACGGCTCGAATCCTGCATGTAACACTGCCTCTATTTACAGCTCTAATCCTACATGTAACACTGCCTCTATTTACAGCTCTAATTCTACATGTAACACTGCCTCTATTTACAGCTCTAATTCTACATGGAACACTGCTTCTATTTACAGCTCTAATTCTACATGTAACACTGCCTCTATTTACAGCTCTAATTCTACATGGAACACTGCTTCTAT
>JAODKM010000039.1:6501803-6515504 GCA_026780845.1 Petrocephalus sullivani
ATGAGTAGGGGGAGGGGGGTGGTGGGGGGAGGGGACAGGGGGGGGGGGCGGGGGGGGGGGGGGGGGGGGGGGGGCGGGCTGGCCGAGCCAGGCGCAGGATGGGGCTGCATCTCTCAGTAACCGCCTCTTGGTGGAAGGGCTTTTATCCCAGTGAGCTTTTGTGCGGGGGGGGGGGTTCCGTCACGAGCCCAGAAACAGTCCCTGCTGCCCACATTTCGCATCGGATTCGGGGTTTTATCACGAGGCCCGCTGGGACCGGCCCACCGCAGCTGTTCTGTGAGACATTCACACCTGTCATGGACGCGAAAGCTAATCAAGCAGCAACAAGGTGGGGGGAGGTCCAAACACTGAGAGTTCAGAACCCAGGTGGGGGAAGGTACCCCGAGCCCACGCTACACTGCAACGCCCCCCCACAAGCACATGAGCACGCAGTGACCAGGCAAGAGGTTCGGGAATGGCGGGGTGCGAGGGGTGACATCGCCACGGTGACAGGCTCCAATTGTACTGCACATCCGCCGGTGGTGGCACCCGGCTGGTACACTGTCACACAGCAAGGCTGCCAGGAACACACAAGCCACATCCAAAAGGTTGTGGGTTCATATGCCGGGTGGGCCCTACTGTCTGGTCTTTCGGCCAAGCACTCACCCCCGGTGCCCCCATGCGGTGTACAGATGAATAAAATGCAAAGCGGAGCTGGATGGCGGTGTCTGCTGAGGGACAAACAGAGCATTTTCATGGCCATGCCCCCTCACCAGCTCCCCAGAACATGTTCCATTCGCTCCCAGATCATTATAAAGGTTGTCCACGGTGACGCCTCTGTTTCCCATGAGCCATATCATGACACAAAAGCTAATTCAACTAAGGAGAGGTGAAGGTGACTGCTATTATGGTCTAGCAGCAAATTCACTCACCGTACAAAAGCGGCATGGTGTTTGGACTGCACAACATTAAACCGTACAAAGCAACGCCCCCCAGAGGCTCATTGTACTCCAAGCAAGACAGATGTGCATTAGCATTGTTAGTCTCATTAACATTTAGTACCCAGGATGGCCCAGGCACCTGAATAAGGCTGCAGGCTTCCCTGAAGAGACACATGGGGGTGTCTGACTACAGATCAAGAGCTGGGCAGAGGAGCCAATCAGGATACAGCCATGGGGCGGAGCAGATCCAGCAAGGGCGGCCCAAGTTTACATCGACAAATAGCTGATGCTTGCAAGAAACGGTGAAATCAGTGATAGTTAGCTATGGCGATGTTTGTTAGTGGGAGTTTTACAAGAGTTCTGAGGGTAGGATGAAAAATGATTGGTTAAGAGAGATAACCAATCAGATTGCAGAGGAGGCGGGTCCAAAAAACACTAGAGGAAGTGGGACAGAGACATCTGACTGGTTGGTCTGACATCTGACACAAAATCTGATTTATTATTTCTCTGAACCAATAATTGTTCATACTGCCTTCAGAACAAGTTAGTGTAAGCAAGACTCCCATGACCACAATGCTTAGCAGAAGCTTTTCTTGAAGACAAGCACTTCAAAACACAACTTTGAACGTGAAACAAGGCAGCTCGTAACTTACAGCCCCCTTGATTTCCACAGTTAGTGTGCATAGTGTCAGCTGTGCTGTAAATTCTTCTGCACTACAGCAAAGGCTAAGCACTACATGCTGTACGCACAGGTACGGCTCAAACGAGAAGTGCGATTAAGTTATAAATCATATTATACGTGTATCCTACTAACAAATAGTGATTCGTTTGGGGGCTTGTATAATTGCACCTGAGCTCACAAATGAGCTAATTAACGTCAGCACAGAGAGCAAGAAAACAAAAAATAAATTATTTTCACATGGAGGGTTGTGATACGAATATGAAATCAATGTACAGGCGGCAACACAGACAGAGGTCTAACGTCCCCCGCCATGTAACGAGCTGTGGGCAGAAATATCAGCCCAGTGGTAATTATAAACCAGAATAAGAATTTACAAGAATAATGGGAATATATATGGCAATAAACAGTGGTCTCTGCCTGGCCTCACATGATAGAAATGCCATTATATTTCATATATAGATCATAATGGCCTCATATGACTGTACCACAGATAGTGAGATGCAAACATTCAGCATCTGTGTTAATGACATTTAAAAGCCTGACACAATCAAGTGCTTCACTATAAATATGCTCTCCATCAATTATTTGAATCCTATTCCTTTTAATATCATCTAAATATCGTCACAGTAAAAATGACAATAGAATGTTGTCACTTAGCAGGCTTGACTGAATATTTTCTCGAAAGTGAATGCTGAATGAGCTGTGCTCACTCCGTGGGAAACATTTAGATACACATCAGTTAAACCGAAAGCTGTACGACTCCAGCTCAGAGGATCAAACCCAATAAATTCCCAGTATCAGCAGAACCCCAGTCTGCTGCCAGTTTCCCCCATGAAAGTTCCAGGTTTGGTGGGCGGTGTCCCGTCTGCGTCGCCGTCTTCCCAGCTCATTGTTTGCAGGAATGCCGACCACGTGAAGGCCTGTCAGTGACCAGACAGGTCTGACGCGTTCATCATGGTGGCTTTTACGGGGGTGTATCGGCAGCAGTGGAAGAAGTGGGAGGGATTTACTGTGGGTCGGCATTAAGCCAATCAGAATTAATCAAGTGACCCATCAAGGGCAAATTAATGCAGAATGTGATCGCGATTTGTCCTGTCCACCGCATACTTTGAAATTTCATCCTCTCATCATTTTTTTTTAAATTACCCCAGGCCATAAAAACATTTTTCACTGAGGGGTCCAACATCGTGTCACATAAGCAATATGTGTCTAAATAATATTATTTGATGGCTGTTTAAAGCACACGTGTTAATTTCTGTAGTGTAAAGTCAGTTAATCATGCGGCGAGAGAATTATCAAAGGGAGCTATGCATTTCACACATTTCCAAAGGTGCTCTGAGCTTTTCCGAATCCTTTGTTTTTAACCAGCTTTTATTACAGCCTAATTATAATACAAAATGTAATTTTTGGTTTATAAACATTCTGACATTTTGCAAAAAAGAGTACAGAAAAAATGATTTCCTTGTTACTCTGTTCATCCATCCATCCAAAGCACTTATCCTGGGCAGCAGTACCGGGGGAGGGGTCACCGGGACACGCCCCGGGCAGCATATGGTACGAAGCTATTTGTTCATGACATGCAGTCTTGACTCAAGAAAATTACATGTTGAAGAAAAATGACAACTTCCATTTCATTGAAATAAATCCCATAACCCTGGCCAGGAAGAAGGGCTGGAGGACGGAAGGATGGATGGACGATTTATGTGATATATCACTCACTTTTAATGCTACAATAAACAATATATAAGCTTCAAAGGGATGCTAACCAATGCATATCCCAACGGGTTGAGGACCTGGGGCAGACCAGATCATGCAGAGGATGAAAACAAGGGAGTCTGTGGCCTTGGAAAGAGAGGTCTGGTCTCACCCCCTTGGCACACTGCCCCCATGACCCTCCGTAGCAGAAGTGGCCTGGAGATCGATCGATCGATCGCTCACTCACTCACCCATCCATCCATCCATCCATCCATCCATCCATCCATCCACCCACCCATCCATCCATCCATCCATCCATCCATCCATCCATCCATCCATCGAGAATTTGACAGACTTACTTAAAAACCTCATTCCTATTACTCTAGCTGATGTTTTCGCTGGTGTAATTTTACATTAACAAGTCTGCCTCACAAGCAGTCAGACTGAAAGTGAAATATTTCATGTCACATCTTAAGGATCTGGAGGGAGTCTCTGGTTACAGGAAAGCTGCTGCTCCGTGGAGCCGAATCTGACAGGGAAAGTGTTCATCTAAGGCTGACGAGACGATGGTTTAAACAGATCAGTGCACCGCCCCCCTTCGGGGTGGTCAAACACACCTCTGCTGACCCACCCCTTCATGGTGTAACTCAAACTAATTACAAATGAAAGAAATAGCCCTTATCTTTCAAGGCTGCCATGAATGGCAGTATTATTGAAAATGGTCCAATTATTCAAAGTACCGAGTAATAGAAATTAATCGATAGTTTAATAAGTTAAATAATTGATACCGCAAACACAGAATGGGACGATTCACTATTACAGCTCTCCTCAAAGCTGTGGAACGGCATTATAGGCCTTCTCCGCACACGGACCGGCTCCGTCAGAGAAGGAATCCTGTGGCGTCGGTGTCCGCGCGCCCTCCACGGCGCCGAGCTCCTGTGCCAGCGGGATCCTCCCGGCATCCGGCAGCGCACGAAAAAACGCAACCTCGCTCTGCTCCCACCTCCACCGTGACAGCAATATTGAGAAACATTTACATAAATGTTCCTTTCTAATTACTGGCAACATAATAAACCATATCTGCCGAATGAAAAGGGGGGAAAAAACCTGTTTACACTGCGTGACGGAATTCTGGAGACAAGGCCTCACTTTCACCGCGTGTAGCCTTGAGAGCGAAAACTAATGAGCGACAGACAATATTTAATGTTTAATTGCACCTTCCTTCTCCATGATGGAAAAATGTGGGATGAGGAGAAGGCCGTACGGAAGGCGAGACGGTAAAGTTCAGCAGACCGCAGTAAACTGCCAGCTGTGTCTAACAAAAACAAAATGCCAGATCTGCCATCCAGTGCCATTCCAGCCCGCACTACCGTACCATGCAGCTTTTTAAGCCTTCCCGTCTTTGACCGCCAGACCATCGCACTCATTGAGCGTCAGGCACAGTTTTGGGGGACTTTTATGCTCCCGGCTGGGCATCCAAAGAAGAGGTCAGGTCAATGCATGATGCAAATGCGAAGGGTTTCACTGACAGCAAGACACTGCAGAGAGTCACCCTATTAATCTGACCCCAGTGGTACCCCCCGGCCCCTAGCACGACCACCTGGCCCTTTTTCCGGGGTGGCATTCACTCAGACACACTTGACGGGCTTTGACAGGCCGGTTCTTATTTTGAAGCAGTGACTGGCTGTCCGGACCTCTGCTGTCCGCATGAATGCCAGGCAGAGAGTGGCCCCGGGCCCTCGGCTGTCACAGCGGCTCCAGCTCAGGGGAGAAGGGACCCTGGGTGACACCATTTGCCCTCTGGAGGAGCACCTCGGCGGGTATGGCAGAGACGAGGGCCATGTGGGCTGGGAGACACATACACATACAGAGACTGTTAGTACCCTTTAGCATCACACCCAATACAGTCTGCACTGTTGCTGAATGATGTTTTCAATGTCATCCCATCCAGGATGTCTACCGTCCTGTGCTTCCAGGGATAGTGTCCAGGCTCACAAGACCCTGTACTGGATAAGATGCATGGAAAATGGATGGATGGATGGACTTTTTTTTCAGATTTGTCTCATATCTACTAACTAAGCAAACTAATAAAATCTACGCCTAACATGTCACTTTAGGTTGTGAAAACACCCACACAGCTATGCACACACAGCTCAAACATGTGTGACTACATGTTAAAAGCCACACGCACACACTGCCTGCTTGGGCCCAAGTTTCAGTGTGAGGACCATCACTAAGAGTCAGCATCTCCGCTAATGAGTCTTGCCGCTAATTTGCGCAAACCCCACAGTCACATGACGGGTTCTGGGCCACTCCGATGCCTTAATGAGCAATATGGAAAAAAAAGCTTTGAAAATCAATATGAGGAGATAAAACTATTAAACGAGCAATTTATTCTAATAATGAGAACGATAATAATAATAATAGCCTTTTATATAACAGAACCAAAAGTGATTCACATCACACTTCATTCACAAAGGCGGCCTCGAACCCGCAACCTCGACGTCAGGAGTGCGGACGCCTCTCTAGTATGCGGCCTGGTGTCACTTGGGACGCCTGTCTGATAAATCGACAGGCCCTCCTGCAAGCGGAAGGCCTATCATTACCCCCCCGGAAAGTGATTCAAATCAATACGAGAGGGCCGCGGCCTGATCTGTATTCAGCAGGCGAGTCAAGTTTGAGGCTGGCACCGGCTCCCACAATCAGATTCCAGGCAAACGGACGGCAGGGGGGTGGGGGCACGGGTCGAATGGCGGCATTATCCCCACGAGGCGCCCGGGGGGCGAATTTAAAGACCAAGATTGAGCTTAAGGAGGAAATCTCAAAAATTAAACGGGAGCCGTTGTTTCCGCCTCCGGCTGTGCGTGGGGGCACGGTGTCCCAGAGTGCACCAGTCCTGGCTGGGGTTGGTCATAGCACCCCGGGAGAGGGAGGTGCACTCGGACCGGCCCGGGAACTCCGATCCCCGAGCCGAAGCTGCCACTTTCCGGGTTTTTCTCCCCCGAGTTCCGGGCCGCGGTCCTGAAGCCGGGAGAGCTTTTTTGGCCCGGTGGGGGCTGCGCTTTATAGACCAAATAAAACGCCGGCATGGGGCCGAGGCCTGTTGCACCCCAACCTTGCTGTATATTTGCATCGATTTTATCCGTTTACTTTAGTGGTTTTTTGTAAGCCTGTCAAGGTGTCCACTTCCCACAAAAAGCAGCTTTTATGGGTGTGCCGCTCAATCCAACGCTTTCAGGAATTACGGCCCTGCGGAGGCCCGCCTGGGCATGAATGCCATCGCTCGGGCGAGCCTAATGGCCCGTTCCCCCCCCCCCCAGCCCAGTGCCACGTCTGTCCGCCAGGCTGCACAGCATGCCAGGGGAAGCGCGATGGAGACGTTAGGCACGGTGCCACCGGGGGGCGCTCACAAGCGGAGGCGGCCTTTGTCTCGCCGGCTATGGGAAAGCTCCGGAAGCGCCAACTTCTCAGCAGGCCCCCGGCGGGCCGTCAGCGCAGCGGTGCGGCCAGAGCGGGGCGACTCGGCCCGGCTGTCAGTGGCAGAAAGGCGCCAAATCACGGCTTTATTACGGACGTCAGCGGCGCGGCGGGAAAGGCCCCCTGCTGATCAGACCCCGGATAATTGGATTGCAATAATTCCTCTGGAAGGCCAGGGCCCTCGGGGCACAAAGGTGAGAGGGCTTGCACGTAAACAGGCCCCCAACGGGACACCTGTGTACCGGCCCAGCCAGCGTGACATAATTAACACGGAAAAGAAAATCAAAACAAAAATAAAAGGGGATTTTTCCGACTTTGCAGCTAAAACAAAATCAGTCGTATGCCACGGTGCGGCACTAACTGAGACAAAATGCTGGAGTCCCTGGGAAACAGCAGGAAAGTTCCGGCACTTTTCAGCATGATAGGATCACATTCCAGGCCGGATTGAATCGACACACCATCCTCGCGGCTTATTGAGTCGGCCAGCTACAGACGAGGGCCTTTCCACCAACGTGCCTCATGTGGGAGCGTCAGTCAGACGCCTGAGGCGGGGTTTGCTTACCCCTTCACCCATCCCACCTTTTATTTTTTCCTTGGCCTCCATCATCTTCCCTTATTGGTGCCCCTCACAGATTTAGGTCTCCATCACGTCGGCATAGTGGCGGCCGCCATGGCGCCGGTGAATGCGTGCACCGAACGGAGGCCCGTGGAGACTTCTTTGTTTGTTTTCAGTCCCATTAAGAGGCTCTGCGCTGACAAAGGCTGCATGCATCTGGAAGGCTTTCAATCCAAGGCCAGGCTTCTCCATAAATCAATGGGGAAGATCGACGGAGCCGCGACTCCCTGCCTGGGTAACGCTAATGCTCAGAGACATCGGTAACCCGGCGAAGCCCAGCCGCCCGGATGCCAGTCAGCATTGGTGGAGGTCCGAACCGCTCCGGTGGGGAGTACTACCAAGCGAGTTTCACATACCTAGGGTTTCACATACCTAGAAAGTTGGATTAACTAAGTCTGACTGGCCTTATTAGCATTAAACGCTACTGCGATTGGTGGTTGTCATTTTTCAGTGGCAGGACAGGCAGGGTAGGCAGTGGCCTGGGGCCCTGAGCTGGGAGGGGGGCCCCCAAGGCCGGCTGATTACATAAGACAACAAATCTGCTTTATTTGTGTATTCAGTTGATCACAAAAGTGAAAATAAAGGACTTGTGTACTTCTCTCTGTTGATATTATTAATTTAGACTTCACGCTGAAATAATTGTAATAAATTTTACCATGTCGAGAGAGAGTGAGTTGAAGGGCCCCACGGAGATATTTATCCAGGGCCACAAGAGTCCCAAGAATTGCCTCTGCCCACGAGCGATCAATAAATATCATTATTATTAAAGCCTCTTTGCCTGTACAGCCGTCCCTCGCCACTTCGCGCTTTTGCGGCTTCACTCTATCTCAGTTTTTTTAAATACTGTACTGTACTCATTAAAGTATATACAGTACTGTATATTCATTAAAAAGTTTATCGAGACAGTGAAAATGATACAGCGAGCGCTCAGTTGTCTGAGTAAATTTTATCCTCTTCCTATCCTGGCCACTGACTGGCTCAGCCTCACGCAAGTTCGTTTCTCTCATACACGCTTCTACATCGCTACACATCATTTGCGATTTCTGAGAACTTTTATCTAAGCCCCATGATGGCTCCTAAATGTGCTGCTACTGCTAAGCCTTCTGCTTCTTCTTATTTTCATAGGTTAGAGGTTCTGCGTAAGAACTGTGTGTGTGTGTGTGTGTGTGTGTGTCTGTGTAATTAAATGTACAATAATAACAATAATAATAATGATATTTGTAACGTCTAATATGTCTTATTTTCGCTTATTTTGTCTAATATATTAGGTAATACGAGTGCGACTAAAGGGTGTTGTTTCATGTCCAGAGGGCTCTAATAATGTTAAAAACCATATTTAGAAGGTCGTAAACAGGCTCTAACTACGAAAATATTCGATTTATAAATAAAGAATCCTACTTCGCGGAAATTCACTTTTCGCGGTAGAGTCTGGAACGGATGAAACGCGATAAACGAGGAACGACTGTAATCAGTCAATGGTTGAAGCCCGGCTTGGGCAGGATAGCCACTTGGCCATGGGCCCTTGAGCCAGGCCTGTAGCCCCCAGCTCCCTGGGTCCCGCAGCAGGTGGCTGCCCCTCGCTCCCAAGCTCGCTCTCACCTACGTATGTGCCTGTGTGTCACACTGAGCAATACGGGGTAGGCCAATGGAGAATTTCCCCAAGGGGGTCAGTAAAAGTGTCATCATTATCATGTGGGTAATTTAACTCTGGGTTTGTCTATCGGCGTTCATGTAAAAGGGGCTGAGTCGGCATCACAAAGTAAATACGCAAACTAAGAGCCGCCCTTTGATAGGTAGGAGGTAGGTAATACTTCCCCTACTCAGCAGACGCAATTGTCAGCATCCCACCAAGCAAATTTAATCCCCCGGCACCGATACTTAGTTTCGGGATAAAAACTGTGGTATTTCTTGGCAGGGGATTTTGGGCCCCAAGCATGTCATATTGGGCCCCCAACCAGGGCAATCCAATTAGGTTCCAAATTGTTTAGAGCCCCTATCATGCTGGGTTCCTTGGAATCCTCTTCCCCTAACGCACCTGTTTTTTGGTAGAAAAGAAAATCAGCACTATTACCCATGAGCACAGTTAGAAGGAAGAGAGGCTCTTATAAGTTAAGTTTTTGGTAAAAGCATAGTTTATACTCCCGACACCCAAAACTCTGTAACAAGCCTTAAGAACACCATGCTCGTATACCTGTGGTGTAGGACGCCCCTCGGGCAGGAGACCTCCACAAATAACCCCTTTCTGAACTCTAGCCATCATGAGCTGCTCTTTCTATCTGTCCCATTTTTATGCTGTGGAATCCCGAATTATGAGATATTTTCCATTATTTGCCCTTAATTTTATCCCCAATTATCTCCTGCTATATCACCTTCCGCACAATTAGAAATCAGCGCTGATATCGACGGAGCGTATTTCAGGTCAGATGGTTATACACATATGAGACGGTTTTAATGATATGCCGTCATTGCCCAATTCTCCCACAAGGTGATATACATTTTTTAGAAAGCAGGGTCCCCCAGTCCCTAGAGCTACTGGGGTTAAGCACCCAACAGTGAAATTATACTACTGACCACAGGATTTGAACTGCCGGCTGTTTACTTTCCCCAAATCTAATTAACGCCATGTGCCACCTCGACAGCGACATGAGATACGGGGCACGATGATCGGGGTATTTAGCGGCTGTCCCTGCCAGGCCCGGACGCTCTGCTCCTCGTGGCCGCTCGCGTTAGCCTCCCGCTTAGTCGCTAAGCAACTACAGCTAGCGGGTGCTTTCCCTGTGCCGTGAGACAGCCTCGTTTCATAATTTCTGCGTGCAGTAAATGAATAGCCTTCAATCACTGCGTCTCCCCAAGTCGCCCACGCTCCGCGGAAGTAGCGACGTTCCGGTGCACGGCCCCCAGCTTGCTGATACCGCTAAACTGACCATATCTGTGGCATCAGCATCAATCTTCTGGATAATTCCTCAGGTGGGCCCTGCGTTCCATTCATCGCAAGCGGGATGCAGACTCCAACTCAGGGAGCCATTTTTACGGCATAACAAACAGGAGGCAGGACCTAACAGGATCCATGGAGGAGGTGGAAGAGCAATGTGGTAAAACCATGTATACGAGCATGGTGTTCTTGAGGCTGGTTTCAGAGTTTTGGGTGTCAGGAGTATAAACTACCCTTTTACCAAAAACCTCTCTTCCTTCTAACTGTGCTCATGAGTAATAGTGCTGATTTTCTTTTGAAAAATGGACATAGTCAGGTGAGACAGACTCTTACAACTTATAACCAACCAACCTGCATTATAACTATGTCACAGACAGGGTGTGCCATTCAGGTGATCATTTCTGGAGATCTAGTAATTAACAAAACAGAACCAAAACAAATAAAAACAAAAACAAGAGTGGACAGCTAGCACACACACCCCACTCCCCCAAACTTCTCAGATGCTCTAAATACTCCTACGGTTCGGAGGCAACAACAGTAAACTTTGGCAGGGGGAAGGAGAGGGGGGCAGTTTGCTAAGTCAGCGCCCCCTCGCTGTATAGTGGGCCGTGGAGGAGGGCCAAATCGGAGCCTCACCACATAAGCAGGCGGTCATTCCTTAATGATCATTACGATTCCCCGTGAAAGCTGCAATGACGGACCCGTTAGCTTTCACTTTGCTCTTTTTCTAAATGCATGCGGAAATCAATAGCGGTGGTGCCTTCTTCATGTTTATCCTGGATTATATATGTATTATTAACTGTATGGGATGATATGGCCTGCGGGCCAGTCTTTACCCAGGTCTGCTCTACGGCCTGTACTCCCCCCAGGTGCTGTCTGCCTGTCGATTATCCTGGAACAGCCGAATTGGTTTCGGTGCCGCTTCCCAGCAGCCTGCCGTGCCGTCTCAGGCAGAGGTGGAGAGATAAGATGCAGACTGATATGTGACAGCAGTGTAACACCGGAGGCTGACCCTCTGCCCCCACCACCACAGCCCGCCGCCCAGCCCCACTCTGCGCCCCCCCATCTCCCCAGGCACCTTCCACATGTAGCATGATTCCCGGCGCTCCCTAATCAGTCCCGACGCTGGGTGGTAAGAGAGCGGCGTTTGTTGCGTTTCAGATTCAGCTACCCAGAATCCTCCAGGAGTATGCAAATGACTCCCGAAAAAAAACAAACAAACAAACAAACATTTATTTCTTAACAAGCAATAAGCGTAGCAAGCTGATAAACATTAAGGCGTTTTGCGTCGCAGAACGCTAAAGACGTTACGATGCGGGATAGCTTCGCCCGTCGGGTTTTTGGGATGTGCCGTCTGCATCGTCTGCGAAGCCCTCATGGAAGAAACTCGAGTAAGCTCTCTGCCAGGATCAGTGGGTCGTTTCTTCCGTTATTTAATGCTGTGGTCACAGGCATCTCACATCAAAGGGTGGTCTGTTGGAGGTGGGGGGGCTACTAGGAGTGGGGGGGCCTTTGTTACCGAGATCCCGCTAGATAATGAAAGGGACCCCGACAGTCCTGCCTCGTGTTGATCACATGGTTCGGGGCCCCAGTCTGACAGGCAGACAAGCCCCAGTCTGCCTGGCTTGAACAACAGAATCTGTAACAAGCTGTAATTACCGATTCTATTCTGGTTAAAGGTCTTTCTTTTCTTCTCTCCTCCGCCTCGTTCTTCTCCTTGTTCTCCGTCTGGCGTCAGTGCCCTTATCATTGGCGAGCACGAAAGCGGGACGCGATTCATGGCAAACAATCAGAAGTTCCTGAAAGAGGCGGGAGGCGGGCGTGGCGTCGGGAGGCAGTTGCCGGGGGAACAGACGTCCCGATCGATAAATGCAAAGGAGAACTGAGAGGGACCGAAGAAGTGGAGGGTGCTCCCGGAGGGCCTGAGGGCCAGAGCGTCTCTCAAGGCTTCACTACACTCATCCTTCAGCTTTACGGAACCGACGCCCGGCATGCATGACCCTGAGTAGGGGTACGAGCGTGCCACTGTTCACTGGCTGCTCGGATTCCCAAGGAAACCCCAAGATGGCACAAACGACAGGTATAGAGATTGCGGTATGGTACGTGTCACAAGGTCCAAGATGGCACACCGAGGCCATGGTGACAATGAGGCTCTGGCCACCTAGCCGAGAGGCAGCGAGCCCAAAGAAGACAGCATGGTTACGGAGAGACTGATTAGGAATAAAGCACCCTGACCTCCACAGAAAGGTGTCCTTATGCCCCAGCCACACAAAGGTGCTACTGCAGACTCCTGGGTAGTCATGGTTAGTCTGCTGATAGGTCTTCATCAACACTCACCCTCCTGGCCTAGTGTTGATGAAGACGTGTGTGAAGGCAAGAGATGCGAGGTTCACCATTTAAGAGTGCCCAGAGTATGTATCAGATAGTACCTACCTTCCTGCACTGCCTGGAAGGGGTTGTTCCCGTCCACGAACTCGACAGAGATGGTGATCTTCTCTGTCTCCAGGATCTCATTGTTGAGGTTCAGGTCGGCCACCGCCATACGGAACACCTCATCGTCCTTCTTAGCTGACTCGTCAAAAATGGCCCCTGCGGACAAAGGAATGCAGCTGGTGTCAGGTGACGAGAGCCCGTAGGTCACGTGGCAAAAGTGCCGCATCATCACTCCTGTACCCAAGCCGCCTACCAGCAGAAAGTCAGGGGGCTGGGCTGACACTCACACAATAACAAAGGTTTATTATGAAAAACAATCCTTTTTATGTCAAAATACTTTTTAATTTCCTTTTCCTGAAATGAATACATGTCCCGCTTTGTTCTTTCTGAGTCAGCACACCTTCGATTAAGGCGTATTGCTGAAGAACATGCTGTTTTATTTCCAGGGCGTACGCTGGCTCTCATCTCCGCTCATCCGAACGTCTCACTGCCACCTGAGCAAGCAGCAAATCCCCCGGAGGTGTAATGGTACGTTCCTCCATCACCAACCCCCCCCCCCACTGCCATCAGGGTCAACACTCTGCTTTGAATGCGACCAGCCAGAAGCGTAAAGGGAGGGCCGTCTCCACAAAGAAGCCGCGCAAACATGAAGCAGCGATCGGAACATGAATTATGTGTTTATCAGACAGCGGCCAATTAGCTAAGACATAGTGGTCCAACTTCACTTGAGAGGATAAGAGCACAAGAAAGAGTAATTACAAGGTATTTTACACCCCAAATTAATCCACACTTCTCTGATGACCCGACGGGATGAAGTAAACGTCTTAATGGATTCGATAAATATTCATCGCGGCCGCATCTCAGCCCCACGTATGCAGCAGTCGGCTCATATCCTCCGTAACTCTGCGCATCTCAGCCCCGCGTATGCAGCAGTCGGCTCATATCC
>JAODKM010000039.1:6541583-6559584 GCA_026780845.1 Petrocephalus sullivani
CCGCCCCCCCGAAACGGCCGCGCGCTGCCATACCGTCGGACCCCCCTGAACCCTCCTCTGGGCCGAGTGGGTGAGAGCGCCGTCCCCCCAGCCTCTGAGGGGCCGCATTATGGGAGGTTAACCCCCCCCCCCCCCCCAGGGGGCCCGAGAGAGTTTGAGAGCGGAAGCTGCTCAAGAGACAGACTGGGCTACGTGGGCGATAATCAGCTATGGGGAACACAGACATATACTTTTTGGTTGATCCACTCCTCTACCATCTCGCCTCTGATCCAGCTCCGTACTCGTTTACTTCTGCCTGGGCCAGACTTTACATGCCGCCGCACGCTCGCTCTTCCGTCAGCCACCATTTGCATGCTGCAGGTTTTGCTGCCATTAAAAGTAAAAAAAAAAAAAAAAACAGACCTTGTTGGATAGTTTTAGCACCAGGAGAGAACTGCTCTCCACACTGATTTGCAATGGTGACCAGTGTGTGACAAGCACAACAATTATTAATGTACTTAATGTAACTATGGATTCTCATTGTTCTACCCAGGTCTGAAACAAAATTATTTAAAGCATGCATGGAGCAGCCCTATAGGTCCACAATCCTAAATATTGTTGCCTGATTTAGCCCATATGGAATAGCAATTAAACACGTTGCCATCCAGTAATCTTCTGCATGAAAATTCATAAGCGTGACATGTGCGGGCCTGTGTGTAAGTCACCAGCGTGTGGAAGATTCATTCACGTTTCCTGGCACCCATTTTCCCAGCACTGTTACTCCGCATGAGATCCCCCCGGGCATCTCCACAGCAACCGCCATCCATCCCTTAACACTGTGCCATCGCCAAGATTTGGGATCAGCACACCTGTGGATTTCCAGCTCGCTGGCCTGTTAGGCAGAATCCCGTCCAGGACATCCAGACCCCATTATACAGATGCAAAAAAAAAAAAAATCCACATTTCCCAAACTATGGAGAACCTCCAAGCACCCAGAAGCTCAAATTTTTCACTGGAACATGCCAAAAAGTCACACAGGTACTGGAATGGCAATAAGTTTGCATTTTATTGCTAATAATGTGGCGGATTTCTGGTGGAGCGCTGAGCGTGTCTGACAGAATCCCCCATCGCGCGTTCCTGCTTCCGAGCCCCATGTGTCCGCTAATTGGACCATTTTGTCTATAAATACATAAAAACGCCGAACATCACTGCGACATGTTAAAGCGGAAACGCGTGCAGACGAGTGTGGGAAGCACAGTGAGAGGAAGGAGATCTACCATTAAGGGCGTTAGTGAGGAGGAAAACTCATGAATGAATCACAATGAATCAACACCAAGCAACTGAGCATAATAAAGGAGAGATGCCTCAGAAAAAAAGAAGCAAATGAATTAGAATATGTTCTATATAATATTATCTAATGCGCAGCCCGGTGTAAACGCCGGATAAAGCGGAGCTTAACAGCCAGGGAATCGCATAACGTTCCACAGAGCGGGGAGGCGCACCTGCCTGCGATTGGCTGAGCGGGGTGGCGCACCTGCCTGCGATTGGCTGAGCGGGGTGGCGCACCTGCCTGCGATTGGCCGTCTAAATCCCCCCAAAGGTACTTGGGTCGCTGCTTCAATATAAGACGGCTTATGTGATCGTCACCGTGATATTTGTTCGCATTTACCGGCTTTCAGTCAAATCCGCGGCACTGTAAACGCCTCGGTCAGGCAGAGGCACACGACGCTCGTCTCCATTAAACGGCGTGCCCTTTCGGCGGCTCCGGCCGCTGGAGCCTCCGTTTGCGGCCCGTCGGGCGCCGCTCCTCATGCGGTGGCGCAGCGGGGGGACAGGACGGCGTCGCGGGAAATTGCATCTGCCTGTAAACTTCACCGGGGTAAACATCCACTTCCTTAAACTTCCGTGAACTTTCCCAGATCGCCGCTTTTATTAAGTGCACCGATGTTGATGATGTATTTGTAAAAGGTGGGACGAGCACCACGCGGTTCGTCCTGATACGGCCGACCGCGCGTTCACACCGCGCCCGGCACGCGCCACTAACCGACGCCGGGGCCGCGCTCTGACGTCATGGAGTGGGCGGGGACAAGGCCGCTCGGAATGCGAGGCTCCGGGAACCCTATAAAGCGGCCGCAAAGCAGACAAACGTGTAGCTTATATCTTTGTGCCGACTGCTGATCGGATATCATGTGTGAAAGCACATGAAATTATATTAAGACAAACACTACTGTAAACAGATAACAGTAAAGTTACCGACGATTCTACTGTTTTGAGCATTCCTACATTCGCATTGGTTGCCGCCAAACCGCGTCATAGCTCATTACCATAAAGTTGTCAGGGCTTCAACTCCATTTTGGCGCTGTATGTGCCTTACTATCAGGAAGAGGTTCCCTGCTGTGACCCGATCCTCCATAACCCGCACGCACATCTGGCACTCCCGGAATCACAAAAATCGGCACTCACTCTAAAAACACAGGGTGACCGGACACCACAATGCCATCACATCAGGAGTACTTAAGGGCCTCCTAATTATCACTTCTTAAATGTATTACTTTGACATAACCTCCTGCCAGCTGTTAAGAGCTGTTAAGTGATACTTACTTGAATTATTGTTTCTATGTGCTACCTGAGTAATTGTTTCAGTAGGGATTTATTTGGCATTCTGACGAACCACCTGAGAGAGTCAGTGACCGTGCCCGCCGCGTCGGGTCTGCATCCCCTGCAGTCTCGATCTGTCTCATCCATACTGAGGATTCAGACAGTGTGCGATGTGAGCAGTATATCTACATAGCAAATAAGTGTGTGATTTCAGATACTCCCTCAGTCTGACAGCCCTGTTCCCTGCACTGGGTCTGGATCCCTAGCATTGTCGATTTGATAGCCCCAATTGCTTTGTTATACCTGGATCCATAACACTGTCGATCTGACGGACCTGCTCGCTGAGTTAGGTCTGGATCCATAACACTGTCGATCTGACGGACCTGCTCGCTGTGTTAGGTCTGGATCCCTGGCAGTCTCAGTGTGTTTCTCAATACCAAGAATAGAGGTACAGAGGACAGGAAGAATCCTTGGACATCATTCCTGCGCTGCACTAAATTTCACGGGTGCATCAATCACCAAATGAGACCAATCCCATGATTCGCTGCGCCCTCAAGTTCGTTCTTGGGAGGCAAGATCGCAGACCGGTGTTGCCAAGCCCACGAGTACGATCATTGCATTCTTGGTGTTGAGAAACACCCTAATCTGACAGTCCTGCTCGCTACCTTGGGTCTGGATCCCCAGCCGTCTTGGGCTTTGTTTGAAATGTCCACTCGATCAATATAAAATTCACTGTATAGCGAGTGGCCATTTTGGAGTGCTGTTCAAATTCTCAACTGTACATTTCATTCACTATATAGTGCACTATAAAATCGCTGCGAGGCACACCGAAATGTAGTGCACAGAATTTGTGCCTTACTTCAGTCGACTTCGACCATAATGCATTGCAGCCTGTTGTGAGTGTCGGAACCATATTCGAGAAACTTTGCTCAGTCTGAACTGTAACCACGAGCTAGAGTACAACAACAGTGACAGTGACCTCTGCTTTAAAAATAAACGGTTAATGTGTTTGACTGCTATACGAGGGTAATGTTAATATACAATTAATACAATATACAATTAATACAATGTATTAAAGATTTGTATGAAACACCATAGTTACAGCTGTAGACCTCATCGTGCTTGTGTAGGTGGATACAGTACAGTTGAGTATGTTGTAAATAGAGATACCTGTGCACAGATTAGTGTTGTGAAGTTTTATTTTTATTTTGACATTGTGAAGACATACAGTATGTCAGTTACGTGTACTTATCCAAAAATAGCAAAGCTGGTGTCCATGTTCTGGTGTGGTTTTTTTATTACTATTATTACTGATGAACAACAAGTACAAACATTTAACACAATTAAAAATTAATACAAAATATACAATAAAGCATTTTGAACACCGCTTCAGTCTGACAGCTGTACTCGCTCCATCGGGTCTGGATCCCCGGAAGTCTTAGTCTGACAGCTGTACTCGCTGCGTCAGGTCTGGATCCCCAGCAGTAGCAGTCTGACAGCTGTACTCGCTGCATCTGGTCTGGATCCCCAGCAGTCGCAGTCTGACAGCTGTACTTGCTGCATCGGGTCTGGATCCCCGGAAGTCTTAGTCTGACAGCTGTACTCGCTGCGTCGGGTCTGGATCCCCGGCAGTTGCAGTCTGACAGCTGTACTCACTGCGTCGGGTCTGGATCCCCGGCATTCTCAGTCTGACAGCTGTACTCTCTGCATCGGGTCTGGATCCCCGGCATTCTCAGTCTGACAGCTGTACTCACTGCGTCGGGTCTAGATCCCCAGCAGTCTCAGTCTGACAGCCATATGCGCTGTGTCAGATCTGGATCCCCAGCAGTCGCAGTCTGACAGCTGTACTCGCTGTGTCGGGTCTGGATCCCCAGCAGTCTCAGTCTGACAGCCCAGCTCACTGCGTCGGTTCTGGATCTCCAGCAGTCTGTCTGGCAGCCATACTCGCTGTGTCGGGTCTGGATCCCCAGCAGTCTCAGTCTGACAGCCCAGCTCTCTGCATCGGATCTGGATCCCCTGCAGTCTCTGGGTGTTTCAATATGTGTACTTGACTGAACTTATGTAGCCGTTTTATATCATCTTCTATTGCCGAAGACCAGTTTCAATACTCGAACAGAAGTACAGAGGGTGGTAAAAACCTCTGGGTGTCGTTCTTGCTCCAGCTCAGTTATCAAGGAAACATCAGTTGTATCCTCACCAAATGAAACCAATCCCATGATTTATAGCACCCCAGATTTGTTCTTGGGAAGCAAGTTAGCAAGACCACAAATACGATCTTTGCGTTCTTGGTATTGAGAATCACCCTCAGTCTGACAGCTGTGCTCGCTTCGTTGGGTCTGGATACCCAGCAATCTCGATTTGACAGCCATGCTCGGTGGGGGCAGCTGGGTAACATTTAATTTCCCGGTCATTAGATGCAATCACATTGAAGGGGACACCCCCCAGAGGCTGCCATGAGCAGCACGGGACCAGGGCAGAGGCGGGTACAGAAGAACATATATAACAGATCCAGAACACTTCAGAGCTTATTTACACTGCCTTGTTTTGTGTGGACCTTTAGAACTATGGTCCCCAAGGTAGGTGGATGGGCCTGGGTTGCACTGCTTCAGAACAGACTGTAGGGGGTGCAATGGCTAAGTAGGCAGCCATGGTCAATGCATCCTGTGTGGATTAGGGAGTAAGAGCACTGTAGAATTTTGAGGCTGAGCTATGCCACCTTTTGGCTGTCACCAGGAATTCAGTGGTTCAATAGTAATGTACAGTATATGCAGATATAGACTGATGCATGGTTCATGCACCTTCTGTGTTAACAGCATAGTGATGAACTAACATAAAGCAGTCTGCAGCCGCATCTATCAGCAGCTCCTCTTCATCACGCACAGCGGCGAGAGGAACCAATAAAAGTGGGTATAAAAAGCCCGCCAGCTGGCCGTGTGGCAGTACCCCCACCCCGGGGGACAGGCGGCCGGCGTCTCAGATTCGGCTTTACACGCCCACGTGGCACGTCGTGAAGCGCGTAATTACATCCATCCTTGTCCTGCTCTAATAGGTACAATATGATCAGTGTCTGGACCTTAATGCTTGACCAGTATAAACCAGTTTCAACTGTTCTGGAACAATAATGTGACATTCCAGGTGGCTCATTTTCTGAAGCCCCGCCCTCCTCGATGACTCATTTTCTGAAGCCCCACCCTCCTTGATGATTCATTTTCTGAAGCCCAGCCCTCCCTGATGACTCATTTTCGGAAGCCCCACCCTCCTTAATGACTCATTTTCTGAAGCCTGTCCTCCTCGATGACTCATTTTCTGAATCCCAGCCCTTCTGACTGACTTTTAATAGGTAAAGCTAAGTTTCACTGCTAAGTTTCAGTGATCATCTTTAACATCTAAATGGTAAATGATTATCAAAAACTGTACCCCCCCCCAGTACCATAACAGAGCTGAGTGGCAGTTTGACCCAGTAAGACCCATACTACTGGTTCTGTTTATCTTTAAAGGCTTGTATGGAAGTGCCATACAGTCACTCCTGGGGAGGGATCACTTTGGATCAATCCCACTGATCCTCCCTCCTATCAGCAGGCCCCTGGGAGTCCATCTCACAGCCTGAGGCGTGCAAGCAGGCAAGCTGGCTTTTCACAGCACACACACGGCCATTCCCAAAAGCTGCCCCGCTGGATGCCACCAGACAAACAAGGCAGCATGTACAGTGTGTCCTGCCTGACGAATCAGGCCCAGTGTAAACGGGTGAGTTATTTGGCCCATGCCTGCCTGTCAGAGGTGCACACTTCTGAATGGAGCATAGCTTTGCAGGATTACCTGTGGGGCACATGCTGGCCCGTCGCCATTGGAAACCTGTCGGCTAAAGTCCTTTTACCATAATCAACAGCTTGACTTCAGGCTGCCCTTCACCTAAGGCCAGTGGGACCGGCAAGAGGGAAGCACTGATTGTCATCTTTCTAAAACGTCACCCTTCAGAAATGACTCAGACGCAATAAATAAAACACCTCTCGCTCGGAGTGCCGAGAGCCATAAACATAATAATCAGTTATGTGGCGCTCAGTCTGTCCCCAATCAGGCAGTCACATGACCACAGCATCGCCACCGCTCCTCAGCGCTGACAGTCCTGTCACTCCACCTCCACTCCACCGGGCCCAATAAACACTGTGTAAGACCGCGGCTGGTATCGGTGAGCGTGCGGGAATGTCAGATAGGACTGGGGGGCGGAGTCAGTGCTGGACTGGGGGGCGGAGTCAGTGCTGGACTGGAGTCCGCAGCTGTGCTGGGGCCACCTAGCAGGCGCTAGAGAGGACCATTATTTAAAAGAATAGTGCTGGCACCATGGTAATCACACTTTAAAACCTATCTTGATGTATTTTATGCATATATTCACCCTTGATTTTCCACGTCCGACAGGAAGTCAAGGTCAGTTGACGCGTGCCTAGCACACATGGTCATGCCATAAAAGCAGCTCAGCCTGAAGGGAACGCTTCAGCTTCTCCAGGACTTCCTGCTTTTATGTTAGCAGTAAATATTCCGGCTGTTTCGACCAATAAGACGACAGCTGATCTGTCCAAGTAAAAGTTCTTTGATCGTTCGTTCATTGACAGCCCTAAATGAATTATTTTGAGAATGATCGTAAATAAAGCAGTGATGAGTTTGAAATACAGCCGCACGCATGTTATAGTCATAAAAAAGCCAACCATTTGGGTTTTGTGTTGCCAGTGGGTACACATAACTATCATGGTTATCCAACTCCGCCACCGTTATAAAAATGGGTGTGAGGCCAATGCTGCAGATGAGCGAGGACACCCCACCAGCATTACACCTTACAGAGCCCGCCATCCCAAGGGAGCAGGATCCATTCCCATTTGTCAATATCATTTCCTGCCACTGGCTCCCTCTCATGTCCTAATACGGCCTCAAACAGTAAAGCGTCCAAATCTCCAACCGCTTGGCATTACAACAAAAACTCATTCGCAGTGTAATTTCATCCTTGGGCCTGAGCCCTGAAGAGGCCAGCATGGCAGGTGCGGTGGCCAAGAAAACTGTCCACGTTCCTGCAGCCGAGTTCCTGAGCAAAGGTACTCAGCCTAACCAGCTTCAGCAGAACGTCCATGTGTTTAAAAACCTGTGAAATGCGTCGCTCTGGATTGATCCCTCTTCTGAGCGGATACAAAACACATTACGTCCCTTTCCGAACACCGTTCCCTTTCCGTCAGAGTTTGTCAAACTGCACTCCCACCAGCAGGGCGAGCTCTTAGGGACATGTACCATTTATCGATGACACGTGTACAGCCGGAAAGCTTTTTGTACGTGGTTCCATCTTCCACCCTTGTGACCCAGAAAAGCCCAGCGTAATAACTCTGCCACACCTGACGCTTCCCTCCTCTTGTCTGTTCCGCTCTGCATGAATTATTAAAGACAAACCCAGAGAAACGGATCTCTCGACTGGGGGAAAATCAGCAAAAAGCAGGCAGACGCTTCACCACCTTCCAAGCAGACGTATTAAGCAATTGAAGTGCTATACAACTGTGAGCATGTCTGTGTGTGTGTGTGTGCATGCATGCTTCTGTGTGAAAAGGTATTTATACCTTATGCAGTTCACCATGTAGGTGGGACTCAATGACATGTGCTGCTTTCAAAATATTTACCATTTACCCTGGAATTTTTGTCTCCTGGAGCCGCACCTTTCTCAGTAATTCAGCAGGCATAATACTATATCGGCAAACAGTGTCTGCCTAATAAAAAGTGTTGATCAAACGTGGCTCCTGTCTCCCAGCCAGGCAACGCTCTGTGTACTTCACTCTTATTGGCTGGAACATCACATGTGAAACTGTGAGGCCAATCAGAGCGCAATGAGAGATGCAAGGGTGAGTGCATTCTGTTTTGCTCACCCCCCCCCCCTGCTGGCAGCTGTAAAGTAGCCAGATACAGTGTACAGGGGACACCCGCGATAGTGGTGTCACTGCTGACACCTTTATGGTAACGCCTGACGATAACGGAAAATGGAAGGAGAGTGGCAGTGCTCGGAGCGCCGTCACACCCCCTCACACCCCCCGAGGAATCACGCTGTGTTTATTCCTTACTCCTCACGGAATTCCGTTTTTTAACTATGCATGCCACAATGATTTTAATAGTTTTTCATGTTGGGTAATTAAACCCCCCTGCTGATAACCAGCTCCATAGATGAGCGGTGCAGATTCCGGCTTCACCTGCTGATAACCAGCTCCATAGATGAGCGGTGCAGATTCCGGCTTCACCTGCACGCGGTTACGCAGATGAGTGCCGAGGATCATTTCTCGTCCCCCCCCCCCAAAGAATTTCTGTTATCCTACACGTGGGATATGAGACATCATCGGTATGCATGTAACAGGCATATTTTTCCATATAAATCAGCACAAAAAAATTCCAGCCCCTGTTTTACATAATAATTGGTATGTTTTAATTAAATGTATCTTTGTTAATCTGTGTTAAAATTTCTGCTAATTTCATTGCTTTTACATTAAAATGCTCCATGTGTCTTACAAATAATCAAGCACCAGTCCAAGAAATCTGCTCCATTCCCACTATGCACCAGTCCATCAGACCTGCTCCATTCCCACCATGCACCAGTCCATCAGACCTGCTCCATTCCCATCATGCACCAGTCCATCAGACCTGCTCCATTCCCACCATGCACCAGTCCATCAGACCTGCTCCATTCCCACCATGCACCAGTCCATCAGACCTGCTCCATTCCCATCATGCACCAGTCCATCGGATCTGCTTAATTCCAGTGATGCACTGGTCAATCAGACCTGCTCCATTCTCATCATGGACCACTCGATCGGATCTGCTTAATTCCAGTGATGCACTGGTCCATCAGACCTGCTCCATTCTCATCATGGACCACTCCATCGGATCTGCTTAATTCCAGTGATGCACTGGTCCATCAGACCTGCTCCATTCTCATCATGGACCAATCCAGCGGATCCACTCAATTTCCACCATGTATCAGTCCATCAGACCAGCTCAATTTCCACCATGTGCCAGTCCATCAGACCAGCTCAATTCCCATCATGCATCAGTCCATCAGACCTGCTCCATTCCCATCACACACCAGTCCAACAGACCCGCTCCATACCCATCTCGCACCAGAATGTCAGACCTGTGTCACTTTCCAAATCACTGGATAACTGATTCCCATTATCCAGCACTACATCTGACACAATAAGTCCTCCAACTTCAAGCCAAGGGGATTATCACCTTTTATGGGAGACTGTAAACGTTATGCATATGTCTGTGTGATGTGTACATGTTACACAAACATTACACACATGAGATTAAGGAGACTGGCACCATGCCGCAAAACAACAGCATGTTTTCTCCTCTGATTCCGGCTCCTTTATCCCTCCATCAGGGAAGTGGCACATCCTCCCAGCTCTCTGCCAGCAGAGGTGCCACCATCACAAACGCCTTCACAATGTGTCACCAGTCTCAGGACACGGCGATTCAGAGGTGTCTCCGGCCGGTCAGACCCCCGCAGGCCCACTCCGGGGAGGATACGCCTTATACAGCGTCTCTGAGATTTTGGCCGTCAGCCTTCGGCACTCCTGGGGGGTCAGAACGGCAACAAATGTGGGCATGAAAAGCGCTGGATGGCCCCCGGACGGGTGCGCGGACAGCCGGCATGGTCGCATTGGAAAGCTGTCAAACCTGCGAGATGTGCGGGAAGTGACCAGCTCGGCACAACGGGCTAAAGCCTCCCTATTGTGCCGCCATAATTGATTTCAGGATAAAGCGAGATTTAAACTCACTGTGTGTTTCAGGCATATTCATGTGTCATTAGTGAAGGCCCCCATTTTATAACTTTGTTACAAAGGAGAGGATAAAGTTTAACAGCTCAGCTAAACTGTGTTCCTTTAAAGTGCATTCTTAATGGATATTTGAGGCTTGACATTGAGGATGACTTTGGACAAAGGCACATCCTAATGAAGGTTTTATGGGACAAAAGGAAAATTCAGGCCCATTTTGCTGCACTCTTGGAATGGCGAGAAAGCGGCCATTAACAGCTCTGACAGTTTGGTCTGTCTGTGAAACATTTTGCATGTCAGATTAGCTAAATAGTGCCAATCCGCCCAGCGCTTTAGAGGCGGGTAACTGGGCCCAGTGTCGCCGGCTTGGCACAGACATGCCCCCCCCCCCCCCGCTCCTTTCCGTCGCTCAACCGCTCCACGCTGCGCGGGACGCAGGAACCCCAACCTCGGCGGAGGGGCATTTCCAGACAGAGCCGTGCTGCGGTCCCATGCCCCGGATGCCTCCGCCAGTCTCCCTCCCCAGGGCCGAATTACAGGTCATGTCATTTCTCAGCCTCTATATGTTTACCTGGAAAACTGATGGATGTTCAAACCGTGGCTGCAGCACGAGCGCAGCACCACGGGCTCTCCGACTCACCGACCGCGAATTAGCCGCCGTCCAAAGTGAGCCGCTTTTAACGCGCTGCCACAGCAATGAAAACCGGCGAATAAAAGAGACCATTATCGTAGTGAAATTAGCAGAAAGAGAAGCACAGAAAACTGGGCTGGTGAGATGCCACCACTTAAAAAAGAGACGACAAGTTCTGCTGGCAAATGTTAATCCCCCACATTTGTGTGCCCTATGACATTGCTTATAAACATATTACAATGTGTACTCACGCAAACAGCGGGATGTATTACTGGAGCAGTTCAGGGTAAGCACTTTGGTGACCAGGAAAGGGTTCATCCTGACCACAAACCCACAGATCAGAGAGCAGGAAGCCATCTCCTTAAGCGCTGAGCCCCACGCTGGCGGTCCAGCCTCATTAATCACGACTGTACATTTAAAGATGCTTTACGGCCTCGACTATATGCTGGGTGTTCATAGTGACGGGAACGCCGACCGGAAAGCCGCGCGTTTGGCGGGAATAAACCGAGCGATTTGGATCCGATTTGCTTGGGAACTAAGGGTGTGAAGGTGAGGGCTGCCAAAGTAACTGCAAGTCATCTCTATGACAACCAAAGGTTCATAATGTAATCACAGACACCATTTCCGACGACTGCAGCCGACTGGGCCTTGATTTTGAGGCATTTTACATGTAAATGGCCACCTTTGCCCTGTAGCAAATATACATAGTCATTATCAACACACTTTCTTGCTTCTTTAGGACCCAGCCGAAGCAACTGATGTGGGGAATTAACTACATGGAAGCCGGCAGAGAATCACACGGCGAACTGTGACCATGCCGGTTGTTAATATCAAGGCCATTTATCCCAGAAGATGAGCCAATCGCCGCCTACTGCCATCCCAGGGCCTGAGATCAAGCATCCATCTCCGTGAACCTTGCAGATGTCTCTGTCCCACGTGCACTGGACCAGATGTCACCATCATTACGGCACAGAGATGAGCAGGTCACATGATAGACTGCTCAAATCCCAGCCCAGGATCTGAGACCCCCCCCAATCTGACACTCCTGTCATATGCTGGGCTCTTTCTGACACTCGAACAAACCACTCTGAAGTAAGCGTCTTTCCAGGATACTCATTAAAAATCAAACCTTTATACCAGCCTAAATCGAGCCTCGTCTTCCCTGACAGCGAGGAGTTGGGAACGGAGCACCGATGGAAAATACCAGCAAACAGCACCACGAATCGGCATTTGACCTTTGGCAAGAACACAGTCACACCACGTTTCAGGGTCAGAGGAAATCAAAGGAATTAGTCAGAAAAAAACAACAGTATCCCCCCGATTACAGCAGGCTTCCGCCAAAGAGGATTTAAAGCTTAACTTTTTAAGATTTACCAGACTTAGGTTGAGGACAGACAGTAATTGAATAAGATATTTGCATAAGGATTACTACACAAGTTATAATTTGTTTCATTTACTACATCCAAAAGATATACTTTTTTTATCTTGCAAGAGAAAAAAATGTGACCTGTGTTTACACACACTGACTGCTTGAGAGACACATCCGGACCGTGAGCTTTATTCACACCCGCGAGCCCAGTGGCCCATGGCATGGAAGCCGCCCAGTGCAGCCGTTAGAGATCCAAAGGCATCGTGACCCAGTTCCTGTCCCGCAGCTCAGCCACCAACTTGCCGGGGTTTTTTTTTTTTTACGAAAAGCCTCTGTCCGTAAGGAAATGTCCGGAGGTGGTTTTGGGATTCTGCCGTCTCCCAGCCACACCGATCTCATCAGCGGCAGAAAGAACACAGCTTACTCTGTCATTAGCCGCTGCCCAGTGGTGCGATTTAAGTGGCAGAGCATCCATACCCATCTAACGGGGAGACCTGGCCAAAGGTTTACATGCATTTAGCAGATGCTTTTATCTAAAGTGAAACATAACTGAGGAACTAGGATCACACAGTCCCTGGAAGAGTTTGGGCTCCCGGGACCCTGAGAGGATCCTGGGACCCTGGAACCTTCCAGTCACTGACATAAGATCCTAACCCAGTGAGGCACCCGCCGCCATAAAGCCTGCAGGAAGAGCAGAGTGATGCTCTAGCACAGGATGGAAAGTGAGCATGTATACTAATGTACCTGTAAAGTAAAGGAGGCTGCGGTGGGGGCAGTTAGTCAACAGCCCCTCATGGCAGAAGGACCAGGAGCCCAGCAAGAGAGAATCAGCGCAAGACGGGCCAATGAGGGTGACTGGGCAGCAGTTAGAGGAATCGGGAGCATGTAAGGGATGCCAGGTGGGGAGTGGACCGGCCTGGCACAGAGTCCTTCTGCATAACTACATGGTGAAAATAGGAAATTACCCTGACAGAAAGCCAGTGAGCAAAAAGGCATTGAGCAGAGAGCCAGCGAGCAGAAGAGCAGCAGGCCAGTGAGAAGTAAGGCAGAGAGCAGAGAGCCAGTGAGAAGAAAGGCAGTGAGTAGAGAACCAGTGAGCAGAAGAGCAGCAGGCCAGTGAGAAGTAAGGCAGAGAGCAGAGAGCCAGTGAGAAGAAAGGCAGTAAGTAGAGAGGAAGTAAAAAGAAAGGCAGTGAGCAGAGCCAGTGAGGAAAAAGCAGAGAGCCAGTGAAAAGAAAAAAACAAAGAGCCAGTAAGAAGAAAGACAGAGAGTCAGTGAGCCAGTAAGCTGAGTGCCAGTGAGCAGAGAGATAGCCTAGACTAACCGCCAAGGTTTCAAAAGCAGAGGTGAGCCAGCACTGCCGCCTGAAATGAAGCCGTAACCAGCCACCCCCCAAAAAAGGGGGGCAGGGACAGGCAAGAGGAAGAGGTCCATTGCAGCACCCCGACATGGTGCAGCGGGCAGGGGGAGATAAGGTGGCAGAGGGGGTTGGGCGAAGCTCGAGCCTCTCCTGAAGACTGATAAGTGTAATCAGCAGAGCGAGAGTGGAGCTGGGAAGCCAGCGGAGATCCTCCTGATAGGAGAGGATGGAGTGATCTACGGTATCGGGAACAGCAGCCACATGGAGAGTAATTAGGGCCCGGCGAGGAGGTACTGTGCACACAGGGAGCTGAACAAGCAGCCGCCTGTCCCACCCACACCACGGCTCCTAGCCACACGTTTGCCCCCGCTCACTCTTACTGGTGCATAGCCCAAGGTGCATCCTCTCTGTATCCTGGCCTGTATTTCCCCGTTCGTGACCCATTCAGGCCGAGTCCGGTCAGCATCCGCAGCCGGTCCTGCCATCTGCGCAGCCGTTCCGGGGTCAGGCACTGCTCCCGGGCTGCTACAATAAATGCTTCCCCTAAAAGTGGCAGTATGGTAATTAAAACAAGGTGTAAATACCACTGATGGTGAGATGCCCGATTGGCACGTGCACAGCGGCAACCTTAGCTGGGACCTCATTCACTAAACGAACAGGACTCTTCTCCACAGGTGCCAGACCTATGCTCTAAATGGTGCACTCTTCACCGGCGGGTGCTCTTCTTCCATCCTTGCAGCCCACGACTGACAGCACGCATCCTTAGTTCAGCGGTAGCCTTAGGGTGTCTCAGAAGAGGCTTGCTACAGACCGCAGAGCTGACCAAGATTTGGAGAAAAGGGAGTAATTCAGGAGTTGCGGGGGGAAGACGCGGCATCTACGAGTCACGACGAAGCAGAAGGGAAGGGACGGCGCCGATCCCGCACTTCCGGGCCGATCCATCCGAACGCTGCACAGATTAAAACAGACACCGGCAAGGAGCTGAGGCTTTCCCTCCTTTTTCAGTTCGGCTGGCATTCTTAACCAAAGGAACGCTATTTACTCACTTTGAAGACGCCTGTCACTCTAAGTGGCATATATCTTTCCAAACATGTCATCTTTTATACATCTGTAAGGCAAATGTAGCACGTTTACCATTTTTAGCTCTTGGCAGCCCAGAACTTCACTGATCCGCCTGCGATACAAATATCAGGCACCTGCAACTTCTCCCGCTCTCCGCGAATCATTAGAGAAGTCGGCGCATTGGGGGCTGCTCCTACCTCTCTCTGCCTGCTTTATTCAAATCTAACATCCATCCATCCATTTTCTGTGCCCACTTGTCCTATGCAGGGTCACAGGGGACTGGAGCCTATCCCAGAGGCCATCGGCACGAGACAGGTATTAACCTAGCATGGGGCACCAGCCCATCGCAAGAGATCTAACATGATTGTGATTCTTCTTCTTTTTTTTTGTGGGTCAAAGCAAATGTTCACCCTCACTAAAATGCCCCCCGAGCCTTGATCCAGTTGGGATGCAATACAGCATTTTTAATTAGCCCACTTCTGCAAAAACACTCATGCCTAATTCTTGCCTCGAATCAAACTGTTTGCAGACACAGCACCACTGAATTCTACAACAGGAAGCCAGTGTCATCAGAGCTAAGACAAACACGGAAGGCCAACATGGCGACATTCACACGTGTGTTCATCCCACATGTGACCACGCGGTGTGGCTTGCCGCTCGGCGACATGCTGGGAGGGAGAACATGGGGTTGTGGAATGTATCTATAATCTCAGAGCGATGACAGGGGGCCCATATGGATGGCACTTCTGTCCACGACGAGCTCTGCCAAAATTATGCACCCATCTGATCTACCGGTATATGTTTTGCAGGATCTAACACTCCTATTGTGGAGCGTCTCACATAAATCGCACCTGCCCGTAACATATTAGGGAGATGGAGGTTAGAGAATGAATCAGGTTCTCCATTCGTTGGAGCCCCTACACTTGATACACTCTGAGTTCCCTGTGATGTTTCATATCCATATGTCCGCAGCCTCCACTGAAGCCACATATCATTCAGACTTTTAGTTATTCTCCTGCAAAACGTCCAGCTGGTCCCATGGCTCCAATCCAGCGCTGCACAGGGTCTCTACTTTCAGCCGTCGCAGGTCAAGAAATGACATGCATATACAGAAGCAGCGATGTGATCAAGATTCAAGTCCACATGAGCAGAGGGTCCTCCCCACACAAACACACACAGAACCATCAATCTGTCTAGGTTATGCAAGCATCAGGTCAAACGCCACATATGCACTGGTCCTCCTGGGACCAAACTGTGACCTGCGGCAGTGACACAAGGGATATCCTGTTGCTTTCAATGCCAAGGCTCCACGGACAGCACTGAAATTACCCAAGAACTCCAAGACAGGCACATTTGCCCCAGCTGAGAGAGGAATCCGTGAGGTAACCTTCTTTTTCACCTTCAGATACACCATTCTGGAAGGTGGCGGGGGGAGAAGTAATCCTGACAGCTGTGTAACAGGCTTCAAAGCATCCAGGGACACCAGACAATTCATACACACTGCGCAAATCCCACATTCAGCTGGACAATTAACATGACAGTGCAGATGACACAAAAGAGATGCTAATTCTGTCAAATGAACCTTTGTGTTTTGACAAAAGGACCCATCCTAATTGTGAATACGTTATTCACCAGAAAGGTACTGTACTCAGGTCAAACCGCACACAAATAATAGGGACGACAGTATTCATACTTCGGACTTGATGTTTAAAGCTGGGGCAGGGAGCAGTGGCTCCAATGAAAGCGCCAAAAATGTATATAACATCTCTTGCTTTCTGAAATGCCCTACCCATTAACGTCCGAGTAGAAGTGGGGAAAAACATCCCGGAGGGGAAAAAAACGACAGTAAGCGGGTATCGCAAATCTCTTTTGAGGAAGGAGGCGAGATAAGCCCTAAGTGGGGCAAGCGGCAAAAAGCCTGGCACCTACTGGTGTGCGTACAAGACGGCGGCTCAGATGAGATCGGGGGCTTTTTGGGGCTTGCCAGCTACATAAATCACAATGACTATGTGGACGGCTTCATAAAGCGGCCCTTGCTCGCCATTCCGCGCACGGCGCCCCGACTCGCCGCCCAGCATGCCGATCATCCGGCGGCTCCGGGGGGGAAGCCGTCTCCTCCGCTTCCCCAGAAACATAGCCTACTGTCACACTCGGCTTGCTCTGATGCATGCAGACCCCCCAATAACGACACCACGTCTGATTATTTAAGCGTTTTTTTCTTTCATTTATTTATTGTTTGCATGTAATATGCACAGCGTGATTTGGTGGTTTCAAGCCGCGCTTATAGCGGGCTGCTTCCCCGAGGTGCGAGTGGCGGACGGCTGAGTGCAAAGTAACGCTGACTCGGGGGTGGGGGTGGGGGGGGGGGACAGGGAAAATAACATGCAGCGGCTTACATAAGTGATCTGGGTGTCGAAGGAATGAAATGAGGAAATGGGATATTGATTTAAACCGAATACTAAGAAAACAGAGCCGTGTAAAAGAAACTATCAACAGGTATTAATCGCCGGGGGTGAGGGGATTCGTTTGGTGGCATGGCTTCTGACAGCTTCTAACGTTTGGATTATTAGGAAGAATTAGGCTGTTTAGTGAAATTTAGTTTTACACCGACACGCCGCCGTACGCAGCGCCGAGTTCCTTATAATATTCGCCACTTTCCCAAATCGCAGGCTTTAAGCGCCGGCCGTCTGCGTGGGGTTCCGTCTGATAGCCGCCTCTCCATGTGGGCAGCTTACAGCCGCGTCTCAGTTTATGATCCCCGGGTCCCTCATCATAAGTGTCGCCTTCCTTGGGATTTCACCCCACCCCCCCACATACACACACACACACACACACACACACACACATACAGCGGGGTAAGACCTGTGCTGATCGCCGCACAGGTGGCTTAATGCGCCGGCACCGCAGCACTATGCCGCCCAGCCTGCGGCCGCTGCCTTCGGTCTGACGCCGGACGCAGCGCGTAATCACATCCCGGCGGCCGGGATTGGGGATCCCCATCGCCGCCGAGCGCCGGCCGATCGCACCCAGTCACAGTGAGAATCATAACCGCAACCAGGCCGGGTAGGAGCGTAATTAGCGTCGGGGGCTGAGACGCGGGGGGTGATCGCTTGCGTGTCAATGCGGGCGGCTTTCAGGGGGACCAAGTGTCCGCATACCCCCCCCCCCCCCCGCCCCGCCCCCCCGCCGCCCCGCCCCCCCCCCCCCCC